>BSBM01000528.1:2057500-2657500 GCA_027924585.1 Larix kaempferi
GTCTCTTCCCCCTTGTATTCTTTCTTTCTCTCTCACAACCCCCTTGCCTCCATCCATCCCCCCTTGTCACTCAAGTCTAACTTTCAACTTCTAACCCTATACCTCTTCAAAACCTCTTCTACTCCTAATAGTGCTCTCAAGCTCCACTGCCCTTCACCCCTGTAGCCCATCATGTTCTCATTCCCTTCATCTCTTCCCAATCAAGCTTCCAACATCCTTCTAAACCCTTGAGCCTTTCCTACCCCTATTAAATATTAACCATAGATTTCTTTGACCCTTCCCCACCCCTTCTCGAATATTAACCAAAAATGCCCTTGAGTCTTCCCCACCCCCTCTCAAGTATTAAGCATAGATTTTATGGTTTACATAACACTAGTGCGTTTTTGCACTACAGAACACACACGTGTTATGTAGTTATATAATGCGTTCACGTTATGAAATTCTAAAAACGCAACAATATTTTTTGAATTTAAACAAAACGTGCTTGTGGTTGCAAGAGCCTAAACCAAGCTGACTCACTTGCTCGCATGTCAACCATAATCCTATGTGTATGCTTTGGAGTTTTCTTCGGTAATACCAAACCTGTGCTATGGTAATGATAAACCAAAGCTAGTTGGGTATTTCTTCCAGTTTCTGGAGAAGCCTGTGCTTAGCCACTCATTACAGTATGCTACACACAGATATCTTTGACAAAATATTAAACACAAATAGCATTTTTTCTACAGATTCCAAACATGTAACTTTTATTTAAAAATGTTATTTTTTCCTAATTTTTTTCAATTTATTTTGTGTCCTACCTCCTTAACTCGTGAAACACACAATTAGTGTTTCTTCCATAACTTTTTCAATTCTTGATCATTTCAAAAAAACATTGTATGGTGCACAAGTAGACACTAACCTCCATGTTCTATCAAAACCTTATTTCATGATTTTTGCATTAAGACCTTCAAAGGCTGCACCCACAAAAGACGTATTATTTTCAAGGTTTGATCTTAAGCAATTATAAAAAAATTATAAAATTACTAATTTAATTTTTGAAAAATAATGACACACTAGTGCTATATGTTTTCTACATGCATGCCCATTTTTGTAGCTTGATTCCATCATTTAGGCTCTCAAAGGCTGCACCCACAAAAACATATACCTTATCATTTTCCTAAAAAGTAAAAAGTGTTTGTTAGGAAAAATGAAACTTGACATAGCTATGAAAATTTTAAATACATAAAATTTATATATTCGGAAATGTGATTCAATTTCCTACATTTCATCTTTTTTACTCAATGCAAGATATTGTTCGTAAGTATCTCAAAAAAGCCAAGTTAGTTGAGGGATGTCTGATTTTTTTGTTTTTTATTGCATCTAATGCGCCAAAAGTGACCCTCATTAGCTTACATTGACCCTAAAGAAGAATTTAAACTAGAAGTTAAAGTCAGTGCTAAATTCGATGCTATTTACTGTCGACTTTAGCATCAGATTGGGATACTCATTGCAAAAATTCCATAAATAGCGCCATCCCAATCAATATTTCTGAATTTTTCAAAAAATTGGAGAAAAATACATTGAAACAGTTAGTGGAAGCAAAAGAGGGAGCTAAAAAAGAAGTTAATCACAGGGATTTGTTGCAGTGTATAGTGGATGTATATAATTGCATTTGAGATATCGATAGCTAATAATGATTGAATTATTTGTGTTTTATTTTTTAGATCACTTCAGGGGTTGTTGCAAATGTTGTAATGAAAGGAATACATGCATGGTTACTAATAGGTTGTTTGGTTGACTAGAAATTTTAGATTGTTGGTAGAATTATCTTCAATGTGGAAATAAATGTAAGTCCATAATCAATACTGGAAGCTACCACATGAAAAGGCAGAACATTATGACAAAAGGATCTTATACTGGTTAAATTTGGTTTTTGTATGAAACTGATTCAAAAATTTTATGATTGAAATTATTATGATGATATCTAATGGTAAGTGCAAGTGTATAATATAGGTGAGATGATGGATACTAAATACTTGAAAAAAAAATGGGAGAATTCTAACATAATGACATGAAAAATATATGTGATTCCTTAATCACCATGAGCTATGTTATATTAGAGTTTACTAGTGGGTGTTGGGTAAATTAATTGTCTAATTAAATAAACAACTGAAACTCCCAAAACATAAATTGTCAACCCGAGGAAGTCTTTTATTTCGAAAGTATGATGCAAGATCTATGCATGCAACAAGTTCCAACTAAAATTGTTATCTATGTAATCAATGAATTCAAACACTTTTTGTAGACTTAAGTCACACCATGAACTGAAACACACAGCTTGAAAGGAAATCAAATTCACACTTGTTGAAATAAAGCATTCTGCTGAAATGAACTCACACTTGCATGAGAATGAAAGTCATACTACTAAACTAGATCATTCTTACATAAATTAAAGAAGTGACATCAAAATATAGACTAATAGCATTGTGTAAACTATGGATGAGGCAACGATCCAACTCAAAAATTAATTAAATCTCTATCATTAACAAATTAACAAATCATGAATGGAGTTAGAATGCAAATAAAATAACTCTCTATCTATTTAATAGAAGAAGTAATATGCAAAATAGAAATAAAGAAACAAGACCAACAAATACCAGAGTGATGGGGCCTTTCCTCCCCTAGCATGTGTGGCCAAAAGACTTACAATCTCAAGAAGAAGTTTCACAATCCATCAACACTTTGGTATTATTGAAATAAACTCAGAAATTACATTAGTTCAGCTCTCTATTACAAAATATATATTTGATGCAATATCATGACTCCCCCCTTTTGATCTAAGAGATCTTATTTATACATTATTGCAGTGAAAAGAATGATAAGATCCAATCCCCAAATCCTTGGGTTGCTCAAACAAAATGTTGAGTTTAGGAAACTAGCCCCAACCATAAATATGGAAAATACACATTTAGAGAACCGGCCATATCTCTCAAACTGTGGCCGTTTTGGATGATTTTCATGCAAGTCATCTAATTGGGCTCGTTCTTCACAAAACCCATGTACCAGATTTTTGATATTCTTCTTCATCTGCCTGTAAATTGCAATGCAAATCAATGTGTTCTTATCTGACATGCGTTTTTGTTTGGAACCGTTTGATCATGAGCTAGAGGCTGCCATGTTGGACTTGGGCACGAATTGAGATCACAAATCCACATAATCAATCCTAGGAATAAAACCATGTTGTGAATTTCCATGTGTAGATGTGCTAACATGCCAAGTTTGAATGTTGGAACCATAAGTGTTGCTACAAGAAATTGCTATGTAAACCATCATCAGTAAAATCATGCATAATAGTCTTTAATTCATTAAAAACAAAGGAAAATAATAATTATTAACCACTAAAGCATCAATAGGAGTAAGATGGTATTTTACGAGCAGTTACAACAAATGCATGGAAAATGGAATGATAAATGAGAAATAATAGGAAGAAGAGGGATGAAATAGGTGTCGATAAGTGATGAAAATATGGACAAATCCGTTACCCAACAGTGAGATGTGCTAGTAGCAAGACTGCATAGTTCCACACTCTTCTCATGCAATAAATCCTTGGGAAATGATTGATTGCTTGAGGGACTATTTACTGGAGAAAAAGATGCCCATGCATAGAGGCTAAGTGATTGTAAAGAAGAGAAAAATTGAATGAATCTATTGTGAGAGATTGAAGTTATAAACTAGCTAGGATCAAGAGGGCATCACACACACACCTACCTTAAGTGTGTCAAAAAAATATAGTGACTTGAATCTCTCCCTTGCTAGCCATATGGAGTAGAGATATGTTCATACAAATAAGTATTGGGTTGCTTTTCATATTTTATCTCATGCTATGAACATATATGCTATGATTATGAAGTTTGAACACTTGTGAATGAGTCAACTACTACTCAAAATGGCTATAATATCATGTTTTTTCATTTGATGATTCTTATAGGAATATGATGAAATGATAAATGCATTGGAGGTATTACAAGGTAGTATGAATGAACGATAGATCTTTTCCATACAAGATATCCAACAAACAGAAAATGTGTCTTTGAAGAGAAAGACATTGCAAGTGCACCTGAAAGATGGAAAAAGAAAAATAAGAAAACAAAACTTCACAAAGAGGAAGAAAACATGAGTATGGTGTTATTCCAAGGGAAAGGAGAATGCAATACCCAATTTTGACCTATAGAAGGTATTAAATCAAATAATGTAAAATGATGTAAATATGCTAGTAGTACTTCCTAGTGCGTAGTTCAAGGCCAATGCTAGACTAATGAATGGATAGGGAAGGATGACGTGAATATCCATATATTGGCCATGCATTAGGCTTATCATGGTGCTTTAAATCTACATAAATATTATTTTGAAAAATAATAGGATGGTAAAATATGGTTGCATAAGGAACACTACAAGGACTATGATTCCATTATAGGAGAAGAAGAAAGGGGTCTATGCGAGACTAAATACTCTTTTTCCAAGTGTCATCCTTTGAACTTATCAATTTTTGTCTTGTTCCTCAAATTATCCATTTTCTTACTTTTACTTATAAAATCTAATCATTGAATGCATATGTGATATTGGCGGGGAACTCTTCTCATGATATTATGGATGAATGAGATAAATATACCTTTTATGACAATTGCAAGAGTCCTTTTATGGTGAATAGTAATTTTCGTTGTATTTTCGCCAATCCTCTCATATTTATTGGATTCTATCACTGATTTTCCATGTAGAATTCATACACTACATAGTTTTCCATGTTATTCTTTCCAATACTACCAAAATTGACTAGACTAAGAAATTAACCAAAAATTAGCACTACGAAGAAGAAATTGTAGACATTAGGTTGAACTAGATGGATGTAGGTGAGCATAGAGGTTGGGAATAGAAAATTTTACCCATAATATATTTGTTGCTCCTAGATGCTTGAGAATCCATGAACTAATTTTATTGGAAATTTTCTTGAATTATATAATAGTTTGGATGCTTTCTACACACTTTAAAGAGCATTGTAAGGGTTGGTTACTTTGAGGGACTATTGAGCAAAGATTGAGTAGGAATTCCTTATGTTGTGTGGGGTAGTGGAAAAGAGCTCCATGGATGGGATGGTTGAATGAAATGTCTATAGTGCTCTATGATGAGAAAGTTGGCTATGCATGAGAGAAAATGGGTTGGGATGGGAGAGAATGAATCTTGTATCTTTTTTCTTCACCTTGGTGGCCTCATATCCCACCTTGAGGATGGTATATATAACTTCTACCTACGGTTTGGTGGAAACTTTCTCTTACATAACTAGTTCCTTAGATATTCTTTACATAAAAGATAAGTATTCATTGTTGTCTACGAATGTGCAAAAGTAACAATTTCTTCCTATTATGAATGTGCTTTTTTATAAATATTATGTGTGTGAATATAGTGGTTAATTCTTTTGTGATTTATATTTATGCACTTGCACATGCATTTTCTTTAAGTTCTAGATCTCATGGGAGGTTAAATTAGTTATGAATTTGAATAATGGTCTCCAAGGGGAAAAATGTTGAGTTATGGAATTCATAACTACCCATTGTATAGATGGAATGATGGATCGAGACATTACACCTTCTTGAGTGTTGGATCAAAGTGTTAGAGCAACGAATGAAGGTGCTCCTACACACTATGCCATGAACCCCCCCCTAGAGAACAACCTAGTGGATAACACATAAAATTGTTAAAATTGACATATAGGGGTACCCTATGCACTAACTCTCTCTCACACACACACACACACACACCTAATCGCTAAGTGTTGGCTCAAGCGGTCATAAGCCAGATGTGACATCTCTCTAGTTGGGGAGGTCATGGGTTTGACTCTTAATACCCTTGGGGTTAGGCTCCATAGTGAGGGAATATTGTTTACCACTTTTACCATCCATGAATCATGAGGAATTACTTAGAAGGGAGATACTTTCTGCTTTTATGTGTGTGTGTGTGTGTGTGTGTGTGTGTGAGAGAGAGAGAGAGAGAGAGAGAGAGAGAGAGAGAGAGAGAGAGAGAGAGAGAGAGAGGCTTCCTCCTTCTTTTATGTATTTATTATTAAACGCACCTAGATGCTCTCACTTACTACATGAATTATTAAACAAAATCATTATAAATTAATACAATTAGTCTTACGATGACATAAACAAATGTTTAAATAATTAGATAATAGTTAATTTAATGTTATTCAAGGTAAAATATGCATTGATTAGTCAACCAAAATGCAACAAAATCCATGAATTTGGAAATTGAATTTTAGAAAAAATCCTCCCAACCAACCCCTTAGTCTATGAATAAGAGACCTCAAACCCCAAACCAATGAAATGATCCTTTCTACATTAACTTTACTTAAAAGTACACTTTTTGTTATCTTTTATTCTATTTTCCTTTTATTTACAACTTTTATTATATTTTACAAGTTAAATTCCACTTTATTATTTTCCTTTTAGTTTCTATAATTACAAGTACAATGTGAATGCCTATAATGTGGGCTCTTACATTTGTCCTCGTAACCTAAATAGTGAGGTTCCAAGTACCAGGTGCAATAAATTTGAGGGTGTATTTTATTGTCCATTGACACATGCAAAAGAAACAATTAGAATGAGCAAAGCATGTTTTATGTGAGATGAATATTTTTTTGCACTCAAGTAGAGAGGTGCTCTACATGTATGAGAGAGATGAATTAAAAATAAACTTTTGGATAGCATATGTCGCCTTAATTTTAAAATTTATACAGAAAACTATAAAAAAATAAAACCAACACAGACCCATCTTGAATCTAAATCTATCAAGTCCCAAGAGGGATCAAATTTATTGAGGTGTAATTTTTTTTATCTTAAATATTTTACACATCAAGAAAAAAATTTACACTTTAAGACATTTGAGAGAGGAGATAGAAGTGGGCTCAATTAAAAGGGAGAATGCAAAAATCATAGTGCAAGATTATGAGCGGGACCATTAAGTGTAATAGTTGGAAAGATGAATTCACCCATCTAAAAGTAAAATGTGTTTGTACAACCAAAAAATTCCCCATAGTGTTTTTTCATCCATGGACTACAAAAAATGTTTAAATGGCACAGCTGATAAGGATCACATTTCAAGCAACAATTATCAAATTGATTGCACGATCGAGTGATGAGAAGGGCGAGATACTCCAAATGTGGAGGACTCTAGATTTTTTGATATCTACTCTCCGTGTGGTCCCTCTTTGTATTTTGGGAACATAGGTGAGGTGCTCTACAACCTAGTATGTGGAGATGTTGTCACTTAAAGTGCATGACAATAATAATTTTTTTTAAAACTTTTGAATAACATATATGGACTAAATTTTAAATTTAACAAAAAAAACTATAAAAAAATAAAATGCATAGATCCAGCTTGATCCTTCTATATTCTTGGTAAATGTCTATTTAACATGAATCTATGTTGACCTAGTGTAAAGTTCAAATAAATAAATAAACATATATTTTTATGAATTTCTTTATTTATAAATGGCTTGTCTAATTTTGAAAAATAAAAATATCTTTTAATAGTTTTATATGTAATTGTCTTTGAAATTCTAGAATATGTAAAATAAATAATCCTTAAAGAATATTAAAAAATTAAGCTTATTTGCTAAAATTATAACTTTGTATTATATCATTTTTTTAAAAATTATACAAAATAATTAATATAATCATCTAAAAGAAATTTTACAAAACCAAAATATATTTTCTATTTAGAAAATCATAACATTTTTTAACAAATAAAAGTAAACACCAAATTTCAAAAATACTATAATTCATTGACGATGATGACGTCGATGACGATGATGATGATGACAATGACAGCAATGACAATGACGACGACGATGATGATGATGACGACGACGACGACGATGGCGGCAGTGGCGATGACGACGATGATGATGACAACAATGACAATGACAATGACGATGATGACGATGTTGTCCATTGATACCAACTTTGTTCTATCGGACTTTAAGAAGAAAGAAAGAAATTACTTGGCTTGCTGTAAAATTGTAATCGTATGCTCAAAACGATTATAAAGAAGCATACCGAGGTCACCATAATTTCGAAAAGTTAGAAGATTAGGAAGGTTAGTATTATAATAAATATTGTGAAACTATGATCTAATGTGGGTGTACTTAGGACACTTAAGCAAAAAGTGGCTTTCATCCTCAATGCTCTTAGTCTCATAGAGACGACAAGTACTTTCCTGCCACAGTGTTTTAGGAATTGTCCAACACCTTGTTTCACTATGAAGCTCATGAAAGTTCGTTATTATTTTGTCTAGATATTATTTTTCTTCTTCGAGCTAATTAAAGTATAGAGATACTTTTGGTATTCTATATTAGGGTTAGTGATCTCGTTAAAGTATTTTAATTTCCTTTTAACTTCTAAATACTTTTCACCCCACATTTTCTCTTTAAACTTAGATGTAATAATATTTTTAATGTTATTGATATTTTTCAAAGTGGCATTTTCATCAATCCCCTGATGGTTTAACCAAAGTTCCATGGTGTCTTTAGACTAACCTCTCTTGATATGTAGACTGTCTTGGATGGATTTTAAAGCAATTTTAGTGAGTCTCTCGTCTTGCATGTTATTTATCTTGTACTTGTACATCACGTACCTAGTCATAGCGATGTTTTCGATGGGGGGAAGACTCGCTTCTATTAGGAGAATAAGCTAGCGTGTATTGCTTTTAATTATGAGGTTATAATTTGTAAAAAGATTAGGGATTTTCCCAATATTTTTCCAAGATTCTTTAGAGATGCTGCAACACCAAACTTCAAAGTCGTATAAGATAACAGAAGTGACAAGAGTTTCAAAGTTGAAATTTTTTTATCCCCCATCACAAGTTTTGTTGATTTACAATCATTTTCAAGACCAAAGTAAGGTTTCCACCCTCCATTAATCATTTTCTCAAATTATTCTATAGTTCCATTTGAGCTTGTGATGAATATCAATTCTAAGACATTTATCAAAAGAAACTTCATCTAGGTTGTTATTGTCATATACAAAATTAGTGTAAGTGACCTTCTTGGACTTGACAATCATAACTTTTTTTTTCTTATTGTTAACAATCATACCCATGTAAGAGATGAACTCCTTGAGAGTTCCTAATTTCTTATCAAGATCAAAGGGACATATTTCCATAAGAA
Source organism: Larix kaempferi (assembly GCA_027924585.1). Lineage (NCBI taxonomy): Eukaryota > Viridiplantae > Streptophyta > Pinopsida > Pinales > Pinaceae > Larix > Larix kaempferi. The sequence goes on from BSBM01000528.1 coordinate 2,066,703, forward strand.
AAATATAATCAACATAAAGAAGAAGGATGATAACAATTCCAGCTAAGTTCATGCCAGTGCATTATGCTTCTTCTAAAACAACTTCTAACTTATCGATGTATATGAAAAAAAGGGTAGGGGAGAGGGGGAAACATTGCTTAACTCGAATATTACAATTAATATGTTGTGACCAGCTCTCAGTGCTCTTAAATTTGGTAATGATAGTCTCCTATAACCTTACTACAACAAAACTCAATTTGAGAGGAACCTTTACCTCTTCTAACCTATTCCATAGGTTGTTTCTAGGAACCGTATCAAAAGATTTCCTAAATTCCACAAAGCAGGAAAATAGATTGGATTTATTATTATGACATTCATCTGCATTGATCCTGAGTGTAACAAGGTGGCATGTTGTTGAGTGATGTATTTTAAAGCCCGTGTGACCTTTATCTCGCTTACCCTCACTTTCTAGCCATATGTTGATATTCTTTTCCAAAATAATACCATAATGCTTTGATAAGAGAGGGATAATCATAATGGTATGATAATTAGAAGGATTATTTTTATGATCGCTTTTAAAAATAGGAATGATGAGGCTTTGATTCCAAGGGTGGGGGGAACCTTGCTTGACCGCTAAATTGAAGAGTTTGTGGATGTGAGGGATAAGGACAAGCCCTCCATTTTTTAATATTTTTGCTTGGTATCCTTAAATGTCCTTAGCTTTTCCATTTTCTAGGTGCTTAACACCAAAATATATGTCATCAAGAGAGAAAATTTCTTCTATTGTAAGGAGGGTTGGAATGTCATTGGTGACATCAAGGGATTCATAAATCCTTTTTAGGAGTTCCATTCCTTTAAACCAATCCTATTATTTTCATTGGTTTTTCTAGTTAGAATTTTCCTCTAGAATTTCTTAGGATTAAATTTAGAGAGGTGTAAAATATTTTATTGTCTTCTATTTAAGTAGAGCCTTGTTTTCATTTTATTAGGGATTTGTATATCTTAATCTTGTTAATTTTTAGGTACCCTACGATAGCTTCCTTGATTTGGCTTCTTGTGTTTTTACACTCTTTATCATATCAAGAGTTGGTTCTTCTATTTTTATTTTACCTGATATTTCAATGGAGAAATTGTTAATGGAATATGAGAGGAAAATAGTAAAATTGTGGCATAGATTGTGGCATAGGTCTTCTATATTGTCCAATCTTGAAAGAGAGAACAAGTCATTTTTTAAATCATTTAGAAAAAGATCAGCTTTATTTTTTATCAAATATTAAATGCTTATGGCCACGATAATTTTATTCTATGGGATTGCTATAAATTACAAAATTGGGGGTTACAATTAAAGGTCTATGATATGAGTTTAGCATGTGCTCATTTAAAATGTCTAAATTTATCATTTTGTTGTATAAAGGGATATCAGAAATGAAATAATCTATGAGATTTCATCCAAGCTCATGAATACAAGTCATCTCGCTAGAATTTTTCCATTTCACAAGACCATTGCAAATTATAAGATCATGTGCACTACAAAGATTAACTAGTTCAAAACTGAACAAATTGTCACATAGATCTACATAACATCTTTTGTACATAAGGTCAAGCATTAAAGTCATCCATTAAGAGGATACTTCCTTCATTCCTTAGAATAGGAATATAATTTTGTAAGCCATTATAATCCATTATAACCAAACACATCCCTCACTTACATAAATATAAATAGATTTATTTATAACTACTTTCATTCCCTAATAGGTTCTCTAAATTTAAACTACATAACATGACTAATTAAATTATTAAAAAGCAAATATCATCACTAACTTGATAAGACCAAAATTGGTTAAAAATATTAATAAGATCATTACCTAATTCTTAATTTAAGCATCACCCAAAGCCTTTATTCAAACTATTCCATATATAGTTTACATTATTCTATTAATCTATATGTTTCCCTAATCAAGGTTGGAATTTACATTATTCTATTAATCCATATGGGCATGTGCTCGTGATAAGGCATTTTTCCTGTTAAATACTGTTACAAGCAATCTCTATTAACATGAAAATATTAAACCATGATGTATTTTTAATTGTTAATTAATTTTTGAAAATGTAATTAGTTCAAACTATTCCATATATAATTTACATTATTCTATTAATCGATATGTTTCCCTAATCAAGGTTGGAATTTGATGAGCATATGCTTGTCATAAGGCATTTTCCCTGTCAAATACGGTTACATTATTTTTCAAGCCATCTCTATCAACATGAAAATATTAAACCATGATGTATTTTTGACTGTTAATTAATTTTTGAAAATGTAATTAATTTTTATTATTTTGATATGGTAAGGGCCTAGGGGGATTAGGATAGGCTTCGAGCTTGGATGTACACTGGTTACAGGGTTTCCAACTTGTCTGTTGCAAGAATTTTGACATCATTAATTTGGTTTATTTTCATATAGTACAGGGATTTGGTTGTATACCAGGTGGAGCATGGACAGTGGAACGCAATGCCAAGTGGATCACGTGTTGGAGTCTTGATATTTTTTCCCATGTCAAGCACTCTCTAGTCTCGTATATCATCAATGCATCATCACTCGCATTCGCATCTGTGTTCATAACCCATGTTATCAATTAATATGTCAAAAATCCAACCGAAATATATTCATAAAACCTATCCATGAAACCATTAAATCTATATATGTCTCACATAAATAATGAGTACATTTATGGCATAGTCGTCCTTTCCAAGACTATTGCAGAAAAACGTATACACATAGAGTATATTGATATTGTCAAATCCTTACAAGTGGCAATTACCATTACCACTTTTGTTCCCCGTTTCATTTGGGTCACCCAACCTAAAAATAGATGTAATTAACTTATCACTAATCAAATATAGAAACATCAGGAGGTATTGCATGCATTTTGTTTCTCGGAGATCTCCCATTACCCATATCATCAATCCAAGATCTGAAAGAATTTCTTTTTACAAATACCCTCGAAAAATTTAGGTAGTCGCTGCTCCTCCCTTCCAAGTTTACAACCAGCAGTGAACTAGTGCTAGAAATTAAACTGATGGATGTACTGGTGGAGTGGTGGTGAAAATGGATACCCAGACTACAAGTCAACCCTTATCACGTGATGGGACATCTGCAATTGTGTCAGGTTCTTATGAATAAAGACTCGGAAGGTACCCCGAATAACACTGTGAGCCATACAATTAAGAGGACTATTGGAAGTTGTCAGTTTCATTTATAAACTAAGCCTGAGAGTTGTGTGTTACATGCTTGAGCTCTAATGCTCTATTATAATTGAGGTTTGGGTTATATTTTGAGTGAGTGAACTTGAATAGAAAAAGAAGACGTAAAATAACCTGAATTCAAATTCAAAACCCTGGCACTAATAACCAAGTATAACGAATTGGGATTTGAAACAACAAAATAGTAAAATTGAAAAGATAAAATTTAGAAGTTTATCTATGTGAGAAGTTAAAGCATATATGATTTCATTATATAAACGGGTAAAGTAGTCCAAATTCAAAGCAATTTTCATTATTAACGCTGCGGACACAGATTCCGATTAATAATCAATAATGAGAAGATGCTTATAATCTAATCTAGGAAAGCGTCGAGGCAGGCACACAATCAGTGAAATAAGGTAATGATTATCTATGTAGGTATTCCTATAGCCAGATCATGGCAAACACCAGAGATGCTCCAACGAAGGCGACACCATCCATGGGGTATGAAGTGGCGGCTGTGCTAGGAGGCGGGGAAGCTGATGGTCCAGTCGAGTTGACCGACGCCGGTGTACTGGCCGACGCAGTGCCAACGGTTATAGTGAGCTTCATGCCCTGCGAGCAGTGAGTGCTGTATCCGCAGATGTAATTGTGGGTGCCGGTGGTGTTCAAAGAAATGGTATCGTTTCCAGTGGTGTAATTTGCCAACGAATTAGTGATCGTGCATGAATCGTAGGCCGTGTTGTTCACTTCCAGTACATCGTGCCTGCCCGCCGTGTATTCGAACACTGCATTATATCCATTCATCAATATCATCAATTGTAATTGCATCATGAATAATTATAATGAATCTTGCTATACTTTGTGTATAATTACCGAGGTTGTCGCCTACAGCAAATGTTTTGCCAGAAGCCCAGTCAGTGTAGTTCACGTCGAGTGTCCAGTGAGAGCTGCCGCCGACGGTATAGTCAGTAGCCAAACAATTAAATGGCAGCATCATCATTGCCACTACCACGGCAATCCACAGTCTCGGCTGCTCCATTTCTACAGCTGAAATCACTACCATTCCGCCATCCAAACCGAAAAAATTAACCGAGAGAACATCAATACACACAATTCACCGCAGTTAACAAATTAACATAATATAAACTGAGCATAATTAAAGAAACAATCCATAGCAGCTGCAAGATAACAAGCCATTGGCGCAATATCATAACAGAAAGACATACAATACAATATAATCCTGAGAATTGTCGGAGCAACTTTGATGGTGTAGCTGCTGCAGGTCCCCAGGTAGCCCTTGGATCAATTGAATGAGATATTGGAGCTTGAAATGTATTGAACAGAGGGATTGTATATATAGGATCCCAGACAAGGTTTGTGGCCGGCTTAGAAATGTTCAAAGTACTATCTATGTCGATTGTCAAAGTTTCGCTTTAAAATAATAATAGACGTCATACCACTGGGCCAGGACGTGCCATGTGCTCTATCTCCATGGAAGAAAGCTTCAATTTCTTTACCGCCCAGCCACTTTACTAGGTTAAAAAAAGGAGTTGGTGCAGCAATTGATGTAATCGAATAGTTTATTAAAATGTCCTTTTATCTCCTTCGTCATGTTATGTTATAGTATGGCGCCATAGCTTTGTGTAGATCTATTCGGCGTTTTAATCTATATACCCGTTCGTCTCTCAATTCATTTAGTGGAATAGTTTATGAAAGGCTTTTCATTTTTTTCAGGTTCTTCTGCATGTTTTCTTATTCAATGGGTTCCATCATTTGTTTATCCTGTGTCGACAGACAAACGGCTGGGTCAATAACCAAGCTTTCAACAAGAATTTTAAACTGTAAACTGACTCCGGATAGGTCTTTCCCTGGTTGCTTAAATATTGCGTCCAGCTTTTATTTGTATGTATAATGTAAGCTATAATGGCGCTTGCGGGAGCTGTTAGAGTCTATAATTTTTTTATTACATATTGACATTTATTGATATTCTAATGGACATCCTAAGAAGACTGCATGCGAAGATGGAAGTTGTGAAGAATGCGTATACCGTTTGGAAGTGACTCTCTGTTTTGAAATACCCCAGTTTATTAATTATATGCATAAGTTGGATCATAATGGGTTTTTTATTAATATTGCGTGGTTTGATGTATGATTATTTGTCCATCTAAATGAAGGGACTATTCATATCACTCTAATTGTTTCTTACTATATCTCTTTTATATATACATAAGTTTATGTATTTGTTTGTTTAAAAAGATGTTGGAATTGGATTGGCCTCTCATAGAATCTTGTTTTTTTATTTGGATTGTGGTGATGAGATTGCTTCTATCACTATATCTCTTTTATATATACAGAAGTTTATGTATTTGTTTGTTTTAAAAGATTTTGGAATTGGATTGAACCCTACTAAAGTCTTTGCATTTTTTATTTTTTTTTTGTTTATTTGTCGGAGACAAAATAATAATAACATTTATTATGATAGAATTCGGAGTGGTCCATGCTAAAAGCATAGGTTTCTCCATACCTAAATTTCCATTTCTATTATGTTCTTGATTGATTATGTCTATTCTCCGTGTTGATATGGATTGGTAGTGACAAATAAGTAAAGATTTTCCTTCAAATCACACAAAAATAATGAAAATGATGCAATGGTCATTAATCATTTTTCGAGGAAGATGTCTTATAACATGCAAGCAAAAGAGCACCTTTTAGAGAATTTGAGCTAGGGCTTTATGTGGTTTTTATTTTTATGTATTAAGAACTTGCTCATGTTGTTAAGTGCAAACATGCACTTGTTTTCACCTAAATACTATCAACTTTAATTTATAGCCGCAAACATCTAAACAATATCACCACAAATGGTCTCTATGGGTAATTGCAAGCCTTTGATTACAAATATGGGTTCTATGGATAGGATTTACACAATAGGATTTGGTATCAAGGTCATGTATGGTGGTTTAAGGCATATTGTCTCGACCAAGATATCTAGAAGCTTAATTTACAAGCTAAACCCTTTAGATTATATTGAAATGTTGCATTCATGACCTTCATTTAACCTAAAGTGACAAATCTAAAATCCTTGAGAGATTGGGTGTGGTGGTTTGAGGTATTGTGTTTGGCCCTAGTTATCTCAAAGTTTTATTTATCAACTAAGGCTTGTCTTTCCTCCTTTGACTATATCAAGACCTTGAGGTCCATACTTAATACTCAAAACCTTCTAAATGAATTAGCATCCTTTCTTAGAGGTCAAGGATGCCCTCAATAATTTATATATGGTGTTTCAAGGCATTGTTCATAGCTATGAATGGCTCAATGCTTTCTTTTGCACCTAGGGTAGATTATTCTTCCCTATATCATTTCCAAGACTTGAGATACATACATGCTGCTCAAAAGCACCTAATGGAATTAACATACCTAATCATATGCCAATGATGCCCTCGAGAGGTGATGTGTGGTTCTTGAGGGAAACCATATTGGCCCTACACAACTAGACGATTCCTTTAGTGTCTAAGGTCCAAGTTTCCTCACATAGCCATGTCTGCAAGGCCCCAATGTCCCAACTATCATACTCGATGTTCAACAATGATACTAGAACCTATATAGCAAGTTAGAGGTAAATGATTATCTCAAGTGATCCTTCAGGATGGCTCAAGATTTCATTCTTTGTTCCATATGATTGGAAGGTTTCATTCTTGGCCTTAAAATCTCTTAACATTGCCTGACATATACAAAATTAGAGGTAGTTGATACTATTAAGAAATTAAGTGTGGTGGCTTAAGGAATTGTTCTTGGAGTTGGTTGGATAAAAGCTTACTTCAGGTCCCAAGGCTTGATTTTCTTCCCTTGACTATGTATACCACCCCATGAGCCATTATAATGTCCCTTTTTGAAATTTATTAAAATGGTGAAATTTTCAAATTTTTTCACTAGTTTGACCTTTGACTAGTATTGGTTTCTTGACCTCCAAATGGCTCCAAATGCTCCCAAATTGTCACAGAAGGTGTATGGATGGTTTTAGGACATAATTATGAGTTTGGGGATGCTTTACAGTCTTCAAAAGGCTTCTGCAACTCTCCTTTAAGTTCTTTCCAAAGTAGGGAGTTAGACTAGCAATTTGGGGTTCAAATCCCCCTTGGGTAGGGGCTGAAAATGGCTCTCCAAATTCTATTGGACCCTCTCAAATTTCAGAACAAAATTAGGGAACATCTAGCGGACATCAATATAGTCTCATATGCATCGCCATTCAGTTTATTAAGTCTGCTACAACTCTCTCCAATCAGATACAAAAAGACTAGTTTCTACCTTGGGGGAAATGATAGGCAATCTTCTCCAAATGCTATGAAAGTGAGCAATATGAATCCAAAATCTTATGAAATGAACATGAAAATTTTATAACACATTACTAACAGCCCATAAATCGTTAATTCATCAGTGGTTCATTTGTCCATTCGAATATATTAGCATATCATTGGCATACATCAACATAGTGGGGAAATATGCACCATTTGCTCATTAATGATCAGATTTACATAGTTCCACTTGGAATGTCTACTTGAAGTTATTCTGAATATGAAGAATAGAGCATTTACATCAGATGATAAAAGAATGGGGCATCAAAAGCTCCCCCAAAGAGAACAAAATCTCACCAAGTGCACCCCACCTCAAGGATCATGAATGTGTTGAGAAAACTGGAAATGGTTGGAGAAGCAAGCTGAACTAGAAGTGACCACAAGCTGCCCTGTAGCTTGCACCTACAACATAAGACTCCATTGAAGCTCCAAATAAAATTTCTTAATGGCCTTTCCAATTACCAACTAGGATGGGAATATTTCACGCTTGAAATTGGTGCTAAGGCAAGTAGAGTAGCACTCCACTAGCTCTCCTCTCAAATGCAAATTCTGAAAATGATCAAAAGCCCTCCTCTTACTTGATCTCTATATTTTATAAACATCCTTATCCTTCTAAGGTTTTAATTCCATCCATTAACTCCAAGCCAATTTGAATTAGGCAGGGATTCAAGATTTGCCACTTGTCTTCCACTTCCTAGCCTTCCACCTTCCACCAATTCGAGTAGGAATGTCTTGAGCTTCTCTAACTCCCATGAGCGCTCACTTGGAGGCTGGTTTTAGGCCTAGCATGTCACAGTGGTCAAATGTCAACAATCGGGTCTGAAATTTGTCATAGGTGTCATAGCATCTTCATCATTGTTGTCATAGAGGTTAGGGAATCTAGCCCAAGTGTCCAAGAACCTCTCATTTGACTCTTCCTCTTCCATGGGAGTTACACTTCCATCCCAATTAGACTTATGATGCATATTTCCAAGTGTATGAGCCTTCCAACTCATCCCAAGAATGTTGGACTCCTTATGGATTTGAATTGACAAGAGGAGGTTTCCATGTGCATAGAAAATCTAGCTTGTGTGGGTCCCACATCCTCCATGTGTCTTCATGATCAATTGCCACTTTGATTTTCCCCTGCGTTTATTTATTTATCTCCTTTGTTAAATATTTATGCCATTCTAATGTCTAAACATCATTTATTAGCTCCCTTATTTCAAATTCCAATGTCTCCATCCAACCTAGGGAACTAGTAGGATTAGTGGAATTTTCTTGTCATGAATTTATTTGAATGGGGACATTACAGTCCTCCCCACCCAAGATTGATTGTCCTCAAGCAATTTCATATTTGGATGCTGCAAAATTTGTTCCTCTTCCCATGTGGCATCTTCACTTGGGAGATCCTTCCATTGTACCAAGTACTCTTTGATAGTTCTGCTCCTTAATCTTCTTTCCCTAGTCTTCAAAAAAATTTATGGAACAAGTATGAGCTGACCTTCATCATCCAAAGGAGAAAGTGTTTCTGAAATGACAATTTGCTGACCAAAAGTGTTCTTGAGACATAAAACATGAAATACATTGTGGATTTTACTTTCTTCTAGAAGTTCTAGCTCATATGTTACCTCCCCAACCTTCCGAACTACCTTGTATGGACCATAGTATCTTTGTTTTAGCTTCTCTGCTCCCTTCTTTTTCAAAGATGTTTGTTTATATGGATTCAACCTCAAGTATACCTATGTTGATCTGCATATTGATTTTGCTGATTTTGGGCAACCTACAAGTTGTCTTTCGAAAGCTTTAAAATTTCTTGGCTCTCTTCCACCCAATTTTTAGCTTTTGGGGCGTTACTATCACCAAATATATGCTCAACAAAGGTAAGTGATTCATAACCATATAATGCTTTGAAATGAGAGATTCCTACTGACATATGAAGAGTGGTGTTGTAGCAAAACTCTCCCAAGTGTAGCCATTTTACCCATGATTTTTTATGCTTTCCCACATAGTTCCTTAGGTACCCTTCCAACCATTGATTCACTCTCTCTATTTTGCCATCAATTTATGGATGATGGCTTGTGCTTGGAGTCAATTGAGTGCCCACCAACCTGAAATTTTGTTTCCAAAAAGCACCCATGAATCTACTATCTCTATCACTTACAATGCTCTTGGGGAGCCCATGCAATCTGAAGATTTCTTTAAAAAAATCATCAGCCACTTGTGCAACACTAAAAGATGATGTAACAACAAAGAAATGAGAAAATTTGGTTAGCCTATCCACTACCAAATATATGCAATCATTTCCCAAAGATTTGGGCAAACCTGTGATGAAGTCCATTGAGATACTCTCCCATTTGTGTTCCGGCATGGGCAATGGTTGCAATAAAATAGTTGTGCATGTGAGTACATATTTGTTTTGCTAACATACCTTACATGCATTCACATATTTTAGAACATATTCCTTCATCCCTTTCCAAAAAAACCTTTTCCTTAATTTCCTATAAGTTTTGAAGATCCCCAGATGGCCAGCTAGGGGGGAATCATGTGCTTCTTGCAAAATCTTGTACTTGAGTTTTAAATTTTGAACCAAATAAATTCTTCACTTATAATATATCAGCCCATTCAAAATCCTGTAGTTATCATCCCCTTTGACAACATATAACACATCACAAGCAAAACTATCTTTGGCATATTCAGCCATTAGCAATTTTTTCCAATCTTTTGCAATGTCCATGAGAGAAAAGGAAGGTCTTCTAGATAATGCATCTGCTACAATGTTCTTCTTCCCTTTACATATTCAATATCAAAATCGAAGGCTTGGATCTTGCTTACCCACTTTTGTTTCCTTTCATTAAGATCCTTTTGGGTGAGGAAGTGATTTAAACTATTGTGATCAGTTTTCACCACAAACTTGTTTCCCACCAAGTATTGTCTAAACTTGTCCAAGGCATGCATGATGGCCAACATTTCTTTGTCATAGATGGAGTAAAGCTTCTCATGTGGCTGCAACATTTTTCTCTCAAAGGCTATAGGGTGTTGATTTTTCTTTAGGATAGCCCCTTTCCCTACACCTGAAGCATTGCATTCCAAAACAAAACGTTCACTACTACATTTTTAGCCTTTAGGGGGGGTTGTATTCCACCCCCAAAAGTGACCTACGGGGGGAGTTTTGGCTTTGGGGGCGGTTTTGGAAAAACTGCCCCTAAAGGCACCGATGCTAAAAGTTTTTCCCTTTAAGGGCGGCTTTTTACGAGATTAGAACCGCCCCCAAAAGTGACTTTGGGGGTAGTTTGTGACCCCCCTTGTAGAGGTCTATGGAGGCTACTTAAAACCCCCCTCATAGACCCCTTCATAGATACCTATGGGGGTGGTTTTGAACCCCCTTCATAGATACCTACGAGGGTGGTTTTGAACCCCCCTCATACAAACCTACAAGGGCGGTTTGGAACCCCCTTCGTAGAGGACTATAGGGGTGGTTTCAAACCTCCCTCGTAGAGGCCTATAGGGGCGGTTTGGAACGCCCCTCGTATAGTCCTATAGGGGCGGTTTGGAACCCCCCTTGTAGAGGCCTATAGGGGCAGTTTAGAACCCCCCTCGTAGAGGCTTATAGGGGCGGTTTTGAACCCCCCTCGTAGAGGCCTATAGAGGCAATTTGAAACCCCCCTCGTAGATGCCTATAGGGGGCAGTTTGTAAACCCCCTCATAGATTCCTACAGGGGTTTTAGGGGCGGTTCTAAAACCCCCTCATAGAGACCTACTGGGGCGGTTCATAACCCCCCTAAAAGTCTTTCTTACAAACCTTTGGGGGCAGTTTTAAACCCCCCTCATAAAAACCTACAAGGGGGGTTTTGAAACCCCCTCATTGTAACATATAAGGGAAGTTTCGAACACCCCTCTTAGGGACATATGAAGTCATTTTAGAACCCCCTTGTATCAACATACAAAGACGGTTTGAAACCCCCCCTGTAGCCATAAAACATCATCATAAAATATATTTTAGTAAAAATACCAACATTGCAAGATCATTAGGGCACGGAGGAATCGAACCACCAACCTCCTGCTTGTAAGATAGGCGCTCTTCCATTGAGCTAGCACCCTTTAAGAATTGGGGAATTGAGATATTGCAAATGGTGAGGGTTGATATAGATTTGTATTTTTGGATTGTAGCAATATATAATCGCAACTTCCCTATACATAGGTAAATTAGAAATTTCCTTCTATATAATACACCCAGAACTTGAAAGCATAGCCAACTTGCTACTTGAAATAGTCATGAAAGCACCAAAAGTGTGTTTCAAATTGGCTAACCACCATATAAATTGGATTATCCATAACTTAGAAAATTTATGTTACTCTTGCTAGTATTGAGAATGTTCTATCATACAAGTACAACATGTTTAATGAATAAGATTTGCATTAAATTCATTTATGGTGCTTTCCATGGTGACATTATGTGAAAGGAACTCTCTTAATTGTGAAGGAACTCCATTAAAGGTAATAAGGAACTTTATGATGAGAATGTTAGATCTCCTCATAGAGCACATTTGATAGTACACCCTACACATTTGTCCTCTTCTTCTCAACAAGACTGGACTATTGATTCTAGAGATACCTAACACATAGTATATACCTATCACTATGTACTTGTAATTATGGCTAAGGTCAATTAATTTCATCTTTTTATGCTAGGTTTGTGGTTAAAGATGAACTAGTCAAACTTGACATGTAAACTAAATAACCCTCTTGGGAAGCATTCTCTTGTTATGTGGGCCCATAACCCTTCTTGGGAGTACACCTCATTTGAGTTGTGTATAAATGCACAACTCCAGCTCTCATATGCACCATCTCAACTTGTGAGATTCTAAATCTGAAATACGAAGTGTTATAAGCCTAAGGGAACTTAATTTTGGTGTTCTTTCTTTTCATTGGAAACTTTCTCTTGGGTGCACTTGTGTATTTCTGCTTTTGGCATTTGTGCTTCTTTTTCACTTTCTCTTAGGCACATTAGCATGAGAGAGTAGTACTTGTGTGTTGAATAATTAACAACCCTCCCACAACAAACTACAGAAGAAGTCCCTACAACAAAAGTATTGAATCCTATAGATACACACCCTCAGGAATAATGCACAAATATTTATATTGTCAATGTTGTTGGTCTAGATGTTAAAGTAGCATATCCACTTGCTGCTTTAACATCCAGGCCAATACCATTGACGATATAAATGTTCATAAGACTTCCTTGAAACAATTTCCCCTTGATAATTTTTGTTTTCTCATTCTGTTCATAAGTCAAGGTGCTTTCCAACTCTTGCATATTTTGTTTTAGTTTCTAGGCCTTCCATCAGAAGTTTATAACATATAATCCTCTTTCCTATGAAAGTTCCTCCACATCTCCATAATATTCTGCTATAATTCCATACTCTTTTCTTCTATAGTAATCATTCTCAATTGTGTTCATGACCCAGTTGTTCCCATAACTTGTGTTGTTTTCATAATGGTTCCATTTTTGTTGCAGGGTAATCATGTGCATGCCTTCATAATAAGTATGTGCTTCTATTCCTAGGTTCTCTAGTTCATTCATAGCAATTTCTAAATAAGTGTCCTCCATAATTTTGGATTGTATATTCCCTTGATTTCGACGTGAAAGGGAATTAGTTCACAAATTCCCTAATTTTCTGCATGTAATAATTGCACTTACTCAGCTTTAAAGTATTCCCAATGGGATCACTAACAAATTGCTCATGTAGATATATGGTGAGGACTAGTCATCAAAGATAAGGAAAACTATAATGACACTGCTATACAAATGAAGAGGATGTCATCATTATAGATGTTTATGTCACTGAACTAGAAGCTAAATAGAGTGAAATTTCTATTGTGTCAATGATACTGACAATAGAAGTGCCACAATAGGCGATTCAGGCTCAATTGCAAAACTATTTATATCAACATCATCATCAAGGACTTCGAAAAAACTGTCTTAATATTATTAGCTATTTTTGCATCCTTACGCATTAATAAAAGATCATTGTTGAGTATAAATAATAGCAAACTATAATTACTTGCAACAGACATTAATGGCTGAGTGAGTGCAAGTCAAGAGGTGCAAAATTGCAAACAAAGATCTAAAAAATACTAACAAAATCATTTCCACCTCTAAGAATTTTAGATGAAGATGGCATACCTAGGGTTCATGTGAACTATTTTCCAATGAGGATAATAACATCCCAACCTGAGGTACAGATGTGTGACTCTACACACCCTTGAGATTTTTCAAAACCAAGGGTGCTGACAATTAATGAGCAAAGATCTGCAAGACGTAAAATCCTAATGTAAAGCAAGTGGCGTAGTTTAAACCTGGTGATCACATGCAATTTTCTTTGTTATATCTCTATCAAACTACTGCTCAAATTTTGACACCAAAACCTAAACCAAATCATGTACCTCAAATAGTTGGTTTATGTTGCCTGTTGTTTTTGCAGAAGTCTCAATTAACAACATCCCATTGGCATTTGCATAAGCTTGTGCGACCTAAAAAGAGAAGCAAAAATTTATCAGACAGATAGATCACCTTGCCACATTCAATACCATATACATTGCTACTTTATCTAAAACAAAGAATGCAATCAAAGTAGAGCAATATTGCACATTGAGAATGGTCTAAATCCTAAAATAAATTTCTCCACCCTTGCAATCACAAAAAACAAAAAAATGTTGCATAGATAAAAACAATTGCCTCACGCAACAAAAAATATATGAAGTAACAAATCAGTATTAAGTGACTTAGTACTTTATATACGTACATCATGTCCAATGATACAACTTTATTCAAGATCATCCTTGTTTCCCACTAGATCCATTACTATATTGGGATTATGATTTTTCTAAACCTCCCGTTTCAAAATAAAAGATTAACCACCACCCAAAAGGATCATAAAAATAACAGGTATTCATTACTATATCCATTACAATATGAAGATTGTTGTGTTCCCAAATCCTTGGTTTAAGAATATAAGAACAAAATAAAAGTTCAATGAATAGTATCATACCTGTTATTTTCATATCTTGATTTCTTTTTGCAGCATACTTTATGTGATGGTGAGGGGGGAGAACTTAATTAATGGAGAATGCATTAAGAGCAAGATTTGGTTGGTTGATCTAACTGGAAGTGAGCGAGTAGCAAAATCTGATGTTCGAGGGGATTGTCTTAAAGAGGCATAGAACATCAACAAGTCACTCTCTGCTCTTGGGGATGTGATATCTTCTCTTGAGACTAAAAGCAGTCACATTCCATTCAGGTTAATTATTGATCAAAAGCACTAGATCCCTTTCAATTTTCTTGCTAGCTGTTGTCTTTATGTTTTATTCATATCAATATTCTAGCTAAACTATGAAAATTATTAGTTTGTATCATTTACTCTAGTTTACTCTGATTGCAGGAACTCCAAGCTGACTCACTTACTACAAGATTCATTAGGTATAAGTCACTCCTTATAAAAGCCTTTGTAAATCACTTGCCTGTTTTGTCAATATAATATTGTATTTTTATTCATTCAGGGAAACAACAAGTTCTGATCGACTCATTCATTGTAATTTTAGGAGGAGAGTCAAAAACACTTATGTTTGTATAGATTAGTCCAATTAAAAATGACATAAGTGAAACACATCACTCACTAAATTTTTCCAACAGAGTTCATGGAATAGAGCTGGGTCCTACTAGGAAACAGTTTGATTCTACTAAGCTACTAAAGTATAAACAAATGGTAATTTAGGAACATATGGCCTTTTACATGTGCAAATGCTAATAGAGGAGAATTTGTTTATGAATTTGTTCTTCACATATCAATTTGAATTTTTGTCATGGATGAACTCATTCTTTAAAGTTTGAAGGTTGACAAGGCCGGAATATTTTCTCATGACATAAACTCAATGAAATTTCCTAATTACCTTGTGCCAGGTAAAAGAACTAGAAGGACAACTTGCAAATGAGAGAAAGGCTCGATTGAATTTGGAAAGCAAACTCAAAGAACAACAACAGCAGGCACGGAAAGTGGTTGAAAAGCCACCTCTCATACGTCAATTTGGAGGTGTGAGGACTGTCGATGAAACAAATGTATTGTCTAAGGACTTATTCAACCTCTCAGATGCTTTGAATGAAAATAAACAAATGCTTAATGCTATGGAATGCAATGGAAAACCACAGGAGGGTGAGTTCCCTTTGAAAAATGGCCCGATAGATCCTTATTCGAAGGGGCAGAAAGAGAATAAATCCAAGCTATATGATGATCAAAATCTGAAGCCCATTCCAAGGAGAACAGGCAGAGCTTCAATGTGTACAATATCTCAAAGAACATCAATAGTTCCTCTCGCTGGAAGAAGATTAACCATGGTCCCTTTTCCAGTTAGAAGGAATGAGGGGTTACTGGATGTGAACACATCATCTTCTCCAACAAATGAGGATGAACAAGATAATAGAAAACAGTCTTTTACTGCTAATAGCAAAGAGCCTTTTAATGCTAATAAGGACCCTGTCTTGTTGCCAACTGCCAGTCCTATTAGCTTAAGGGGGCTAAGGAATGCTAACACACTTAACAGATTGCGACAAAGTATAAACAAGAAAGTTCACTTCAATTCTCCTTTTCTCAAAGGGCCAAATGATGGCACAACTGCTCCTTCTTCAACTTCTCGGGGCAGAAGCTTCCACCAATTGATACCACTAGAGTTAGGCATGCAAACTACACGAGAGCCTGGGGAAGGATTTTTGGGATAGGTAATATATCCGCTCAAAGAGCCTTGTGTGCAAATAGAGATGGTTTGAAGCCAACAGGGTAGTTGAGAGAAAAAGAGAGGGGATGGAATGGCTTCAACCCTATGCACCAGATTATACATTTTTTAATGGCTTCACTGACATCAAGACTCCTATTAATACTTGAACTACTAGAACCCCCTTAAACAAAGTGAGGTTGGTTGTGGATTTCCTTGTTGTTTGTGGAATTATGCATACAAATAGAGAAATATCCATGTGTACTTTTATTACTGGGTGATGTTTCAATGCTAGTAGCAATGTCTCATTGAGTGCTTCTAGTGGTGCTCATGTGAAGATTGATCATCTCCATCCTTTGTTTAAGATTTCATGAGAAATCCTTCACTCCTAACCCAGGTATGGGAAAATGATGATGTCATATTCTATTTTAGATGCGCTTAAACACATGTTGACATGACCTACATTCCCATTCTTCATAACCCCCACTGGTCTTTCTCCTGCTCTGTGTTATCTAATATCTTCTTCGCAAACTTTAGTAAGCATTTACTAGAATTATTGCATGGTTGAGTTTGGGTGGATATTGTTTATATCTGTATCCCACGCTTCAGATTGTGGGGGTCTCATTTGACTACCACGATGGTGACTACCCATCTCTCTCTCCATGGCAAAGTGTTACATTGAACTGGAATACACACATTAAAGAAATTAAAATTTAAAAATGATTAATTTGTGTTGATTATGAATTTGAATCTATGCAACTATTCTAATTATCTAAGTTATAACTTATGATTCATAAGCCCTATCTAAACTTTAAAAAAGATTAAATAAAATTAAAATTTAAAATGTGTAAGGAAATTGATCTTATGAGTCCTAAACAAAGCTATGTGTGTTGAATAATTAATTCAATAATATTGATCTCATATTGTGGGAGTCCACTACTTGATTCAGATAGGTGTGCTTCCCTCTCACAACCCTTAGTGTTCCTTCCGAATCTTGGAATTTCATTTCATGAATTTGATAGTTCACTGTATTCTCCCCTATAGAGTACAACCATTTCACTCCCAAAACCACATTAGTATCAACAACATCAACCACATAAAATCTATCAGAAAAAGTGTAATTACCTATGGTGATTTGCAGCTTTGGAACCCATGTTTTAAACTCCATAGTGTGGTGACCTGGAATGATGAAAGTGAAGCTATCGAATGGTTCATTAGGTATCTTCCTTCTCTCTACCATGTCTGCATCAATGAATTTATGTGTGGCTTCTCCATCTACCAATACCGAGGCCCTTTGTCCTTGTACCACTCCCTTGCATCAAATAGTGTGATAACGAGGCACTGCTAAAAGTACTGCCATCCTTGCTTTTTCAGGTGAAGGATGATTTTCTTCTTGTTTCCCTTCTTCTGTTGTATCATATCCCTCTTATTGATTTGAAATATGTCCTTCTTCCTCCATACCCCCTTCATACTCATCATTATCAGAAAATACTTCAATGTATTGAGATTTTCCCTTAGTACATTTATGCCCTGGTGCCCATGGTTGGAAGCATGTGTAGCATAATTTATTTCTTCTAAGTTCTTCCCTGTTCAGTCCCTCTTTCTTATTCTTTTCAAATGCATACATTTTCCAAGGCTTTTTCTCAAATCTGAATTTGGAAGGGAAGTTAGGCTTGGGAGGAAACCTATTCCTAGGTAACACATTTTGTAGATCCCTTGTCAAGTTCATGGCATCCTTCAATGAATTTGGTTTGTGGGCCTTAACTAAACCTTTTAAGGGTTCAACCAAACCTTCAGTAAAGAGTAATACTAACCTCACCATAGGTATATCAGCCACCTTAACTGATAATATTTGGATTTCCAACATATATTTAGCAAGGTTCCAACTTGCTTCAATTGGGCTAGTTCTTTCCACGGGTGAGAAAGTCAATCCATGAGAGTGATGGAGTATGGGAAGCCCTGAAATTCGTAAGGAAGGGTATGGGATCATTTTTCTTGACCCATAATCCACTCCACCTATTTGGAGGACATTCTCCCTAATCCCCAGGGGATTGTTGACCAGGGGGCAGGAGTATTCATGGAGGACGCAGGCCCAGCAGGAGGAAGTACCAGATATCACGACCTGGAGAGAAGCCATATTTTAGTGTGCCAAGGTCGCTCAGAAAATTCATATGAGAAGTGAAATATGGCCAGGGAATCCATTGACCTGAACTCTAGGGAGAATCTAAGAGTGTGAGATGCCAAGAAATTCATAGGAGAACCTTGATTCAAAGCCAAAAAATCCAGTGGCAGTACAAGCATTTGGCCGCAACGTCGAGGAAGATCCAAGAGCGGATCGCAGTGGGAGAGAGACCAGGGGGTTTGGATTTCATGGTGGCTCAGGTGAGGGCTCATTCATCCTTGGTTAGCAGTCGAGACCAGCCATACCTTCCCAGGTCAGCGCCAAGGGAAGTGGTGCTCGAGGGACTATGCATTAGAGAAGGCGACCTTACTTAGGATGAGAGTGGAGGTCATGGGGTTACTTGTACTGTATGAAGACAACTAGGTATGCCTGTAGCTCTATGGATAAGCTTATTTGTTTATAAACCTCCTACCATATATCCGCACTTGCTTGATAGAACCAGCTGTGTGCTGGATGACCCTGAATAACTGTGCCAAGGTTGTTTGAGTTAGAATTGAGAGGCCTGTATCTCACCTGTAATTTAGGGTTTCTCCAAACCCTAGGAGCCTTATTATTCGAGATAGGTGTAGCGGGAAGCTTCCCAGGTGAGCTCACATGTCTGAATCTCCCACCATCCAAACCATCAAGACTACCCGAATGAGGAAAGAGTTGACGCCCAACATAAGACAACCAATTATTCCGCTCGGAAGAAGTGCAGCGTCTTGATGCTTCCAGAGGTAGACAGGTCTCCATCAACACACGAAAAAATATGATTGATCCATTCATAATGACATAATAGAAGCTGCCCCCCTTCCATGTGTTTGAGAGAGTCTGAAACACTATGAAAGATAGTAGCCAAGCAAAATCCAAATAAACAAAGAGGAAATGCAGTACTATAATGTGAGGAGGAGCATAAAAAACAAAAGAACCCATGTGCTTCCCACTTTTTTTACTTGGTTGGTACTAGGCCACCCCAAGTGGTTAGCTTGACTCCAAGTCTGCTCCCCCTCAATCATAGACTCCAATGGTTTAGAAAAGACAAAAATCCAAACTTATTCAATCCATCTATTCAAGGAAACAAACCTTCGGTGAGCAGTAAATAAAAATTCTCTTACATAAGGAAATAAGCCCTCAAGCCCTCAAGAAGGGATGGCCGAATATTCTTTTCTTACTCTAAAAATAAAAACGAGATCAGACTTGGAATAGTAAAGATCAATCCATCTATGTAGATTTTGGTTAGCAAATGATAAGTAACAAAACAAATTAATTCAAATTATAAAATATGAAGTGTTGTTTATTTTTCAACAATAGTCAAATGGTTTGAAATTATGATAATGAGAATGATGATAATTAATCTTCATTCAAATTAATTTTGGTTTATAAAACTTCAAAAAATGAAAAACTACTTAATTTACTTTAAAATTTAAAGTATATCAAACCGATCTGTATACTACAAACCATAAAATCATTTATGCTCAATAACAACAACTTAAGTTTACTCTCATTTTGAGCTTATAATGAGCATATCCAAACTGATGGCAGGTTACTTGTCTCTCCAATACTTTCACGTATTTGTAATCTGGTGGCTACTTAAACGTAAGCTGCAACAATCTTATCCTTCAAAGTAAAAAGTATTGCTCTTCTTCCAAAGCTCTGTAAAACAATTATCTGTTTCAACATTTAACAAAACAGATTATATAACTTGATTCCAAGAAACAAAATAAGCGCTATGATATGATAATCACCTAATTTATCAACCGTCAGATTTGACCATATTTTCTATAAACTTAGATTTCCTAATTTATAAAATTTAGATATTTGAAATGCGACGAGATATCTTTTGAAAGGCCAGAATATTGGTAAAAATTTGACATTAAAGTCAAATGTGGTTCACAATGTCTTGTTCCACAATATGTGGCAGACCAGTGGCCAGACAAGGTTCCAGGTTTGTTCCTAACCTGTCCATTTTTTAACAAGGTATCATAGCACACAACCTTAACCAATGGTTTGGTTTGATGGGGTGTATTAGACATATCAAATTACACATGAACAACAGGTGATCCAAAAAATGTCTAAGCCAACTAATGTGGGCAGATAGTTTTGTTCGTAGAGCAGGCCTACCACTACTACACAGAGGGATCCACTATATGGATAGCCATTAGCACACGCAAAACAACCCCAATTAATTTTTACGAACTGTTAACACCCAAAAAGTGCTCACTAGCTCATTTACCACATTATATGGCTCATTTGTCCATTTTCCTACCATATTTCCATTAAAAATCCCAAAAAACCCTGAAAATAGCCTAAAAAAGGCTAAAAAACCCCCTTTTCCTCCAAAAATAGCAAAAATCCCCTAAAAAGGGAATAAAAAATATAAAATAATGAGGAAAAGGAGGAAAAAACCCTATACAGCTGCCCAAAACCATGTGTTTCCTAAAACCATGGGTCAGCACTCCACCACCAAAAAACTATAAATAGGTGATGGAGATCCCTTATTCCATATCCACAATCACAAGCACCCTTACTCTGCCAAAATCTCTCTCGAAACCCTAGTTCACCATTGAACTACTTTCACCTTGAGAGCCACCTTTGGCCCATTCCCAACATTGGAGAAGGAGAAGGAGCATATTGAAGCTTGGAGCATCCTCTTGGACACTGCAAAGGGCTTCATCAACCTCTACATTGGAGGTAATATCAATATATAAAACCATTTTTTAAATTTGTTGTTTCTGTTTCATGCTTGTTTTAGAAGTAATTTAATTTCTGTTTTAGCTTAGTTATTTACATTTACTGAACTGCTACTAAGGAGTCCATTCTCCTTAGTAGGTGCTCATTTGCACAAGCTAGGGGTAAAACCCTAGCTACAGGCCCGATTCGGGGTTCCAAAGCAGTTAGTCTCTGACCATGGTTCACACTTTGAAGACGTCGTCTGGCGTGAGTTATCCACCCTCCTTAAATATGAACACCAATTTTCCTCTGCTTACTACCCCCAAGGGAACGGCCAAGTAGAAGCCATCAATAAAATCCTTAAAACCATCCTCCAACGAACGGTTGACAAGCATAAGTCCAATTGGCACCACATGTTGTTCCCTGCTTTGTGGGCTTATCGCACCTCCACTAAGACCGCCACTAGTTTTACACCATTTCATTTAGTTCACGGTGTAGAGTCTGTCCTCCCCATCGAGTGTCAGATTCCTGCCTTACAGATCGCCGTTGAGCTTCTCCCTGACACTTCCCCCCTCGAGCGGCGTCTGCTGCACCTCGAACAAGCCGATGAAGACCGTCGGGCCACTCTCCAGAACATCGAAGCTGCCAAAAACCGCTCCAAAGCCGGTTATGATAAACATGTTCACCCTCGAACTTTCCACGAAGGGGACCTCGTCCTCGCCTACGACCAAGCCCATGACAAAACCAGTAAAGGGAAGTTTGAATCCATGTGGCAAGGCCCTTACGTCGTACAGACCTGCCTCGGCAAGGGGGCATACATCTTAGCTGACTCTGAAGGTCATCCTTTGCAAAACCCCCGCAATGGGTTGTATCTTAAGCGTTTTTACCCATAAAAGAAACCCGCGGCCTCATTGGTCTGCGTTGTACATTACTTTCTTTTTTTTTTTATTTTTCCAAACCGTTTCGACCGTTGGACTCAGCACGACGAGACCGTCATGATGGTCACCTCGTTGCATTATTTTTACCCCGTCATTTTTTGCCCATTGTTTCAGACACCACTAGTCGCCTCGGTTTGCGTGCCACATCGACCGTTCTCCGTTTTCCACATATTTTATATCATCGGATTCATTTTTCCGAGCTGGTGATGATGCTTGAGATCATTTCTCGCTCTCACCTCCAGATTTTCTGGGCATTTTTCAAAATGCCCCCGTCACCTCGGTTTGCGTGCCACATCGGTCGTTACCCATTTTTGACATCCTTTATATCGCCAGATTCATTTTTCTGAGCTCGTGATGATGCTTGAGATCATTTCTTGCTCTCACTTGGTACAATTTCAACATTGTGTCCCGACACCTTGCTGCCTCGGTTTGCGTGCCACATCGGCCGCCATCGGATTGTCCCACATTTTTACATGAGCCATTCACTCCTGTCATACTGCAAATATTTCGTTATTTTGCCACCATTTCATCTACCCCGCAAAGAGGCCCACCAGTGTTCCCCCCTACCCTCGTTCTTGGTCATCATTACTGATCCTTGATTGAACACTTCCTCCTTGCCTGGCCATTCCTTTTGTTCGGTATAATTTTATCCCTTTTTCGGGCCGGACAAGTCCTTTACGAAAAAGGCACTTAGGGAGTTTCTGTTAAGCTATTTTCTGACTCCTAAAAGAATGAAAAGATCGTCGAGCAATCTTGCTTCCTTTCATGCTCGTTAAAGTACCTGAAAGGGCGTCTATCTGGTATAAGTTTACCCCTTTTCCGGACCTGGTAGACTAATTACGAAAAAGGAATACTTTAGTCACACCATCTAGAAGAGTTATTCATTGCATCCTTTTATGCTTCTTTGGGCCTTGGAGACTAAATCTACGAAAAAGCAACCCCCTGGAGTCTTCTTATTTGCTTTCAGACTCTCTAAAATTGAAAGCAACCACGAGCATGAACTGTCCTGGGCTCGTAAAATCCACACGACAGTACCATTCCATCATCTCAGAGTCTTCTTATCGCTTTCAGACTCCTTAAAATTGAAAGCAACCACGAGCATGAACTGTCCTGGGCTCGTAAAAATCCACACGACAGTATCATTTTACACACACTTCTTCTAGTTACTTAACCCATGAAGAAGTTCCCTCTTGTGCCTCCTGGCACCATGATCGATCATCTCGGCAGCGCCCCCAATTAGGTCGCCTTTGTTCAGAGTATTCTGCAGTCTCCTGCCATTTTATACCAGCTTGAGTCTCCCTCAGCCCAGTTATCCTCCCAGATCCACTACAGCTATGATCCCTTTCCCCTCAGTCAGTTTCATATGCTGCCAGATCATTCCCATTATCATACTCTGAACAAAGGAAGTTTGAGTCCACCCACTCTACTTGCCCAGTTGTCCCCCCACATTTTGTCAGTCCTTCCATCAGTACTATCACATTTCAGTTGTTTACCTCGTGCTCCTGTCAAGGAAACATCATTGCCTTGATAGTTGCAGGTCTCCCTCTGTCGACGACAGCTCCTCTATTCCAGAGGATAGGCCCAGAAGTCCCTACGCCTTGGACTTATCACCATTTGTGGTAAGTGCCTACGGATCATTCTGAGAGGAGACATCATTGCCTCTCTGAGTGGTTGTTCCTCACATGCTCGACTTCAGCACCTTGATCGCATCGTTGAGGATCGCATAGGATTATATCCCATCATTATTTTTCGAAGACCCCAGATTTCCCCCGACTCTAGCACATTGGTGAGTCCCTTCGGAACGCCCAGTTATATGTTCCCGTGGATGTCCGGGCTGCGTTGGCGATTGTATTCGGAAGCCCTCCAGTTATATGCTTCCTTGAGTACCCAGTTTCAGTCCCAGTTCCGTGTACCATTGTGAGTGTACCCCTCGTCACTCTGATCCAGCAGCTCATCAACCCCTTTGGTACCACACTCAGTAGCACTGTTGATTGTTCCAGTGCACCAGTTCCGCAGTTCACACATGATCCGCCCAGCAGTATGTCCCAGATTTGTGTCCCCTCTGGACCCTTATGATGTACACAGTGGCTATGTATCTTACAGGTCCCCCTTTTCGGGCCTCACAGTTATGTTTATGTATCTTGATACGAGCGTGGGTATGCCCGCCTCGTCCATATATTGAGATTATTCCTCATTCAGTATTTGAGGTCATGTATATTTCAGGTCCCCATTTTTTGGACCCCATTGTTATTATGATGTTATATCCTGATACGAGCATGGGTATGCCCGCCTCGTCCATATGATCAGATGATTCCTCATCCATTATTGAGGTTATGTACTTTTAGTTCTTGCAGTTGTTCGGGATCGTCGTTCCGGGCTTCAGTTTGTTTCTTCTCTTCTCTCCACACCCAGGAAAACCATTCATGACTTATGATGTCCATCGGCCATACGATGAGCTCCTACCCTCGCACACCAGGGGGCAATCTGTTAACACCCAAAAAGTGCTCACTAGCTCATTTACCACATTATATGGCTCATTTGTCCATTTTCCTACCATATTTCCATTAAAAATCCCAAAAATCCCTGAAAATAGCCTAAAAAAGGCTAAAAAACCCCCTTTTCCTCCAAAAATAGCAAAAATCCCCTAAAAAGGGAATAAAAAATATAAAATAATGAGGAAAAGGAGGAAAAAACCCTATACAGCTGCCCAAAACCATGTGTTTCCTAAAACCATGGGTCAGCACTCCACCACCAAAAAACTATAAATAGGTGATGGAGATCCCTTATTCCATATCCACAATCACAAGCACCCTTACTCTGCCAAAATCTCTCTCAAAACCCTAGTTCACCATTGAACTACTTTCACCTTGAGAGCCACCTTTGGCCCATTCCCAACATTGGAGAAGGAGAAGGAGCATATTGAAGCTTGGAGCATCCTCTTGGACACTGCAAAGGGCTTCATCAACCTCTACATTGGAGGTAATATCAATATATAAAACCATTTTTTAAATTTGTTGTTTCTGTTTCATGCTTGTTTTAGAAGTAATTTAATTTCTTTTTTAGCTTAGTTATTTACATTTACTGAATTGCTACTAAGGAGTCCATTCTCCTTAGTAGGTGCTCATTTGCACAAGCTAGGGGTAAAACCCTAGCTACATGAACATACTAAAGCATCAAATATAGTAACACAAAACCCAATGAATTCTTACAAACATTACTTAATTGGAGCAACAAATATGGTGAAATTGGTTCTCACGGGACTTTTCAATAATAGTTGAACGCAACATGAAATACTCACTGTAAACTTGTTTTAGTGTTTTATTGTCAGCTACTCAATCGGGAAACTAGTCTCCAAACTTGAGAGGAGTGACTCGTAGGGAGTTCCATGTGGACCATCCTCAACCGCCAACTCTGTCTCTCTTTCATTTTATTTTTTAATAGAATTGTAACTTGAAAAAAAAATTGAAAGGACCAAAAAATGTTCTTGGAATGTTGGAAAAATATTTCTTTCATTACAGTACGTGAATAAAATTATTATGGAAAAGTTTACAATGACTGGTTTTTCTAATATCCAAAAACAAAGGTCTTTCGGAGAAAATGCTAACATTTTTAATCTTGGAAGACAACTTTTCTGGAGAAAATATGAACATTTGGTTTTCGAACATTGAACCTGAATCTAAAATAGGAAAAAAAAAAAAATCGAAGTGGAAAAGTACAATCTAATTAACAGAGAAATGACCTACCTTCGAAGCCGATGGTAAGTCCTTCGAATACTGAATACAATATCAGTGCCAGTATGACAAATACATTGTTTCCCATTACTTGCCAGCTGTCTTTCCAGATACATGATGAGATTGCATCATCCCTGAATGTTTCGTTCAAAATGTACGGGATAGGATTGCATCATCCCTGAATTTTTGGTTCAAAATGTACTTGATAGGATTGCATTATCCATGAACGTTTGGTTCAAAATGTACATGATAGGATTTCTTCATCCTTGAATGTTTGATTCAAAATGTACGTGATAGGATTTCATCATCCTTGAACATTTGGTTCAAAATGTACGTGATAGGGTTGCCTCGTCCTTGGACTTATGTCCTAAAGTGATAAGGATTGATCATCCTGTAAGTAGATCTAAATTGCCTCATCCATAGACATGTTGTGATGTCTTAAATTGATAGGGATTGATAATCCCGTAAGTGGATGAGGATTGCATCATCCTTGGATTTATGCCCTAAATTGATAGGGATTGACCATCCCGTAATTGGGTCATGTGTGTTGCAGATACTGTTGACCGAGAGATCCAGATGATGAAGCTGTTGATCAAGAGATCCAGATGATGATGCTATTGATCGAAAGATCCAGACGATGAGGTTGTTGATCGAGAGATCCAGATGATGATGTTGTTGATCGAGAGATCCTGATGATGATGCTGTTGATCGAGAGATCTAGATGATGCTGTTGATCGAGAGATACATATGATGATGCTATTGATCAAGAGATCCAGATGATGGTGTTGCGAGAGATCCAGATGATGATGTTGTTGATAGAGAGATCTAGATGATGTTGTTGATCGAAAGATCTAGATGTTGATGTCGTAGCTAATCAAGTGGTACAGAAGATGAAGACTAAGTACTGAAGATGTTGATGTTCCAGTATTGAAGATCTTGAAGATGTTCCAGTAACTGTTTGAGTTACTGATGAAGAAAGCTTCCAATTATTTATAGATGTATCATGTATCATATGGCTCCTTGTTCCTGCAGATGTTGTTAGAATATCCTTCTCGTTAAGGGGGAGTGTTGAAATATTGTAACGTCTAAGAATATTCTATTTGTACTTTATCCGGAGATGTTTCATTCCTCCGGCGGGACATGATTATATATCCGGAGATGTTTATTCCTCCGTTGGAATGTAGTAACTTGGGTTATTAGACATTCCTAGTGGGTTTTTCCAGAGTCAGTTGTATGGGGTGTTTAAGTCCCCTAGTGGGGTCGGCCTAGTCAGCATTATGTTGAGTGGTTAAGTTTGGGCCGACCTAGTTAGGATTAAAAGTCAAGTGAAGTAAAGTATAAATAGAGGAGGTTTGTTCCTCATTTAACACACACTCACTTGTGAAACTCATATAGGAGAAGGAGAGATCTGCAAAGGAGGAGAAGGAGGTCATGTTTTGGGATTGCATCTTTGTATTTGCTAGCCATCTATATTGAGGAAGCTTTGATGGGTTTTCTACCCCATGAGGGTTTCCTAGGATAAATCTGTGTCTCTTGTGTTTATGCTGTGCTTGTTGTTCTTTCAGTGATCTTGTATATGCTATTGTTGTGAAATTGAATGTAATATTTATGTTATCTATCTTAACATATTGAATCTTAACATGGTAGGGAGTTCCATGTGGACCATCCTCAACCGCAAACTCGGTCTCTCTTTAATTTTAATTTTTAATAGAATTGTAACTTGAAAAAAAATTGGAAGGACCGAAAAATGTTCTTGGAATATTGGAAAAATATTTCTACCATTACACTACCTGAATAAAATTATTATGGAAAAGTTTACACTAACCGGTTTAACTAATATCCAAAAGCACAGCTCTTCCGAAGAAAATGCTAACATTTTTAATCTCAGAAGATAACTTTTCTGGAGAAAATATGAACATTTGTTTTTCGAACATTGAACCTGAATCTAAAATAGGAAAAAAAAACTTCCAAGTAGAAAAGTACAATCTAATTTACGGAGAAATGACCTACCTGCAATGCCGATGGTGAGTCCTTCGAATACTTAATGCAATATCAGTTCCAGTATGACAAATACGTTGTTTCCCATTACTTTCCAGCTGTCTTCACCATTGTTCACTCCTCCATTTGTCAGTGCGACGTTTGGAAGGCTAGTTCACTCCATATTCTGTTTGAAGTGCCTAAGCCTGCTCATCTCATATCAAAACGGGTTAGTTATAACCTGTATGCATTAACAGAACCGTTTAGAAGAGTAACATTGTTTATTAAAATGAGATAAAAATGGCCACCACTCACCAGCTTTTATTTGAACTCGTTCGTCATCTCTGCAAATGTTCCCACAGAATTGTCAAGTAAATGCATCCAAGCCCTCTCCAAGAAGATAATAACCAGCTTTTGAATAGATATCGACTGGTTTTTCTACATAACCTGTTTATTCGGCATAGACGATATAAAATTTATTGTAAATTCCTCGTTGGTTCCCTTGCCTTTCCTTTGGCCTGAGATGTAGGCTCTAAAACGTTCTTACCAGCAGGTTACGGTTATAAAAATGGGGAGTACGTTTATTAAAATTTCAAATGGTAAGAGCGTTGCGGGCTTTTATTATGTGTCCGGGGACTTCCCCGCTAATACCTTTATTGAATCAACGAATGCCATTTATACATCAATGAGAACAACTCGTTCTAGCACCGAAGCAAGCATATTAGTAAACATCCCTTCTATAAGCCCTACCTCTATATTTCGAGTTCGAGTGAGTAGAATGTCTTGGAAAAATTCCTACTTTCAAGATTAAAATAAATAAATAAAGAAAAAGATATAAATATAATCGTGATCTCCTCATATCTGCCAGAGCGAATCCTGCGCAGAGTTTAGTAATTTGCATGACGCAGAGTTTAATAATTGGCATTTCATTAATGGACATCAAGTTTGAGAAGAATTCTACTTTTCAAAATTACCTCAAATAGAGTGGATGAAGCATATCTGTACCAAACCCCATAAACCCATATCTTATCTATCTAAAATGGCTTCTTAGAATGTTTGTAAAATCATCATAAAATCACTCTCCAACTAAGAAAATAGTAACTAAAAAAATAAAAGCAATATAAAATAGATATTTGAGAGGAAATGCTAATTTCCTCTTAAAAAATTGTCTTAAACATTCTCAAAACATGTAAAATCAATCTAAAATAAAATTTTAAGACACAATGCTAGTTTTGCCTTTAAAAAACCTATTAAACATCCGGACTGTGTAGTAGTGCTTCTTCCCTTTGAGTACTCCAAAATATTTAACTCCTTCCCAAATCACTACATCCTCACAATCAGAAATGGTGATACAAACTCTATTTGAAACATAAGAAACTGAAGAGTAACTCACAAGTGGTGGCTGATCTAAAAAAGGAATATGAGAGTAAAGGAGTGTAGAAAATTGAGTATTGAATCACACAACCTATAATTATGTTCAACTCCCATAACCAAATCTAAGCAAATAAGTAACTTCTTACCGCTTCCAATTTTCCAACTTAGTCCCTTACCGAGGATCCGAAGATAGATGAATCTTGGAATCTTGGGTTCGGCCTGCCCAAGTAAACTTAAAAAGATTCTTCCTGATAACCTTCACAACCCCTACGAGTATCACATAAAGTGAGAACCAATATACTCCTAAGCTTTGTAGAACTGATTTGGCCAATACTAGTCTACCGCCCAGGGACAACCAACGGAAGGACGAGTGATTTATCCATCTGTCAATTCTCTGCACCAGCCAATGCCAATCCTTATTTTCATAACAATTGGGTTTCAGGAAATATACTAGATATTTAAACCCGGAATCAATAGACTCCATCTTGAAATGAAAAATATCTCAGACATAAGCAATAAGTCCTGCATCATCACAATTAACAAGAAGCATAGAACTATGTATACCTATGGACATCCTCTTGGCCTTGCAGAACAAATCAATAATAAATTTAAAAATTTTCCATTCAAATGTCGAGCCATTACGAGAAAGTAAAACGTCATCTACTAAGAAAAGATGGGAAATAGAGAGGTTACGAGTAATCTGAATACCTTGAATCTTCCCCTTAGTCTTAGCATTTTCAATGAGATGACTCAAACACTCGACTACCAGTAAGAATAATAGCAAGGATAATGGGCATCCCTCTCTCAACCATCGGGGTAAGTGCCCCTTTTTGCTGTGAGTTTTTGTTGTGTTATTTTTTTGTGTGATATATGATAAATATGTTACAATTTCTTAATAAAAACTTTTAATAATGTTGTAATTTATTGAGAAAGAAGACCAAATTTCTCTTCATTCACCTAATTTCCAAATCACACTCCATCCAAATAACAACTAAATGAAAATCCCTTAAATTTGAATCTATTTGAATTCACTTGAAAATGCAAATTTATTGAGCAAATTTTAGTTCGTATTAATTTTACCTCAAACATCACAATAATCTTCATGATTACTAACACGGTATACTCTATTATAGATTTACACATGGCAGTGATGGCAGTGATGTATTCTCTATTTCCCTTGTTTTTCCCAATCAATATTTAAAAGAAAATAATCATTGTTCCTCCATTTTATAATTTGTTAATGAATATAAGAATAAATATAGTTATTTTTGTTAATGAATATAAGTATGTGATGATGATAAAAGAAAGTACAAGAGTTCATCTTCTTTATCATAAGATTTTTGTACATTGACATATATGCAAATAAAAATGAGCCAAATATTTCTAATAAAAATGGGTTTGTTGTTTGAATTGTCTATGATACATAAAAAAAATGGTAAATAAATGTACTTTTAAGACACTACTTGTATTAAATTACTAATTCAAAACTAAATGAATATTAACTAAAAACAAAATAATTGGAAAGTCAATAATGATAAATTATGTTGAATCCATTCATAATCAATTTTATGAATTCATAATAATTGGAATGTCAATAATGATAAATTATGTTGAATCCATTCATAATCAATTTTATGAATTCATAGTCATATAGGAACCGTTCACTGGGCGGGAATGCATTCCAAATATTTAAGTGAGAAAAACTACGTTTCAAGTAGAAGTAGTTTTGGCCAGTTAGTTCTAATGATATCTTCAGGCCACTTTTCAGAAAGGTGACAAACAAACTAAAAAAGTTCAAAGCTTATATTGCGTTTAAGTACTCGGAGCTAAAAATCTTAAATTATTATATAGATTCTTAAATTTGAAATCGGAATAATCGGAGTAGGTAAAATGATATCTTTAAGAAATTTCAATAAATGATAACTGATCTCAAGAATTTGTAAACCAGTTTCATAATTTCTCCAAAATAACAAGGATATCTTTGGGAACGTCCTCTATTTGTTTCAAGAGAAAAACAATTTCATGATTTCTCCAATGAAATAAGGTTTTGTTTTGTAACATCGTCCATTTGTTTCACGAAGAGAAGTCTAAGTGAACTTTCACAATCCCTTATTATTGAAAAAAATGCATGAGAGAAATGATCCATTAAGGTTTACAGACATTCATGTAGAAGTCACAAAATGCATGAGAGAAATGATCCATTAAGGTTTACAGACATTCATGTAGAAGTCACAAAATGCATGAGAGAAATGATCCCTTAAATCTTCAAACAGAACCCGGGATTCTTGGAAGTAGTGAGCTCAACTATTTCAGAGAATATGCGGACAGGATCAATACCAAATAGCACTCCTCCTCTCTCGGAGACGTTTCGGAGGATCTCCAATACAAGAATTACAATTCTTCTAGTGTGAACGCAGCAGGCAAATTTGATACACCCTTCTTTATCACATACAAATGTTAAATGCAGCCTCAACATATTATCTACGATATTTTTCACTATCGGCGTACCTTGTAGAATATCAGCTAGCATTCCTCCTACCGAAATTATTTCATAGATAAGCCTTAAACCCTTTTGAAAGGCCTGAGAGTTATGGAATCTTTCAGTTCGGGCTTCGCGCGTTTGTCCTTCCGTAAATTCTCTCTCGTCCGATATCTCAATCTCCCTTGAGATGCAGAGAGTTAGAGAGTTAGGGCATCAGTTACTGCTGCTGCGTACTCATGGTTATAGGCATTACTATACAGAAAATATCTTCGCAGAATAGCAATTCCGTGATTCAAATCTTCACTAAGAATACTCCTTGCATCCCTCTCACCGTTTTCATTGGTGAAAGAAAACTTATGAATGACAACACTAAGTACGCTAACCGGCCTTGTAAAGCATTCAAGTAACCTTGCCATCCGAGAACATTCAGACTATCAGTAGCCAACTCATCGAATATTATAGAATAAAGTCTCAAAACAATCGTCCCGATTTTCACAAAACCAAGATTATAAAAATAAAAATACCAAATAATGTTGATCAAGCTTTTAATCGTATCATATCCCATGGAGTTTTCTCCAACTATGTCCGATGATATCAGGCCAATCAAGTCAAGGAGCCTTAGGATTTCCTTACAAATATTCATAGATGCAGAGTCTAATTTCCTAATATCTCTATAGTTGCTATAGTTGTAAATGATGAAATATTCGTTCACTTTTGCCAGGATCTCTGTAAAATATGTGTAGCCATTTAAATTTCTGAATGTCTGAATGTTTTGCACATTTGATTGACAATACAATCGTATAAGATTAATTGTCTTCCATGTCATATTCCAGTATGATTTTGGCAATGTGTAGTTGTCTGGACGCAACGTTTCTAGAAGTTGCTTCATCTCCCCTCCTCCAGAATTTTTGTATAGTCTGCAATTACATCTATGGGAATGTTCCGAAGATTAATGTACTGCTCCATCTCTTTCCTCAATTCCGTTTGAGGAATGGCATATTTTACGTCGAACCATTGTCTGGTGTAGGGGTTTCGAGCCTCACGTGCAGTTTCCCAGATGCTCTCCAAAGTTTTTCTGTCATAAAGAGCCTGAGTCGAATCTTGGTCAAGTGGTAATCGAACTGGGTCAGAAGCAAAGTCCTCACTGATCATATCCATATATTTTTCAGGTGCCATTTCCATGTCGCTCTCCGTATCTATTTCCTTTTTCTGTTCAACGGTCACAAATGGTTTAATCTGAGTATGAATATGAATATGAAGATGAACTCTCCCAACTGCAATAAATACCGATGCGAATCAACGGTCATAAATCCTTGAATGTGATTGCGAAGATGAACGCTCTCCAACTGCAATAAATACCGATGCGAATAGATGGAACTCTTTTTGCAACGCGTCTTTTTGCGAATCGATGTTCGTTGCGTCTATTAATCTCAAAATGAACGCTCGTGTGTGTATAATGCTCTACTATCGTTGTTATTTTTTTCATTTGTTTTGAGGGTTCTTTTAAACCGACTTATACCGCCATGCCATACCTTTTAGGAATGATCAATGCACATTTTGATACTATCAAGGTGCTAGGGGCGTCCATCTCTACCAAGGTGGTCCTACAACAATAGTTTTTTATTTTTCAATAAGAATAAAGTTGCAATTTGATATTCATTTTCGAATCAATGTTACTTCAATAAGGTTGTAATATAGACAATACAACTCAAACCTTTTAGCCCTCCAAAAATGGAAACGTGAATGATACAATAACATCTACAAGTCTTGAATGTCTAACATTGTATGTCATTGACAAATATAATAATTGTTACATACATAGGATGTGGCTTCCATACAAAAAGTAAAAAACATATTAGATGGGCCTACTCTAGAAATATTTTTCCACACCCTCCTCCACCAATGCATTTTTAGATCATTTTTCAAATCAAATATAACCATCCATTTGTCCTGTAGCCTCCTTGGACTGTTGGTGTGCTAATTCTTTAAATTCTCTAAAATTTTTAGAAAAGTGGATGTCGTCAAAATCAGTGATTACAGCCCGAAGTCGATCCATCGAGTGGTCATACCTAGTGAGATAAATCTAGTGGCACTCCCATGTCACTTGCATTGCACCAATAAGAAACCGAAGAGTGACTCACCACTGGTCGGTGGATTTGAGAAAGGAACATGAGATTAAAGAAGTGTAGTGTTAGTTTTTCAGAATTTAATTCAATCTGATCTAGGATCTTAACTAAGAGAACATGTACAGCATATCTACAGCATATCAATCATGGACACAATAATGCAAGCACACAAAGAGACACAAAGTTTCACCGGGGAAAGCAAGAAGGTGAAAAACCCCGCAACTTCCTCAGAGATAGATAGAGCCATGATACAAAACCCAAGCATAAGAGATATACTCCTAGCAGCAACTTCTCCTCCTCCAATAGTGCGCCACTCTCCAATGAGTGTATGAGTGAGAAAGTGAATGATCAAATAGAGTGCCTCCCGCACTCTATTTATACTTGACTTAACTTGCCTAATAACCTTTACTAGGTCAGCATTAACTTAACCACATAACATAATGCTGATAGGGCCGACCCCCTATAGGGTTGTCTAATAACCCTTTAACCCACATGACTTATACAGGGCCGACCCCAACAAGGGGGTCTAATAACCCATCAAGTATAAGTTACGACACTTACAATATAAATGACGACACTTCCGTATAGAGGAATAATAACATCTCTATAGGAATACAAACACTTCGGTATAGAGGAATAATAACATCTCTATACATATATGAAATACATTCCGAAGTTACAAATACATCAACACTCCCTCTTAACTAGGAAGGTATTTCTCGACAGAGATCTGCTAGCACAAGTCTTCTTCTCTGGATCATCGTCCTCGAATCATCGTCATCATCACTGCTGCTGCTATCTCAATCAATCTCAAATCTACTCATCATAGGAAGTTCTACAGAGCCAACCCTTTTTCATGCTAGATGTAGGCCCACCACCTGCAGGTATTCATCATCACTAGCCATACTGTGGAACCTAGGACTAATTACGTGCGTCAACAAAACCTAGCGCAGATTATAAGTTCTTTTACATGTTGACCGTCACAAAACCTACTTAGAGCATCCCATGATGTTACAAGCACACCACTCTACCTGTCTAGATCTCAATAGAGCATCCCAGGTTGTTACGAGCACACTGCTCTACCTGTCTGGATTTTAAAGGATCTTTAATATGTGAACTTTCACAAAACCTACTCAGAGCATCCCAGGATGTTACGAGCACACCACTCTACCTATCTCGATCTCGATAGAGCATCCCAGGCTGTTACGAGCACACCGCTCTACCTATCCATATTTTAAAGGGTCTTTTCTATATGAAACTGTAGCAAAACCTACTTAGAGCATCCCAGGATGTTACGAGCACACCGCTCTACCTGTCTGGATCTTGATAGAGCATCCCAGGCAGTTACGAGCACACCGCTCTACCTGTCCGGATTTTAAAGGACCTTTTCTATGCTACCTGCACAACCTGTCCACGGCCAGAGAGTGTCAACCTGATACTCAACATACATCATCCTGATGTATACATGATCAACTCGATCACCCTCATTGCATCGTCTTGATGCATGTCATCTGGAACAACATCCTGAAGCTCGTCATCTATGATCATCTTGATCATCATCATAGCATCATCCTGATGCATGTCATCTGGAGCAACATCCCGAAGCTCGTCATCTGTGATCATCCAAATCATCATCATAGCATCATCCTAATGCATGTCATCTGGAGCAACATCCTGAAGCTCGTCATCTGTGATCATCCTGATCATCATCATAGCATCATCCTAATGCATGTCATCTGGAGCAACATCTTGAAGCTCGTCATCTGTGATCATCCTCATCATCATCATAGCATCATCCTCATGCATGTCATCTGGAGAATTGTCTTGATACTCATAATCCATGATTAACCTGATCATACCATGCATCCACCTGATGCATATAATGTATCTGCCTAATACATATCATCATACATGATTCACCTAATCATACAATGTATCCAACTGATACATACACAAATACATGATCCACCTGATCATAAAATGTATCCACCTGATACATATCATCATATATGATCTACCTGATCATACAAGTATCAACCTGATACATATCATCATACATTATCTACCTGATCATACAAGTATCCACCTGATCATACAATGTATCCACCTTATACATATACAAATCAGTAATTGGAGCATGGTCCTGATGCTCATCATCCAACGCTTACATCCACAACCATGGGAAGGATCCTCCTCTCACCATGCTTGGAATGGCTCCTACAAATGTGTCCATCACTTCATCCTTGAAGTGTCATCAATCTGAAGAACACCAAGCCTCTCTCTGAAGTACTCAAACTTCACTCTGGCTAGTGGTTTCGTAAACACATCTGCAACCTGCTCATCCATCGCAACATACAAGAGCGTCACTACTCCTCTCTGCACCATATCCCTGATATAGTGATATTTGATCTCAATGTGCTTCGACCTGTCGTGGAACACCGGATTCTCAAACAGATTCACACAACTCTAGTTGTCACAAAAGATACCAGTAGCATCCAATGGGAGATCAAATAGCTAAGACAGTAGCTTCCGAAACCATACTACCTCACAACTAATCGAACAAGATGCAACAATATACTCTGCTTTGGCTATACGTAGTGCTACGCAGGATTGCTTCCTGCTAAACCAAAAGATCAAACTTGATCCCATACTGAAGCAGCACCCAGATGTGCTCTTCCTATCTGCAGCACTGCCTGCCTAGTCCGAATCAACATAACCCTGTAGGTTAAACTTTTCATTCGCATCATACTTGAGCCCATAATCAATTGTACCCTTCAGGTACCTTAGAATATGCTTTACAGCAACCAGGTGAACACCTCTGGGATCCATTAAGAACTAGCTCAATGTGTTCACCGGAAAAGCAAATATCTGGTCTAGAGTTAGTCAAGTACATCAAGTACCCAATCATTTGATGATACACAGTGACATCAATGAGGTCAGATGAAGCATCACACAGAAGCTTCAGGTTCGATTCCATAGGTGTGGCCATGGCCTTGCAGTCCATCATCCCGAACCTCTTTAGGATCTCTACTGCATACTTCCCTTGTCCAAGGAAGATTCCATCTGCACTCTACCACACCTCCATGCCTAGGAAATAGTGCATCATCCCCAAGTACTTGATCTCGAACTCGGTAGCAAGCTTCCTCTTGGTGTTGGCAATCAACTCATCCTCACGTGTTACAAATAGGTCATTCACATACAAAAGTAGTATCACTAGATTGCCTTCCTCAACCTGGTAGTAAAGGTTGGAATCCGCTTCACTCTTGGTAAAGCCCAAACTGGATAGAAAGTTGTCTATCCTACCATACCAAGTCCTAGGAGCTTGCTTCAAGCGATACAAGGCTTTCTTCAACCTGCACACATATGACCCCCTGTCATGTGTCTCAAAACCGAGTGGCTGCTCCACATACACTTTCTCCTCGACTACACCATTCAAGAAAGCTGTATTGACATCCATCTAGTGTATCTTCCATTTCATCACTGCAGCCAGAGCAAGTGTTGTTCTGATGGAAGTGTATTTGGCTACAGGAGCAAAAGTCTCTTCATAGTATATTCTCTCTTTGTATTTCAACATGCTACCATCTGCAACATGCTTTATCTTATAGATCCATTTGGAAGTCACAACAAACTTCCCTTTAGGTCTTGGGACCACATCCCAAACATCATTCTTCATTATAAACTGGTACTCTTCGATCATTACTTCATCCCAGATCCTGGAACTTCAGATTCTTCAATAGATAGCTTTGGTGCTGGAGTAAATGTTGTAGTCCTTCTTTTGTAGGTGATGGTATACGATCTTTCCTACAAGACAAGTTAAATTGCATGATTAGAAGCATCTCATAGTTTTCAGAACAAATTCTTATACGTAAAGAGATATGTCATAGAGTCATGCAATTATTTTAGCCAATGCTTCAATACAACATTTATCCATATCTCGTAATTTTCTAGATGCCTTCCAATATCTACCTGAACATTGTTAAGAGTGTGTACAACTCCCAACATGTCAGCAAAGAGGTTTCATTCTAGATAAGTAGCAATGGAATGTTGTACAGTGCCATAGGCCACTTACCCATCACATGCATATTAGTAGTATACTGTTCATTAATGCAGTTATTCTAATATGCATAATACACACCCTAAGTCTAGTAACATAAGCATATATATCATTGAACAATATTATTTAAACAAACA
Organism: Larix kaempferi; assembly: GCA_027924585.1. Lineage (NCBI taxonomy): Eukaryota > Viridiplantae > Streptophyta > Pinopsida > Pinales > Pinaceae > Larix > Larix kaempferi. The sequence goes on from BSBM01000528.1 coordinate 2,104,669, forward strand.
AATATGCAAGAAATGACAATTCAGATACTTATCTTTGTTTGGTTTGTAGGGTGGACTCCCTCTCAATATTTGCTTCCTTGCAGGAACTACTGGAGTGTGCTCCCTCTTGATCTTTTCTTCTTGGATTACCTGTCCTTGAACTTATATCCATCCTCGATCACTTATGCATACTTACTAGTATCGTCATTGTGTTATCCGCAAGGTCTCATACATACATTCATTAGTATAATCTCAATACTATCAAAACACAATAATCTTAAACATGTATAGTCATGATCATTTCAAACACAGATAATAAACATTAGTATTCAAGGTTTGAGGGAATACTTCTTTTACACATGCATATTCTTATTTGACCAAAGGACTTTTCTGGTTAGTCATATCATCAATCAATCTAAGAGACATAATATGCATAAACCCTTGATTACTTACATTTCTAACTTCATCAATAATCATTATCAACCATACAACAGTATAAGATCCTAACACAAGGTAGACTTCTAACTTGATATAGGAAAAACATACCTGGTTATCATATTTGCTAGTTATGTCTAGCAATGTCTTCTTGTTCTCTTCAATGACTTGTGCTAGTAACCTGCATATCTCATAGGTTAAGCATTGTAGAACCAAATTATACATACCTCGTAAGTAGAGCTTCTATCTGATCCATGACAATGGATGAATCTTTGTCTTCATGTCACCATGGTCATATGTTCTTGAACTAGAACATGATTGGTCTTTCTTGATGTACCTTTCATGTTAGCAGACAACATCAACCTCATACAACACCACAATGCATTAGTACAATCATAAGTGTCAAAACCCTAATCAATGAATATCTGCATTCATAATTTTATTAAGGTGATACGACAAGTCTAAAGTTAATCAAGATTGTACTAACCTTAATGAAGCCAAACATACCATAAACTTAATCATGAACAGATCTCGAAACATACCTGGATAAGTCATACCTGTCGAGATTGCTTGTAACCTTCTTATGTACGGCCTTAGCCTCATCTCCCTCTGAAACACGAACTTCTTCACTTATGTAGGTGAACAATCCATTATCTTCTAGGATTAACCCAATCCACTTGATTTGTAGAAACTGGATCTAGAGCTGGATTAGGGTTTGTCAGGGAAACCCTAAAAATTCACACTTTGAATTTCAAACTTCTGAAAGGATAGAAACATGCGCCTTGATGAGCTAATCAACCTGGTATACTCAGAATTTGAAAACTACTAAGTTTCACCCCTCAAATTTGCTTTTCAATCTTCGAGATTCACTAGGGAGGACCCTAAATTAGGGTTTGAGTTTCCCAGAGCTTCACCCAAACAAATAGTTTGATCCAAAGCTCTAAAATTTGATTTTTCCAAGGAGCTTCCAGCTATGGTCACAAATTTCAAGAATTCCCATTTTTGCAGAAGCCCTAATTTTTCACCTTTCCGATCAAAGTCCCAAACTACGGTTTGATCAAGCCTGGCCTTCTGCCCAACCAAAAAATTCGATCTTGGTCTCTAAATTTCAATTTTGATGAGAGGTATCTAGCCATGGTCTTCGATTACAAAAATTCCAACTTTCTTTGAAACCCTAAATTCCTGTAGCCGTGAATGAAGGTGCTCGAAATCCAATTCTATTTTGACCAAAATATGCACCTGATTGTTTCTGGTGTAACTCCGAAATTTCAGATCTACAGGGTCTGAAAATTATTCCTGTGGTATCCTAACCTATTGTCTTTCCAACCCCACAGGTCTCACCTCAAATGGATTCTCTGAGAGAAGGTTATTGCAAGTGTCGCAACATGACCTGTTTATGGGATAAAACAGGGGAGCAAACTTTGATGGAGTGCCACATGTCACTGATTCAATTGCGGCCTCTGAAAATCATGCCTGTGAAAGTACAGTACGTTCCCTACCTGCCAAATTTTATGAAATTTCATTTGGAGCTTCCTAGCCCAAGTTGTGACCTTTTTTCCTAGGTCACCTATTTATGATGGAGATATGGAAGAGGCAGAAACCCTATATTGTACAAATTACAAATCTAAAAGTACAACGAATTAGAGGCTCTCCTTCAGAGACCAGGTACATGGGGATCTTATATTTGACCTGTAATATTTTCAGATCCTGAAACTTCTCCAAAATGAATTTATAGCAAAAGTGCTACGATGACTGGTTTTTTCTATATCAAGCCCTAGTTTCGCAAGTGCAACAAGTGTCATAAATGCCATACCATGTCTTCTTTCAGGCTAGCTCTGATACCATGTTAGTTTCTCAGGATTTACTTCAATTTGATCTAGGATCTTAACTGAGAAAACAACATGTACAACATATCTACAGCATATCAATCATGGACACAATAATGCAAGCACACAAAGAGACACAGAGTTTCACCGGGGAAAACCAAGAAGGTGAAAAACCCCGCAACTTCCTTAGAGATAGATAGATCCATGATACAAAACCCAAGCATAAGAGATATACTCCTAGCAACAGCTTCTCCTCCTCCAATAGTGCGCCACTCTCCAATGAGTGTATGAGTGATAAAGTGAATGATCAAATAGAGTGCCTCCCACACTCTATTTATACTTGACTTGACTTGCCTAATAACCTTTACTAGGTCAGCCTTAACTTAACCACATAACATAATGCTGACAGGGCTGATCCCCAATAGGGTGGTCTAATAACCCTTTAACCCACATGACTTATACAGGGTCAACCCCAACAAGGTGGTCTAATAACCCATCAAGTATAAGTTACGACACTTACAATATAAATGACGACACTTCCATATAGAGGAATAATAACATCTCTATAGGAATACAAACACTTCCATATAGAGGAATAATAACATCTCTATACATATATGAAATACATTCCGAAGTTAAAAATACATCAACATGTAGAAAATTAACTAATGATTGAGACAACCTATAATTATGTTATGCTCCATAATCCATCCCCAAAAATACACCTCCAAATACTTTTGGCATGGGTGCCAAACTAAAGAGATCCAATATCTGACCCCATCCCCACAAATTTAGTTGATGGGATAGACTATCCCATGAAGATAGATCATGAATCTTGGAATCCTGAGTTCGGCCCGCCCAAATAAACTGAAAGAGATTCTTCCCAATAACCTTCATAACCCCTACGAGTATCAAAAAAAGTGAGAACCAATATACTGGTAATCTTTGTAGAACCGATTTGGCCAACACTAGTCTGCCACCCACGGATAGCCAACATAAGGACCAGAGATTTATCCATCTGTCAACTCTCTGCACTAGCTAGTGCCAATCCTTCTTTTCATAACAATTGGGTTTTAGGAAATATACGAGATATTAAAATTCTAAATCAATAGACTCCATATTGAAATGAAAAATATCTCGGACATAAGTAATAAGTCCTGGATCAGCACAGTTAACAAAAAACATAGACTTGTGTATACTTATGGACATCCTCGTGGCCTTGCAAAACGGATCAATAATAAATTTAAAAATTTTCCATTCAAATGTCGAGTCATTCCCAAAATGTAAAACATCATCTACGAATAGAATGTGGGTAATAGAGAGGTTATGAGTAATCTCAATACCTTGAATCTTCCCCTCAGTCTTACCATTTCCAATGAGATTACTCAAACCCTCGATTACCAATAAGAATAGTAACAAGGAAAATGGGCATCCCTGTCTCAACCCCCGGCTAGTGTGAATTTTTTTTTTTAGAGAACCATTGATGAGGACAACGTAAGATGTAGAACATACGCAAGACATGATCCAGTTCATGACTTTTGTAGGAATACTAATCATGAATAAAAAAAAATCTTAAGAAGGACCAATCCACACAGTTGTAAGCCTTGATGAGGTCCATTTTTAAGATAAGGGCTTGAAGGTTCTTAACTTTTACCAAGTGAAGGAATTCCTGAGAAACTCCCATTGTGTCCACGTCCGACTCCAGGATTTGATGATTCGATAAGAAGCTGAACTGTTCCACAGAGATAAAATTCTCCAAGACAGGTTTGATCCTGTTGGATATGATTTTGGAAATGAATTTATAGATCAAATTACACAGCAAAATCAACTGATATTCATGGAATGTATTCTATAGGTCCTTCTTAGGTATGAGAGTGATGTAGGTAGTATTCAAGTTAATAGGGATGGTTTCCTTCAATCTAGAATCTTCAATGGCCCTATGAAGATATGGTCCAACCAAATAAAAAAGATATAGGAAGAAGTTCATTGTCCATGCCTTGGGACCGGGGCTCTTGTCCTTGATAATTTTTTGTAGGATTTCTTTGATCTCGTCTAGAGAGACCACCTTCCCAACATTCCTTCCTTCAACATTAGTGAATAACTAAGGATATAATCAGAGCGCCTTCAATTGATTAGAAAAAATAGCTTTTGACTCCTGTTGATAAGTGGCTTTAAAGTGATGGACCACTTCCTCCTTAAGATCTCTCTAATCGTTCACAAGAATATCTGCTATGTTATTCAGTTCCCATATAAATTTCGTGACTCTACGGTGTGAGGCATAGCATTGAAAAAACTTGGTATTATTGTCTCCAAGAGAAACCCAAAGTGCTATGCTTTTAAGTCGCCAGGTAGCTTCAGTTTGGTGAAGAATCTTATCCTTCTTCGATTCCAAAGATAGACGCCTCTCCTTCTTGATTGAAGATAAAAGGTTCCCATTGACCACTCCTTCTATTTCCAGAATTTATCTTTCAATATCCACCAGTTCTATAGAATTAGCTTTCTTTTCCTCCTTTTCCCATTTGACCACATCATCTCTAAGAAGTTGGATCTTCTTTATCAATACTTGCAATGGAGACCTAGACTTGTGAACAACATAGGATACCCAAAAATTCACAACCAACTCACAGAATGTAGGGTCTTTGATCCAAGTGCGATTGAATTTAAAGGGGTAAAAGTGAGAACAACATTTGAAATCCATATTCCAATTGGAGACAAATAGCTTTGTGGTCCGAGACCCCTATCGGAATAGTCCAAGTAAGATAAGGCCCAAGTGCATTTCCAAGACTGTCTCCCATCAAAAAATGATCTAGTCGCTTGGCCACTCCTGCTCTACCTATTAGACCGTTTGACCAAGTAGGGGTGATAACGTTAGATCATACATCAAAAAGACTATAATTCTCGAAAAGAGAAATGAAATAGTGTGCCAATGGGTCAAAAATAACGTTGTAACCCCAAATATCTTCCGACGATAACGTTAGCTTAAGATCACCTACAAAAATCAAAGATTGATTGTTAAGCAATGCATACTATGAAATATGATCCCAAAAAGTACACATATTGTTATAAGGCCGATAAATGTTCAAAACATTGATGGAGTGATTAATTCCCACGACCCGAACCTCCAAAATATTGTCTGCAACATATTTAAAGGGATAAAATTCAATAAGAGAAGGGTTCCAAGCCGATAAGAGGCCTCCCAATAGTCTGTTTGAATCTAACCCACAATATTTGCAGTTGGGCTTGATTTTAAGGAAGAAATAACAAGCATTAAATGCGGTGGTCATGGTCTCTTGCAACAATATAATATCTGGTTTCACCAAATCTAAAAGTCTTTTGAATGCAATTCGCTTAGTGGAATTTCCAATCCCTTGAATATTGAATGAGAGAATAGTAATGGATATGGTGGTACAGAGATATTTTCTGCTCCAAGGGCCCCAATTTTCTATATAGTAGGAAGTCATAAGATAAAGTCGCTGCCACTGACTAGATAGAGGATAGTTGAGCGTTAGCCCATTTGCTTTGAGTGGAACCATCCAATTAATTGGATTCATTTTTCCTTCGGGTGATAACATTAGGACATGGGATCGAGGATATAGGGATAGATTGTGCAATATCATCTGGAAAATACACAAAAGTAGATAGTGGGAATTTATCAAAAGGTCCAACAGAAGGAGAGCTAGATTTCGTTAATGATACATCATGATCTTTGATAGAGGAAGCAGAGATAGAAATATCCAGGTGTAATACCCCCATTTTGACCCTTCAGATGTATTGGATTTAAATCTAAATATCGTATATATGTGATGTATGATTCCTAGCGTGGAGCTCAAGGCCAAGGCCTCGCTAGTGAATGCTCATCTTTAAAAGGAAAGTAGGTTATATTGTGTTATCCATGTGCTATTAATCCATGGAAATTGTAAAAATGATGTAAACAAATCTCATGCAATAAAAATACCAAGGGGCTGGCTATGGATGCAACTAAATGAGTGCAGAATGCAGCAACCGCATTCGGTTGTTGGGTTAAGAAGCGAATCTGACTCCCATGTTGAGAAGAATTATATGAATAGTATAATGATTAATAGATAGATGATATCAATATTACATTTGTGGTCCCCTATTTATATGATTGGGGGTACCTATTCGAGGAGTCGTGTCCTCTTAAGTTAATTATTTAATTACTATATTTAATGATTATTTAATTGTATTATTTACTATTTGTGTTTGTAGCATTGCCACCCCCTTTAAGGGAAGCTTTGTCCTCAAAGCTGATTTTATTGATATTGACTTGATTATGGTTTTTTGATGAAGTGTTAACTTGCCAGATGTGTATTCTAGATTGGTTCCTTTCTCTGGATTTGATCCCGGACCTTCATGTTGTAATCCTTTCTGCTTGAGTGGTGAGTTTTTGAAACAATACAACTTGTAATTATTTGTTTTCCATATCGTCTTTTGGATTCCATTTATGAGCAATTCTGGATCTTCATTACCAACACATTTGTGTTGTATCAATTCTTTCATGACAATTTCTTTTAAGGCTAAAGGTCTATGTTCATGCTCTTCCTTCCCAAAAGATAATTCAATTATATTACTTCCGCTTTTTGTACTAGTGGACGGTACAACATTGGGTATCATAATAATGGAGGAATTTTTAAGGGATACCCTTTGATCTTGGAATTCAAGGTGATGGTCATTCTTGAGTGTTTGGAGTTTGAAGACATCAATGTGATCTTTCTCACTTTCATCAAGACATATTATTGTATATGTCTTAATCCATCTTACCGCCTTCGTGATTGTGCACTTTAATTCTAATAATTTCAAGGATGTGTGGCAATTTTCATAGATATGATGCACCTCTGAACCGACATCAACCTGACCAAAAATATCTAGGTATTGTACTAGGTTTCTCTGAATCATAGCTTCCATGGTTTCTTCATCGAAAGGAATTTTAAGAGCCTTCATTCTTGATTCCCACATGACTGCGTCCAAAGTTTCAATTCGAGAGCAGCATAAATGTTGTTCATCTGTAGTAACTTGATAAATAAGACTTCCTAGACATGTGGATGTAATATCTACTATGTCATTTTGTTTAGCAACGTTAGGTCCACTATCATATTCATCATCATTGGAATGGAAGCAACAGTTGGCAAAGACAAAAATTCTGCATACGATCTACACTTGTGTTTGTAGAACCATCATTAATCCTTCCAACCTATTTAAGCAGATGTTCACTACTTCCCTGACTTCCAATTTCATGAATCAGATCAATAGCTTGATTTGACAAAGCTGATTGGGAATGATGTGCAAGTGTTTTTTATTGCTCCTTATTGTTGTCATCTTTTTCTTCAATCTTTATCATGGTTTTCTTTATTTGATCTTCCTCATCTTCTGTGCATATTTTTTCTCTTGGATACGTATCAACAACACTAGCTTGACTCTCATCGAGGTCGTCTCTTCCTATGCCAATTCCATGGGAGACATAGGTATTAAATATTTTCTCCTCAAAACTATTATCGTCATCATACAGAGCGACCCAATATTTTGGATACTTATCATAAACAATAGCTTGACTCTCATTAAGGCCATCTCTTCTTGTTCTAATTCGACGAGAGATGATGGCTTTCCATCTCTTCTCCTCATAAATTTCATTGGCATCATCGAGTGTGGGTGGATTTGGAGTGAACATTTCATATTTCTCCCTCTTGAAATGCTCAAGAAGCATTATCAATTCTTCATTGGATGACTTCATGATTCATGTAAAAAATTGAAAAGAAATATAATAATTATTATTATTTGAAATAATAATATTATTATATTATATTCTTATTTTTATTATAAAATTTTTAAAACAATAATAATAATATTTTATTATTATATTATAATTTTGTTTTTGTTTTTTGGTAAGGTTTACATGGAGAGAGATGGGAGGTGGCGGCTGGAAGAGGAGGAGCAATGGAGGTGGTCGAGAGCAGTGGCATGATGGACAGGTTACCAGGAGGAAGGGGTCCATAGGGTGTGAGGAGGAGGTAGCTGAGGGAAGGCGCGACAAGAGGAGGGTGCGCAGGGCGTGAAGGAGAGGGAGCCAAGAGATGGCGAGAGTGGTTGGCGAGGAGAGGAAGGAGGTAGAGCGGTGAGATGGCAAAGTGCAGTGATTACCAGAGGAAAATTCAAGGAAGAGGGAGGAAGGAGGTATGGGGCTATGGTATATTTAGACACGGGGGAGGACCAGGTGTGGGAGAGAATGGGGAGACTGGGTGGCATGCAATGCTACGCTAGGGGTGGAAATGCTACGATGTAGGTGGAATGTGTAGCAGAGAGGATGAGGGAAGGGCGCAATGTGTTGAGGGGGTAGAGTGAGTGAGGATAGGGCGTGCACGGGGGGTGAGGTCGCAGCGTGAAGGGGGAGTGGTCACAGGTGTATTTGGGAGTGACATTGGAGGGTTGGAAGTGGAAGGTGAGAGGAGGAAGAATGGATTGATCATGAGTGTAGATGGGTGAAGGATGAGACAAGAGGGATGTGTGCTAGGAGTAGACGAGAGTGGGGAGAGGAGTGCTGTGAGTAGAGAGCGCGTGAGTTGATGAGTGAGGAAGATTTAGAGGAGTGGTGGCCTGGGGATTGCAGAGGTGTAAGGGAGGTGTAGCGGGTGGTCGCGATCAGCCTGGGAATTCCGGTGGTGGGGAATGGACGAAGGTGAATGCTGAGTGGTGATGGAGAATCAGAGGGAGCAGAATATGGAGTGGAGGGTGAGGTGGTGGCTATGTGGAGGGTGGGAGGAATATGGAGGTGTTGGATTGGAGGAGATGAGCTATGGAGGGTGAGAGATGGAAAGGGCGTGGATGATTAGTGTGAGCGAGAAGATATTAAGGAGATGAGTGTGGGAGAATGAGCGAACAACGAGAAAATTTTATCAGGACTCAACCGAGCTCTGATACCAAATGCAGCAACCGTATCCGGTTGTTGGGTTAAGAAGCGAATCTGAATTCCATGTTGAGAAGAATTATATGAATAGTATAATGACTAATAGATAGATGATATCAATATTACATTTGTGGTCCCCTATTTGTATGATTGGGGGTACCTATTCAAGGAGTCGTGTCCTCTTAAGTTAATTATTTAATTACTATCTTTAATGATTATTTAATTGTATTATTTACTATTTGTGTTTGTAGCAATGAGGGGTCTATGTGTATCCACTAGGGAGAGGTGAGGGGTTGTGAGATTGAACCCTAGGCTTCCATATGTCACCTTGAAAACCTATTTGATCTTCCTTGCTCACATTTATTTATGTTCTAAGGGAGTGGGTGATAGTGGTTCTTTCAAAGGCAATTCTGGGTCTTTTTGGTCAAATATTTCTAATTCCCGGTCAACAAATTATCCATATGTTGTAACCTGATCATGTCCCAAATTTTTCAGACCATGGAACCACCAATCATTGGCTTCCCCATCAAGATTCAAAATGGCCATTTTTAAAGCATCATCTTCCACCATTGGATTCCGCTGAAAATACACATCTTGTTTTTGTACCCAAGTATGGGCAGAACTTTGAGATGAGCCATCAAAGGTGGGAAGTGGCATTTTACTTATTGCATAATTCAATTCTCTATTTTGAAAGGGATTCCTATTAATTTCCCTCATTTTGAGCTTGTTTGAGATAGCAAGGTATTGATCAAATGGTAGGGTACTTCTGCAATCTTCACTCAATTATTGCCATTCGATTAGAATTTCTAGCACATCATTTGGACTATTAATAGTTTCATTGGAATCAATAAATTTAGGTGTGGTAGGCCTTTCTGCACTCTGATATTCACGAGATCTATTATGAGGTCCTGTCCTTGAGAAGATACCTTCACCCATTGCCCTCTTTTCCTCGAAAGGTGAACTATTGTTGCCTCCTCTTTCCCCTTTGCTTCTAAGTTGGCTAGCCAACAATTCGAATCCTTTCATCATCTTCTTTTTCATGTCTTCAAAGAGTGGTTTCATGATTTTCCTAAACTCGTCACCGTCATATGAGGTTCCCTTTTCATCCCTAGCCATAGTTTCCTAAAAAAAATGCTCTTCTTTTCCTACTTTTTCCTCTTCAACAAAAGCACTTTTGGTTTCAATATCTAATCATGGTCCCTGACTTCTTTTCCTCATGAATATCAGACCACATCAGGTTCCAATATCATGCTTTGATACCACTTGTAATGTCCCTTTTTTTAAATTTATTAAAATGGTGAAATTTTCAAAATTTTCCACTAATTCGACCTTTGACTAATATTGGTTTCTTGACCTCCAAATGGATCCAAATGATCCCAAATTGTCATAGAAGGTGTATGGATGGTTTTAGGACATAATTATGAGGTTTAGGGATGCTTTAGAGTCTTTAAAATGATTCTTCAACTATCCTTTAAGTTCTGGCCAAAGTAGGGAGTTTGACTAGCAATTTGGGGTTCAAATCCCCCTTGGGTAGGTGCTGAAAATGGCTCTCCAAATGATATTGGACCATATAGAATTTAATAAAGGAAGTAGGGGACATCTAGGGGACATCAATATAGTCTCATATGCATCACCATTCAGTTTATTAATTCTTCTACAACCCTCTCCAATCAGATACAAAAAGACTAGTTTGGACCTTGGGGGAAATGATAGGCAATCTTCTCCAAATGCTATGAAAGTGAACAATATGACTCCAAAATCTTATTCATTGAACATGAAACTTGTATAACACATTATTAAAATTCCATACATCATTAATTTATTAGTGGTTCATTTCTCCATTCGAATATATCATCATATCATTGGCATACATCAACATAGTGGGGAAATAGGCACCATTTGCTCATTCATGATCATATTTACATAGTTCCACTTGGAATATAGACTTGAATATATTATGAATATGAACAAAATATCATTTGCATTATATGATAAATAATGGGGCATTAGAAGCTCCCCCAAAGAGAACAACAACTCACCAAGTGTGCCCCACCTCAAGGATCATGAATGTGTTGAGAAAAATGGAAATGGTTGGAGAAGCAAGATGAACTAGAAGTGACCACAAGCTGCCATGTAGATTGAAATTGCAACATAAGAATACATTGAATATCCAAATCAAAGGTCTGAATGTCCTTTCCAATTACCAACTAGGATGGGAATCTTTCACCCTCGAAATTGGTGCTAAGGCAAGTAGAGTAGCACTCCACTAGCTCTCCTATCAATTGCAAATTCTGAAAATGATCAAAATACCTTCTCTTACTTGATATCTGTATTTTATAAACATCCTTAGCCTTCTAAGGTTCCAATTCCATCCATTAACTCCAATCCAATTCGAATTAGGGAGGGATTCAAGATTTGCTACTTGTCTTCCACTTCCTAGCCTTCCACCTTCCACCAATTCGAGTAGGAATCTCTTGAGCTTCTCTAACTCCCATGAGTGCTCAATTGGAGGCTATTTTTAGGCTTGACATGTCATAGTGTTCAGATGTCAACAATCAGGTCTGAAATTTGTCATAGGTGTCATAACATGTTCATCATTGTTGCTATAAAGGTTAGGGAATCTAGCTCAAGTGTCCAAGAACCTCTCATTTGACTCTTCGTCTTCCATGGGAGTTATACTTCCATCCTAATTCGACCTATGATGCATATTGCAAAGTGTATGAGCCTTCCAACTCATCCTAGGAAGGTTGGAATCCTTATGGATTCGAATTAACAAGAGGAGGTTTCCATGTGGCATAGAAAATCTAGCTTGAGTGGGTCCCACATCCTCCATGTGTCTTCATGATCAATTGCCACTTTTATTTTCCCTTGCATTTATTTATTTATCTCTTTTATTAAATATTTATGGAATTCTAATGCCTAAACATCATTTATTAGATCCCTTATTGCAAATTCCAATGTCTCCATCCAACCTAGAGAACTTGTAGGATTGGTGGAATTTTCCTGTGATTAATTTATTTGAATGGGGACATTACAGCCATCCTTAGTGCTCAAATATTTCTAATAGTGTCCATATCACAACTGAAGAGATAGATATCCCGTAGAGATGTCATGTGTGGTGGTTGGAGGCATTATTGATCATTATTGGGCCATAAAAGATACTTTAAGCTTTATGCACAAGGTTCATTACCTAAACTTGGTCCAACCCTTCATACCAATACATATTGCTCCAAAAATCCTAGGGCTGGTGCAAGGTAATCATACCCAAGTATGACACGTTAGTTGCAATTACATGCTGGAAAAACAAAACTATTATCATTAAAATGAATTATTAGAGGTACCTACAAAACTTTTTCGGATTATGTGTAAAAAGATGAAACATAGAAAAACAGATCACCTTCCGGAATATATAACTTTTATTTATGGAAAAGTGGTATAACCACCCCAAAATGTCATTATTTTAAGATTGGTGTGTTATTTTTTCTCTAAAACATAATGCACATGTTTGTGTTGGTCCACCGGTTTGTTATGTAAATTGTCAATTTATGAGGAAACAAATATGTAGAGGCGTAGACAACAGACAAATCTTGTGTGGGGCTATTTTTCCAAAATTTTAAAAGTTAATTTTATATATTTTTTAAATTACGAAAGTCAGTGAAGCCTTAAAACGACATGGTCGAGTGTTGGTCGAACATATCATAGTCTAAACATATTGAATCAACTTTTTTTTTGACCTTGTAAGTATTCTTGTACTCTTGTGCGGGTTCTTTTCCGTTTTCGAAATATGTAAGCCAATCAAAAGTTATAGGCCAAATAAATGACCTATGTTTTTTACAAATTTGACATGAGTGCAGCTAAAAATGAATTAAAAATAGAAAACAGTAACAAATCTATTCAAAAAATATATAGTTAGAATCGGCACATAAAGCTCAACAAGTGTGTGCAATTTCATCAATAGTGCACTAGTGGAGCATATGCGGAACTAAGCGTGAAAAACATGAAGTTACAACATTTGATATGTTCTTCCATAAATCAGAACGAGCCTCAAGGTTTTGCAATCTGAAGCTAATAGCAAACATGCAAGGGCGCCAAAAAAAATTTGAATCCAGACACGTGTGCATGCAAATGCGCGCATGAGCAAAGGAAAGCACGTGTTTCTATGCACACACATGCAGATGTGCGCACACATTTATATGCACATAGATGCAGATGCGCGCACGCGTTGATTCTATCTCTATAAAATCTAATTTCCATTCCTAGACATAAAAGTTCCAAATTATTTTCATTCACTATTTTTATTGAATAAGATGAGATTGCCTCTAAGGTTGGGACCCAACCTCCATATAACCCCACCCCCCTCTCTTCCTATCCACCCAATCCCCCCTAGTCTCTTCCACTCTGCTCAATCCCTCTTCCCTCCCTCATCCCTCTCTTCTCTCCTTCACCACAAGGGTTAGGAGATGTACTATTACACAAAATCACTAACTCACATTATCCTCATGTACATATACATCTTCATCCTTGTAACCATAAATCCATTAATCCTATATATCAATCCCCAAACCCTTGATCATTAGTCCCTAGCCACTGCAATCCTTAGTGCCTAGTAGAAATAAACACCATAACTCTTGGCCCACTATAATCCTAAACTAGTATAGCCCCTAAGACTCCTAAATACTAACACATAACGATATATATCCCTTAGCCCCTATAATCCTAACCACTTAATTCTAACCTCTAAAGTGTCTAGTCAAATAAAAATTAACCCCTAACCCTTATCATTGCCATCATCTTCATCATCTTCATCATCATTGTTGAAGTTGTCATCGCCATCATATTCGTGATCTTCATCATCATCATCATATTCGTCATCATCATCATCATCAGCAGCATCATCGTCGTCGTCGTCATCATCATATTCATCATCATTATCATCATCCTCATCGTCATCATCGTCCTCATCTTCATCTTCATCATCATCATCATCATCATCAACATCATCAACATCTTCATCATCATCATCATCATCATCATCATCATCATCATCATCATCATCTTCATCATCCCCAAAACCCCTAAACGCCTAGAAGCACTTATGCACTTAGGGATTATGGTTTAGAAGAGGGCCTATTGTTGGTACAACCCCCCCCATTTTATTTTTGAAAAAATCATTGGGACCCCTCCTCTTTTTCTTGGGTATGTTTGCCTTAGAAAGTTTCGCAACGTTTTAGCATCCTATTAAGAAGTTCCTCAATCCTAGACTTGCCTTAGAATTTTTTGAGTTATGTCTTTTGACCAAACAAACTCAGCCTTTTGGCCCGTAACGGCGGAAACTTTGAGCTAACTTTGTCGAAATAGCGGAAGAGTTGACCCAAGTCTTCCGAAACCGTGGAAGAAAAAACCCAAGTCTTCTGAAGCGGAAAAGTTAACTTAAGTCTTCTGAGGGACGGAACGCTTAAACCAAACATGCCCACGGTGAACCAACTTGTCAAGACCTTCCACTGCAGTGAAAGCTTTCATGTAACTCTTCCGCAAGCGTCAGAAGTGCAACAACTTTTTCTTTCGGAAAGACTCGTCCATTGTCTCCGCACCGACAAACCTTGGCGTTTTTCGGAAGGATTTGGATAACTTTCCCGTGGAAGTGGAAGCTCTCTTTTAAATCCGCTGTGATACATTACCCATTCGTGGAAGCAATCACACAACTCTTCTGCAATGGCGGATCGTTTTTCTTTTCTTCCCGCGTAAGTCAGAAGTGTTGGCGCAAGCCTTCCACGTTTGACAGTTACATTTATTGAAAAAAATTATTTGACGTAACCCGGTCGTACGTAGGCTCAATGTCCCGTTTAATGGCCCGCACCAACCGCATTAAGGTTTCACACATACCAACCCATATATATAGGGGCAAAACGCCGTCACCTTTTCATTGGTTTTTCACCGCTCAAACATTCTGCTCAAGCAATCAAGGTGCGTCAATCATCGAGCGGAAAGCATGGTTTTACAGGCCACTTAACAGTACCATGCTCGTCGATTCCAGGTAAGTACACTGTAAACCCTGTTTAGAACATGCATGCCTTCTAAAGGATGTTTCATTTTTCAGTTTGATTCATTTCCAAGCCATGGTGTTTTCCCGAAACTTTTATCGACCCTTTGTACGTCGAAAGCAGAATATCATGCTGTCGGTCCTGTTAATGCGGTAACTCTACCCGGTCATTTAATTTGTGCTTGTTCTTTTTTATCTCGGATAACAGTTTGACCCCAACCTAAGGGACATTCAATAAGTGACCCTAAGCTTAAGCATAGATGGTCTCGAGACTCTCTCGCATTTTAAAAGATGCGTCTGTTCATGAATTGCTTGACCTGTCCGCCTTTTCGCACCTAATCAATAGACGTCTCGGCTTATGTATTGACATTTTCCGCGCCCATGCACCGGTTGGTATCCTAAAAGACTTGAGCACCCAGACCAACCTTGATCTTGTAGCCATCAGTTTTCTTGACCAACCCAAAAACTAGAAGGATAACCTGATTAACGTTTTCACAAGTTTTTGGCATTCTTTTTAAGACCATCCACAGGTATCAATTTAGTTTTGTTAAACACTATGTCATGCATGCTTATTCACGTCAATTATTGTACAGGATTCCGATTATGGCCAAAGGTGGCAAGAGAAGGACAAAAGAAATCGAGGAAAATTCCAGACTGGAGACAACATTTCAGGACACCAGATGCACTACAAACGTGCCTCCAGAAGTAAATTGGGGTGACATCTATCGTATGACAAGGGATCTAGAATTTCTTGAAGCTCTCCTTGAAGAGGAATGCTTATATAAAAATATCAGCCATTCATGTATATCCAAAGCATCCTCACATCCAGAACTATTCCCATGTTCAGAGGTGATCGGATGGGTGCTGCAGCACGCCAACGTTGAGACCAGAGTCATAGCAGACAGCACAGGTAATGCCTTCGCCTCATTTCACCCATCCTACATTGCAACAGCTTACAGACTACCCAAAGCAAAGTAGCGACTAAATGATGCATGGTTGCAGGAGATCAATATGGACAATTTAGATATGGCAAGGAGGATGTTAATTTCAGGCAAGCAATTTAGAAGAAAAGACAGTGAGGAATACGAAGTCCAGAATTTAAGGCCTCCATTCAGACTAATTGCTCTCATGCTAAGCAGGATCTTCGGGAGACCCGATGGGATGATGTTCATGATGCAATGGGTCCCTATCATACATTTTGTCGCTTTCAAAGGCACGATCTTCCATTGGGATGACATTCTCTCAGACAGCCTGACATCAGCAGTAACAATGGCTAAAGAAGGGCTAGAGGAAATAAAGGAAGAATTTTATATGGCTTCATATCTCATAGATTGTATTGTGGAAAAATGTCTTTTTCCCAAGATGGGCTACATGTGGAGTCCGGCCGAAGGTCCAGTATTCCTTGCCTATAAAATCTTTTGGGCACAGAATTATAAGAGAGACTACAAGCTCATCTGCGAGGAGTTTATCATGCCGCTTTATGAAATGATTTTCCATGAAGAACCAAATTGTTTATCGGAAAACGCAATGGAGGCCTTAGAAAAGTATGGCAATTTCTATTTTTCTCCGGAAGGTACCTACATAAGAATGTATGGAGGTTCTAAAGCACCCTATATTCTTCCGAAGTATGCCACAGGTTACATAGTCCATAAGGAATTGGTCAGGCAAGCCTTCATTGATGGAATGGGTAACACCTTGTACAAATCCAAGAAGGCCACCTTTCCCCCCTTACCCTTTTATATTGGAGCCTACAAGTTTGCAAGAATCACAAGTGTAAAAGAGTTTGTTGCAGAATTGAAAATCTTCCACTTTGGAGAAAAGATTTTCCACAGGAATGATCGACAAGGCCAAGTCGCACAGCATTGCAAAGAGCACTCTACTCCCTATGAATATGCCAATTTTTATGATCCTCGGGAAGAACCATATAGGGGAATCAGTAATATGGCTGAGCTGCAGATCTGTCAAGTAAGCAAAGGAGGAGCCAGCTCAAGCTCCCAATCTCTCTCCGAAGAAGAACTGAGTCTCTCGTAACACGCAAAGAAGACCCAAGAAGATAAATTAAGAGAAGAAGAGAATTTGAAAATCCAAGCAGCCAAAGCTGAAGCAGAGGTGAAAAGGAAAGAAGAGGAAGAAAGAATTAGGCTAGAAACCAATGCTAAGCTAAAAGAAGAAGAGAGAAGAAAGAAGGAGCAAGAAGCAGAAGCAAAAAGGAAAGAGGAGGAAGAGAAGAAGTCCAAAGAAGAGATTGACCCCAAAAGCCCAGACTTACAGAACTTGGATATGGGACCTCCTATAAGGGATCTACCTATTGTCCCCTTCACACCCTATAAAGGCAGCACAGTTTCTAATAGGCAGAATTTTTCTTACAATAAGAAAAGGAAGACCATTGTCAAAGAGACAAGGTCCATACTGAAAAGACCTTTTCGACCAGACATCATCACCACGCATGAGACCACGGTCATGAAGAACACTGAAGAAGCAGCTAGGCACCTAGCATCCATCTCTGTAGCCACAGTCACAGCAACCGCAGACAATGTTTTCATGTTGGGAGACAAGTTACATGAAGAAAAGGAAAAGGCACAACAGCTTCAGGAAGCCTTGGTTAAAGAGCAGAACTATGCAAACTTGATGATCGAGAAGAATAATGTCCTCACATCCCAAAAGGAAGACTTGCAAAGAGCAATCCAACGATTAGAGGCTGATAGGAGAGCTCTGTCAATACAGGTAAGGACATTAGAAGATGAAAATGCAGAGCTTAAAGGGAAGAATTTGAAGCTCGAATCAGATAAATTCGACAACCTTGAGGAGATAGAAGACCTGAAAGAGGGCATTGAAAAATTACAAGGAGAGAATGAGTCACTGGAGCAGCAATTGGAGTTAGCAAGCAACAAAATGGGAGATATCAGACCCTTCCATGAGCAGGCTAGTGGAATCCTTAAAGAGACCTATGGAGTAAGAGAACTCATAGCTGAAGAAATATATAGGCTAAAATCAGTCATGGCCAAGGTCAAGCAAGTAAATGTTGAAGCCACTAGGATCAGAAGGAAGGACTCACACATCAGTGAGGAGATTAGAAGGCATATCGAATGGAGAGAAGGAAAGTTAGGGTTCCTAGCAACCTTTCCCCTTAAGACTGTTGCTGAGTACAAGGAAGATATACGCACCCTAGAGTATTCCAAAGACTGCGGAGTAAAATTGGCCTCCGTGATTGCAGAAACTTATGAATAGTGCAAGACTGTATATTCCCGTACCCGGACCACACAGGAAAACTGCAGAATAGCCATGCCTCCAAGGATAGAAGACTTCCCGGATAAGGCTCGGTATTTAGCTAATATGAGTATAGAGTTCCAGGCAGAAAGTGAATATGTGTAGAAGCTGGATACATTGACAACACAGGATCTACGCCAATTTATCAGCCAAGCTACTGTTCATCAACATAGCCTGGAAGAAATCCTCCGGATTACTGCAGCTGAAGTGACCACCTTAGAAGAAGAGTTGGTCAAACAAAAGATATCCCTTAGATTCACGAGCCCCTTGATTGGAACAAATATTGTGAAAGACACTAATCACTTGGGAATTCACATAGCAGAAGTGGAGAAAGCACTAGCAGCTAGTCAAGCTACCACATCAGAGATTGGCCCAACCATTGCAGTAATGCAAGAGGAAACTCCAACAATCCCAGAGGTGCCTAAGCTGCCAAAGGAGCCAAGTCAGAGATAGCTCGTGCTATTCAACATGCCACGTGGATGTGCATCTTTGTACTTATGTTTGGAACGATAAAACATTTGTAATTTTGTAACTCACATTTTGTAAAGCATTTAGAATATTTCTCCTATGTAATGTCAAGCACTACAAGACAAAATAGAGGAATCTAAACGGTTAGGGTATAGGTGTCAATTCTGGGCACATTTTGTAAAGCTATATATAGCTAATAAGAAGAGAAGCAAAGGAATTTTGGAAGGTGAAACTCTTCTTGCTATTTTGTAGAGGAACTATTTCTTCTACATGAATGGAAATCGTTTTGGCCTATGAAAGCTAGCACGTCTTTTTACATGGAGTCTTGTTGATTAAGCTGCTGAACTATTTCTCCAAATTTCTCATACATTTTCTATGAGATCTTTCCTGGCTTTTATGAATTAATTCTTTGTTGTGGATGATTTCATATTCTTATGTAAAATTTATGTGTTAAATGGGTAATGGAATGTTTATATTTATCTGAGTTACCTTAGATAATCTTTCTTTTCTGCTGTAAATTCCTCTTTCAATTTAACAGCTAGCTGTGAATTGTTTTGGGTGTATTTTATAGTATTTTACCCACTTTTTAACTCTGCCCCTTATAAGGATAGATAGATTAGACTAGTTTAGATTAATACAGATTTGTTTACCGCATGCATTTAGTCTAGGGCACATGCACATCATTTTAAATACAAAATACATAACCGGTGGATCGGGCCGCAACCGGTAAAACCAACAAATATTTAAAAACTTACGGTAGCGGGAACTATTAATTGGATGGATTCCCCACACCAAACCGTGAGCGATCTAATTGGGATTATTTACTGGGGTGAATCCCTTTCTGCTTGATGTTGTGATATTCAGGGCATCAACAGTTTTTGGCGCTAGAAGGAGGGCCATCAGTGCATGGCTAGCGGACAAGATTCTTTTGTTAGTAAAATTTCCACTGAAAACCCATCCACAACAGTCTTTACAGAATTTCTAGAACTGGATTCCAGAAATCAAGAAGATCCTAACCCTGGAACAGAACAGTCAGAAGTAGTGTATGCTGTCCCTTTTGAAGAAGTAAATCAATTCAGGAGACATACCCACTCATACATGAGAAGTCTTGGAGGATTAACCACAGTTCCTCTATTACCCAGAACTAGATCTCCTCGAAAAAATCCCCAGTGCACAAGAGATTCTATCCTTGTTCAAAGCCTAGAAGAATTGTTAGATTTATCTCTAGAAGAGATCACCGAACCTTTCGACGAAGTTAGTCCAGAGACCCCTATAGGCCTAGAAGATCAATCTCCAAGAGATATTCCTCTTAAATCACCACCGCACTCACCACCACGCTCTCCTCCGAGAGTCATGGCCATACCTGCATGGAGAGCCAGAGGGGCATTGAACATGGTCGGACCATTCCATGATTTTCCCAAGAACCCAGAAAAGGTTTTACCTAAGTATGACCCCAGTAAAGGAGTCTCTGCTGAAGATCACCTCAAAAGTTTCTATTTAGCTATAAACCTTTCGAACGTGGAACACGAAGATGTGGTTTGTCATCTCTTTCCGTATAATTTCGAACCCAAAGTATCTTCCTGGTACTTTAGTTTGCAGGCTGGTTCAATAGCAAGTTGGCAAGAGTTTGAGAAATGCTTCCTTAAAAAATATGGTAATCAGAAAACCGTAGCTACTCTCATGAAAGAACTACTGTCCATGAGAATGGATAAGAATGAGAAAGTTCGAGAGTTTAATCAGAGATTCACAACATTGTTAAATAATTTCAGTGGCGCAACCAAGCCATCGGAGGAATGCCTAGTAGAGAATTATACAACAGCTCTTAAATCTCCACTTGCAATGTTCATTAAAATAACGAAAAAACCCACCTTGACAGAAAATTTTGAGGAAGCCAAGAAGGTAGAAGAAGAACATGATAGTATTGCTAAACATTCTTTGGATTTAGAAGGCAAACCAACAGTTGTTAAGAAACCCTTTTTTTTTACTAGGGATAAAGAGGAACCCACAGCAGATATAGAAGGTGTCATAAAAATGATGCAGAAACTCTCCAATAAAATCATGGATTTAGAAAAGGATAAAGCAATAAGTTCTTCCAGACCCCCATTCAAACCGTTCTACAAACGGAAAGAAGACAATGGGCATCCAAACCCACCACTGAATAATTCTGCTGTATTAAATCTTAATGAAATAGGGATGGATCACTTTTGTACTTTTCACCAAGAACAACATTCGGAGAAAAGTTGTCCACAGTGGATCAACTCGATGAGCTTAGTAATGAACCAAATGTTAGATGCACAAACACCCGAGCAAACAAGTCCTCAACAAGAGAAAATTATTGACAGTGAAGAACCAACCCCCGACACTATGATGATCCTTTGGGATTGGACCCCTGCCCAACAACTATCTTGTGAAGAGCTCACAGATGAAGTGCAAACAACATCTGTTAACATTGCTACCAGGAGTAAAGGCCCGGTGACCGAACCAGCAATAGAACTACCTAAGACAAGGTCCAACCAAATACTGAGGCGGAACATAACTGTAATACCTCCCCAACCCAAAACGAGCACGGTGGCTGCTCCTGCAGTGACGAAAGTACCTAACTCTGAAATGAATAAACAACCACAAGCTCCTTTGAACAAAATAGAAAACCAATTAGGTGTCGAAGGGTTGTGACATGAGCTAGGATATAATCGAGGATATTAAAAAAATGAAAGCAAATGTCTCCATTTTTTATATGTGTATTTTACCGCAATAGAGGAAGAAACTGATGGAAGCACTAGATCCGCAAGTAGCTATCCCAGTGGAAAACACTGAGGAAAACCCAGAAATTAATGAAGCAAGTATTGGCGGAAAATCAAAATCTCAGACTCTTCCCTTTCTATTGACCTTTGAAACATTTAATCATAATGTCCACAACTGTTTGGTAGACTCAGGAGCTAGTTCGAATGTCATGCCTTTGTCAATTTGCAAGAAAATTAATGGACAACCTATCCCATGCCCGTCTCAAATCATACAATTAGATAGGACTGTTGTTAAGGTTATTGGGGAGATGAAAGATGTACTCATTAGATTGTCATCCGATCCCAGAGTATGTCAATGTATTGATATAATGGTGGTCGATATTCCCGAGGCATACGGTCTAATTTCGAGTAGGGAATCGTCCGCGAAACTTAATGGCTATTTTGCAACATATTGGTCTCATATGTGGTTGCCCCATCAGAATCGTCAAAATCAGATTAAGATATTGGGGGAGCCACATATGAAACAAAATGTTACTCAGCTGGATGGAAAGAATGAAGTAGTGGCCTTTTCATCGTCAGTTTTAGGAAATTACTTTTTGGAAATTGAACCTAGAAACTATAAATCAGAAGAAGTTAGCCATATTTCAGATAGATAGCCTGATCTCCTTTAGTTTTCGCAGGATGATGATATTGACTATAACATAGTAGACTTGGCAACTAACTTAGAAAATAATCAAACTAACTTAGTTAGAAAAGAAAATGTCTTTTGGACACTTTACTTTGATGGCTCCAAGACACAGGAAGGATCCGGAGCTGGTTGTATTTTAATAGATCCTGATAGAAATAAACATTTTTTGTCATGTAGGTTAGAGTTTGAATGTACTAATAATACCGTAGAATACGAAGCTCTCATTCAAGGTTTGAAGAAAGCCATTGGTCTTAATGTTAAGTTTTTGAAAGTCTTTGGTGATTCTGAAATTGTTGTTAGGCAAATAAGAAATACGATTCATTGTCTTTCACCGCATTTAAAAGGTTATCAAGCAGAAGTATGGAATTTAATCTCGTATTTTGATGCTTTTAACATTAATTCTGTCCCACGATTACAAAATGCTGCAGCTGATCTGTTAGCTATGTCTGCTTCCAGATTAGTACCCACGAATAATAAATGTTCTATTGAATTTATTTTCAGGCCTTCAGTGCCAGACAATATCACAAATTTCAGGGTATTTGATGATGATGAACAGATCATCAGTTTCCGAACCAATGAAGATGCTTTTCAAGAAGCCATCATAGAAGAAGAAGAGAATGACTCAAGTCTACAAAATAAAGATACAGTTAAAGGAAAATTTATGCCCAAAGGTGTGAGAGCATTAGAAGCCCTCTTCAATTTGCAAAACAAATTCAGAAGACTGGCGAATGCCAAGACCCACAGTTCGACCCTGCAATATGAACTGATCAATTTGGGCACAAAAGTTGAACCGAAGTATGTCAATTTGGGAAAGTGTTGTACTCCGGCAGAAAGAAGCAGATTCATTAAACTTTTCCAACAATACAAAGATGTGTTCGCTTGGACCTATGATGATCTGAAGACATATGACACCCATATCATTCAACACGTAATACCTATGAAGGATGGGATCAAACATTTTCAGCAACAGCTAAGGAGAATGCATCCAACGCTTGAGCCTCTAATCCAGAAATAATTAAAAAAGTTGTTGGATGCCAAAATCATTTTTAAAGTTCGACATTCGGAATGGGTAGCTAATTTAGTCCCTGTGCGGAAGAAATCGGGAGAGATCAGGCTGTGCGTAGATTTCCGGAACTTAAACAGAGCTTCTGAGAAAGACAACTATTCGGTGCCTCTAATGGAACAAATATTGCAGATGGTGTTAGGATCTGAGCTTTTTTCCCTACTAGACGGTTTTTCTGGTTACAACCAAGTGCTAGTAGCAGAGGAAGACCGACTCAAAACCTCTTTTCGTACAAAGTGGGGAACTTTCGCATATTGGAGAACACCCTTTGGCTTAATTAATGCTGGAGCTACTTTCCAGAGAGCCATGGACATTGCTTTCCGAGGATTGGGCGGTAAATGTGTAGTAGTATATCTAGATGATGTAACAGTCTTTTAAAAAAAAGAGAAGACCACGTCTTTCACCCGAAGCAAATCTTCGACCGTTGCAGGAAGTACAGTATTTCGCTAAATCCTAAGAAAAGCATTTTTGCTATTCTTGAAGGAAAAATCCTTGGTCACATCATCTCCAAAGAAGGAATCTCGATAGATCAAGAAAGAATTCAGGTTATCTACAAAATTCCCTTGCCTCACAGCAAGAAATCTATGCAATCTTTTATGGGAACCATAAATTTCGTCTGAATATTTGTGTCGGATTGCACCCAGATCGTCAAGCCTTTACAACAAATGGTTAAGCAAAATGTACAATTTAAGTGGACAGATTTGGAGAAGGATGCATTCAAAGAGATCAAAGCAGCAATAGCCAACGCGCCTTCTTTAAGAAGCCCAGACTTTGACAAAGATTTTATAATGTACACGTTCGCCTTTGATGATTCTGTTGCAGCTGTCCTAACTCATAAGACAGAAACGGGAGATGAATATCCGATCTCTTTTATGAGCACTGGTCTGCAAGGTGCTGAGCTAAACTATCCCATGGTAGACAAACAAGCATATGCAGTCTTCAAAGCAGTAAAACAGTTTAGGCCATATATTCTAAAAAACAGGACGAGAGTCATAGTTCCTCACCCCACTGTCACAACTCTTTTCATTCAAAAGGAATTGGGAGAAAGAAGAGGGAATTGTGTCACTGCCCTCCAGGAATATGACCTAGAATTCAAGCCAGCTAGTATTATTAAAGGTCAAGGTCTATGTAATTTTCTCACTCAAAGCCAAACTGACGAAGAGCTAGATTGGAGGAATGAAGCCGAGCTGAATATGGTAGACGTATGTTCAATCTTCACAGCTCCAGATTCTTGGTACAGAGACCTAGTACATTACTTACAGTCAGGCTACTTGCCAGAGCATTGGAGTCTGAAGCAAAGGAGAGCTCTCTGTCTTAAATCAGCAGCTTATCAGATCATTGAAGGAGTACTCTTCAGGAAGAATTATGATGGCATTTATCTCAGATGTTTAGAAAAGGAAGATGTTATTAACGTGGTCAAAGAACTACATGACGGACCTACTGGAGGACATTATTCAGGGGATACTACAGCCCACAAAATCCTCAGAGCAAGATATTATTGGCCTACTCTCTTCAAAGATGCCCATGCCTATGCGAGAAATTGTGATGTATGCCAAAGGAGCACTGGAAAGCTACCCAAAGCAGTAGCGCCTCTGTAGCTATTCATCATTACTGAACCATTCGAGCAGTGGGGCATAGACATAATTGGGGAAACAAATCCCAACTCTTCACTACAGCATCGGTACATTTTGACCGCTACAGATTATTTCACGAGATGGGTGGAAGCTGTTCCCCTAAAGAAAGCTAATGAAGACATCGTCATCAACTTCTTGGAGGAGAATATCATAACCAAGTTTGGGGTTCCAATTTCCTTGGTTTTTGATAATGCACCTTATTTTTCATCAATAAAGATTAATGAATTCGATTTTGAAAGGGGAATCAAATTACATTATTCAGCCAATTACTACCCTCAGGGAAACGGTTTAGCCGAATCAACCAATAAAAACCTCATCCATATCTTGAAAAAGACCTTGATTTAAAATCAAAGGAGCTGGCACACAGCCCTCCCTAATGCTCTATGGGCTAAGAGGGTAACACCTAAAGATGCCTTAGGAGCCTCTCCCTTCAACCTGGTCTATGGAAAAGAAGCCATTCTCCCGCCGAACATATTACTCCCCTCCTTGAAGTTAGCCTAATCCTCTCAAGGGACCAGTAGTCAAGCGTTACTGTCTAGAATTGATACTCTGATAAAACTAGAAGAGTCAAGAGAAAGGGCCAAAGAACATTTTCATCGTCACCAAGACATTGTCAAGCGATGGTTTGATAAGAGAAAATCTGTGAAGAAAAATTTTGGTGTAGGGGACTTAGTTCTCAAGTGGGATCACCACACATGATGGTAAGGGAATGCACACAAAATTTCAAAACCTATGGCTCGGTCCTTATCAAATTTCTGAGAAGCTGGGCCCATCAACCTATAAAGTGAAAGATCTACAAGGAGAGGAACTAAACCTTCCTCTCAACGGCATTGCTTTAAAGCAGTACTTTGCATAAACCTCTGCAGGTTTTGTATATAAATAAAGCATGCTTTCTTTCTTTTGGTTTGTCTTTGTTGCTTTTGCTTTGTTTTAGTTTTTTTTAAGTTTCCTTCAGCTGCTAGTCATTTTATTCTTTGCTCATTTCGCTTTTAATAAAGCCAAAACTTCAATCATGGTGTAGCTAGATGAATTAGACTCCATAGAACTCAGACATCATTAGAATCTCACAAATAATTGGAATGCATATTCGAAACCCCACCTTCAATGCTCAGTATCCTGAAATGCATTAGTTCTCCTTCCTGATTGGTCGAAGTAACCCTAATCAAATAACTAAGACCCAACATTTCTTTTTAACTATCTCAGGGCCTACTCACCCCAATAATAATAACTGTCTTAAGAAGTTGACTATGGCTGGACCCATGGAGAGGAAGCATGTCTCACAGGTATATGGTATTTAAAATGATCCCATGCTCAAAGTAAATCCCAAAGGCACTTATCAAAGAGTCTGGTTTCCAGAAATTCTCGCCTCAACTAAAGCATGGTCGAGAAATTAACAGTAAGCTCGAAGAAGCCAGAAGGAAGTTGTCTAATCAACCAGCCCAGCAAAGTTCTTCTTCGTCCGTGAATCACAAAATCTTATCTTCTATTCACACAAAAGGACCTTATGGATTGAAGAACATTTATCTAAATCTCTAAAGCAGAAGACATGTATTTCTGGAAGACTCAAAATGGCTAAAGCCAAAACTTAAAGAAACATCCAAAATGATGTGAGATCATGGGAATGAGGAACAAATGAATGTCGCTGTGAGATCTTGATACAATCTAGTGGAGTCGTATACCTTTGAAACTTCTGAAAGACGACCTTTTCTATAAAAAAAAAAAACTCCCGGTTCGGCCCTAAGAGAGTTTTAAAGAAAGCTGAGTCAAAAGTTACCCTTTCCCCTTATCACCAACAAGGAAAGAGCTATCAATGCATCCTTCAAAACTAAACTATGGAGGCGTCCAGTTTTCACATATAATCAACACTATGAGAATTTTCCGACTTCAGATGAGTCTGTTTCAGAGATCTGTGTTAACACGCGAATTGCCATTTGTTGTTGGTACAACCCCCCCCATTTTATTTTTGAAAAAATCATTGGGGTCCCTTCTCTTTTTCTTGGGTATGTTTTCTTTAGAAAGTTTCGCAACGTTTTAGCATCCTATTAAGAATTTCCTCAATCCTAAACTTGCCTTAGAATTTTTTGAGTTATGTCTTTTGACCAAACAAACTCAGCCTTTTGGCCCATAACGGCGGAAACTTTGAGCTAACTTTGCCGAAATAGCGGAAGAGTTGACCCAAGTCTTCCAAAACCGCGGAAGAAAAAACCCAAGTATTCCGAAGCGGAAAAGTTAACTTAAGTCTTCTAAGGGACAGAATGCTTAAACCAAACTTGCCCATGGCGGAACCAACTTTTCAAGACCTTCCGCTGCAACGAAATCTTTTGTGTAACTCTTACGTAAGGGCTGGAAGTGCAACAACTTTTTCTTTCGGAAAGACTCATCCATTGTCTCCGCACCGACAAACCTTGGCATTTTTCAGAAGGATTTGGATAACTTTCCTGCGGAAGCGGAAGCTCTCTTTTAAATCCACCATGATACATTACCCATTCGTGGAAGCACTCACACAACTCTTCCTCAACGATGGATCGTTTTGCTTTTCTTACCGCGTAAGTCGGAAGCGTTGGCGCAAGACTTCCGCGTATGACAGTTACATTTATTGAAAAAAATTATTTGATGTAACCCGGTCGTACGCAGGCTTAATGTATCGTTTAATGGCCTGCACCAACTGCATTAAGGTTTCACACGTACCAACACATATATATAGGGGCAAAACCCCATCGCTTTTCATTGGTTTTTCACCGTTCAATCATTCTGCTCGAGCAATCAAGGTGCGTCCATCGTCGAGCGGAAACCATAGTGTTACAGGCCACTTAACGGCACCACGCTCGTCGATTCCAGGTAAGTACACTAGCAAACCTGTTTAGAGCATGCATGCCTTTTAAAGGATGTTTCATTTTTCAGTTTGATTCGTTTCCAAGCCATGGCATTTTCCCGGAACTTTTATCGACCCTTTGTACGCCTAAAGCAGAATATCATGCTGTCGGTCCTGTTAATGCGGTAACTCTGTCCGGTCATTTAATTTGTGCTTGTTCCTCTTGACCCCGGATAACAGTTTGACCCCAACCTAAGAGACGTTCAATAAGTGACCCTAAGCTTAAGCATAGACGGTCTCGAGACTCTCTCGCGTCTTAAAAGATGCGTTTGTTCATGAATTGCTTGACCTGTCCGCCTTTTCGCACCTAATCAATAGACGTCTTGGCTTATGTTTTGACATTTTCCACGCCCATGCACCGGTCGGTATCATAAAATACTTGAGCACCCAGGCCAACCTTGATCTTGTAGCCATCAGTTTTCCTGACCAACCCAAAAACCACAAGGATAACCTGATTAACGTTTTCACAAGTTTTTGGCATTCTTTTTAAGACCATCCATAGTTATCAGTTTAGTTTTGCAAAAAACTATTTCATGCATGCTTATTCACGCCAATTATTGTACAAGATTCCCATTATGGCCAAAGGTGGCAAGAGAAGGATGAAAGAAATCGAGGAAAATTCCAGACTGGAGACAACATTTCAGGACACCAGATGCACTACAAACGTGCCTCTGGAAGTAAATTGGGGTGACATCTATCGTATGATAAGGGATTTAAACTTTCCTGAAGCTCTCCTTGAAGAGGAATGCTTATATCAAAATATCAAGAATTCATGTATATCCAAAGCATTCTCACATCCAGAACTATTCCCATGTTCAGAGGTGATCGGATGGGTGCTGCAGCACACCAACACTGAGACCAGTGTCATATCAGACAGCACGGGTAATGCCTTCGCTTCATTTCACCCATCCTACATTGCAACAACTTACAAACTACCCAAAGCACAGCAGCAACTAGATGATGCATGGTTGCAGGAGATCAATATGGATAATTTAGATATGGGAAGGAGGATGTTAATTTCAGGCAAGCAATTAAGAAGAAAAGACAGTGAGGAATACGAAGTCCAGAATTTAAGGCCTCCATTTAGACTAATTGCTCTCATGCTAAGCAGGATCTTCGAGAGACTCGATGGGACGATGTTCATGCTGTAGTGGGTCCCTATCATACATTTTGTCGCTTTCAAAGGCACGATCTTCAATTGGGGTGACATTCTCTCAGACAGCTTGACATCAACAGTAACAATGGCTAAAGAAGAGCTAGAGGAAAGAAAGGCAGAATTTTATATGGCTTTGTATCTCATAGATTGTATTGTGGCAAAATGTCTTTTTCCAAAGTTGGGCTGCATGTGGAGTCGAACCGAAGGTCCAATATTCCCTGCCTATAAATCTTTTGGGTGCAGAATTATAAGAGAGACTACAAGCTCATCTGCGAGGAGTTTATCATGCCGCTTTATGAAATGATTTTCCATGAAGAACCAAATTGTTTGTCGGAGAATGCCATGGAGGCCTTAGAAAAGTATGGCGATTTCTATTTTTCTCTAGAAGGTACCTACATAAGAATGTATGGAGGTTCTAAAGCACCCTATATTCTTCCGAAGTATGCCACAGATTACATAGTCCATAAGGAAATGGTCAGGCAAGTATTCATTGATGGAATGGGTAACACCTTGTACAAAGCCAAGAAGGCCACCTTTCACCCCTTACCCTTTTATATTGGAGCCTACAAGTTTGCAGGAATCACAACTGTAAAAGAGTTTGTTGCAGAATTGAAAAGCTTCCACTTTGGAGAAAAGATTTTCCACAGGAATGATCGACAAGGCAAAGTCGCGTAGCATTGCAAAGAGCACTCTACTCCCTGTGAATATGCCAATTTTTATGATCCTCAGGAAGAACCATATAGGGGAATCAATAATATGGCTGAGCTGCAGATCTATCAGGTAAGCAAAGGAGGATCCATCTCAAGCTCCCAAGCTCTCTCTGAAGAAGAACTGAGGCTCTCAGAACATGCAAAGAAGACCCAAGAAGATAAATTAAGAGAAGAAGAGAATTTGAAAATCCAAGCAGCCAAAGCTGAAGCAGAGGCGAAAAGGAAAGAAGAGGAATAAAGAATTAGGCTGGAAACCAATGCTAAGCTGGAAGAAGAAGACAGAAGAAAGAAGGAGCAAGAAGCAGAACCAAAAAGGAAAGAGGAGGAAGAGAAGAAGTCCAAATAAGAGATCGACTTCAAAAGCCCAGACTTGCAGAACTTGGATATGGGCTCTCCTATAAGGCATCTACCTATTGTCCCCTTCACACCCTATAAAGGCAGCACAGTTTCTAACTGGCAGAATTTTGCTTACAATAAGAAAAGGAATACCATCGTCAAAGAGACAAGGTCCATACTGAAAAGAACTTTTCGACTAGACATCATCACCACGCATGAGACCACGTTCATGAAGAACAATGAAGAAGCAGCTAGGCACCTAGAATCCATCTCTGTAGCCATAGTCATAGCAACCGCAGACAATGTTTTCATGTTGGGAGACAAGTTACATGAAGAAAAGGAAAAGGCACAGCAACTTCAGGAAGCCTTGGTTAAAGAGCAGAACTATGCAAACCTGATGATCGAGAAGAATAATTTCCTCACATCCCAAAAGGAAGACTTGCAAAGAGTAATCCAACGATTAGAGGAAGATATGAGAGCTCTGTCAATACAAGTAAGGACATTAGAAGATGAAAATGCAGAGCTTAAAGGGAAGAATTTGAAGCTCGAATCAGATAAATTCGACAACCTTGAGGAGATAGAAGACCTGAAAGAGAGCATTGGAAAATTACAAGGAGAGAATGAGTCACTGGAGGAGCGATTGGAGTTAGCAAGCAACAAAATGGGAGATATCAGACCCTTCCATGAGCAGGCCAGTGGAATCCTGAAAGAGACCTATGGAGTAAGAGAACTCATAGCTGAAGAAATATATAGACTAAAATTAGTCATGGCCAAGGTCAAGCAAGTAAATGTTGAAGCCACCAAGATCAGAAGGAAGCACTCATGCATCAATGAGGAGATTAGAAGGCATATTGAATGGAGAGGAGTTGGTCAAACAAAATATATCCCTCAGATTCATGAGCCCCTTGATTAGAAAAAATATTGTGAAAGACACTAATCACTGGGGAATTCACATAGCAGAAGTGGAGAAAGCACTAGCAGCTAGTCAAGCTACCACATCAGAGATTGGCCCAACCATTGCAGTGATGCAAGAGGAAACTCCAACAATCCCAGAGGTGCCTGAGCTGCCAAAGGAGCTAAGTCAGAGATAGCTCGTGCTATTTAGCATGCCACATGGATGTGCATTTTTGTACTTATGTTTGGAATGATAAAACATTTGTAATTCTGTAACTCACATTTTGCTAAGCATTTAGAATATTTCTCCTATGTAATATCAATCACTACAAGACAAAATAGAGGAATCTAAACGGTTAGGGTATAGGTGTCAATTCTGGGCACATTTTGTAAAGCTATATATAGCTAATAAGAAGAGAAGCAAAGGACTTTTGGCAGGTGAAACTCTTCTTGCTATTTTTTAGAGGAACTATTTCTGCTACATGAATGGAAATCGTTTTGGCCTGTGAAAGTTAGCACATATTTTTACGTGGAGTCTTGTTGATTAAGCTGCTGAACTATTTCTGCAAATTTCTCATACATTTCCTGTGAGATCTTTCCTGGCTTTTATGAATTAATTCTTTGCTGTGGATGGTTTCATATTCTTATGTAAAATTTATGTGTTAAATGGGTAATGGAATGTTTATATTTATCTGAGTTACCTTAGATAATCTTTCTTTT
This sequence comes from Larix kaempferi, assembly GCA_027924585.1. Taxonomy (NCBI): domain Eukaryota; kingdom Viridiplantae; phylum Streptophyta; class Pinopsida; order Pinales; family Pinaceae; genus Larix; species Larix kaempferi. The sequence continues at coordinate 2,136,414 of BSBM01000528.1, forward strand.
CTGCTGTAAATGCCTCTTTCAATTTAACAGCTAACTGTGAATTGTTTTGGGTGTATTTTATAGTATTTTACCCACTTTTTAACTCTGATCCTTATAAGGATAGGTAGATTAGACTAGTTTAGATTAATACAGATTGTTTATCACATGTATTTAGTCTAGGGCACATGCACATCATTTTAAATACAAAATACATAACCGACGGATCGGGCCGCAACCGGTAAAACCAACAAATCTTAAAAAACTTACGATAGCCGGAACCGTTAACCGGATGGATTCCCCACACCAAAACGTGAGCGATCTAATTGGGATTTTTTACTGGGGTGAATCCCTTTCTGCTTGATGGTGCGATATTCGGGGCATCAACAAGGCCTAAAGGCCTTTATGGGGGAGGGGATCTAGGAATAAACCTACACATATAGATTTATTGGGCAATAAATGAAGTAAATGTTAGCCACCGAAATATGAAACGTTCAGCAGGGCCGCGGACACCCTAGCAATGCGTATGCGCATCTAGTGTGCATGGGCTCCTAGCGCGTGTGTGGCCCTACTGAACATAAAATTTAAAAAATAACCCGCGCTCTCTTCTCCTACATTTTTTCTCTCATTGTTAACACCCAAAAAGTGCTCACTAGCTCACTCCCTTATTCACATGACCCATTTGTCCACTTTTTCCACCATTTGAGCCTCTAAAACCTTCAAAAGGTCACCAAAAAGACCATAATACCCCCTTTTCCCCTCAAAATATGTATTTTTCCTCAAAAGACCCTCAAAAAGGGTCCAAAATTCCCAAAAAATATTAAAAGGGAATAAAAATATTCAAAATATTCAAAAAAGGAAAAAGAGGGAAAAAGAGACCTAAACCATGTTGGTCGATACCATTGGTTTCCTTAAAACCATAATGGTATTACCCATCACCCAAAAACTATAAAAAGGTGATAGGGGCTCCTCATTATTGATCCACATTTCATCCTATCCTTATGCTGCCAAATTCCTTTTGAGAGCCATTGCCTCCCATTTTGAGTTTGAAGAATCCCATGGAAGCTTTGGAGAAGAAGAGACTGTTGATGTATATGTAACTTCGGAATGTATTTCATCAGTATATTATATGTATATTTATTGTACCCTTATAAGAGATGTGTTATTCCTCTATAAGGAAGTGTCGTCATGTGGATTGACAAGTGTCGCAAGTGTGTGTACTTGCCGATGGGTTATTAGACCACCTTATGGGGTCGGCCCTAATTAATATATAATATAATGTGGATGTACTAAAGTAGACAAGTCGGCCCCAGTAGGTCACTGGGCAAAAAGGTGAGTATAAATAGAGATAGGAGATCTCTATTTTACTCATTCGGAAAAGCATCTATCTCTCTCTCTGGAAAGTGGCGCACTAGTGAGGAGGAGGAGGATCATCTGCTAGGAGACTATCTCTGTATTATTTGGTTGTATTTTGGTTGAGCCATTGCTCTCTCTATCTCTGAGGAAGTTTGTGGGGTTTTTCACCTTAGGGTTTTCCCCACGGAAACTCTGTGTCTCTTGTCTCTATGCTTTTGATTCTTGTGATGCTTGTGATGCTTGTCATATTATGATTGTCATGCATTGATATACTGTAGATGTTATTCTCTCAGCAAAGACCCTATAGTATTGTGATTTAATACTGAAAATTTAACATGGTATCATAGCTTAACTGAGAAGAAGACATTTTGCAGTGACGGAAGCTTGTATTCCTTGTTTATTGGGTTTCTCTCCACATATTTTTGAAATTCAGTATAGTAGATTGGATCTACTCATCAAGGCGCATCTTTCTGTCCAATCAGATTTCAGTTCCGAGCATTTTCAGTTTTGGCCCTAAAAATTAGGGTTTCCACAAAAATACGAATTTTTGGAAACTGAAGGTACAGCTGGAAGCTCCTTGCAAAAATCGAAGGTTTGAGATTTGGATCGAGATTTTTGGCTGGATAGATCTCCGAGAAACTCAAACCCTAATTCAGGGCTCTCCCCAGTGAACCCGGGAGGACAAAAAGGCAATTCTGAAGGGCAAGACTTTGCTGATCTCAAATTCTGAATGTACTAGGCTGATCAGCTCTCCAAGGCGCATCTTTCTATCCTTTCGGAATTTTGAAATTCACATTTTGAATTTTTAGGGTTTCTCTGACAAACCCTAATCCGGGACCAGATCCAGTTTTCAGCACTTCAAGTGGTAAGTTCTAAATCTTTTCTATTTCCATTTGAAGTACTCTTAAAGATGTCTCTTCACACCAAGCTTGAGGATAAGCTTGAAGGGGCTGATAACTTCCGAGCCTGGAAGTATAGGATTGGGCTAATCCTGGAAGAGAATGAGTTGGACTCATATGTGAAAGAAGGCATCCCTATCCCAGAGGATGAAGAGGCCAAGGTATTGCACAAGAAGAACTTGGTCAAGGCAAAGAGAATCATTGCTGATTCTATCAAAGACCATCTTATACCCCATGTGTCTTCTCTCAAGACACCCAAAGAGATGTTTGAATCTTTGACCAAGCTATTTGAAGGAAAGAACATAAATCGGAAGATGACCCTGCGGAACCAATTGAAAGCAGTGAAGTTTCAGAATGGAGAAACCATTCAATCTTATTTTTCAAGGGTCTCTCAGATCAAGGAACAATTAGAAGCAGTAGATGAAATGGTGGAGAATGGTGAGGTGGTGATGACTACTCTAAATGGCCTACCCAGGTCATGGGATTCCTTTATTCAAGGAATTTGTGCAAGGTAGAAGTTGATCTCTTTCAGTAGGCTTCGAGAAGAATGCTCTCAAGAAGAAGCTAGACTTATAGCTCGTGAGGAAAAGATGGGAGGAGAAGATCAAGCTCTTGCAGCTCACACCAAAAGAAGAAAAATCAAGAAGGATCCCTCTCGCCTCAATAGGTCCCATCAAAAGAAGAACAGGAAAGACCTAAGATGGTTCACATGCAATGAGAAGGGTCACTTTGCTTCAGATTGTCCTAAGAACAAAAGGGATAATAACAAAAATCCTAGTAAGAAGAAGAAGGGCAGCAAAAGAAGGTTTCATGCTCATGCTGCTGAAGATGATGAACCCCCAAAGAAGATGGATTGATCACTTGCATAAGTGAAGAAGTTCCTGTCTCAGAGGGAGATGAGGATAAGGCCTTTCATAAGAAGATTACAAGCGATCTCGACAGGTATGACTCATCGAGGTATGTTTCGATATTTGTCCATTATTAAGTTTATGGTATGTTTGACTTCATGTTATTACGGTTAGTACAATTTTGATTTTAGATTTGTTGTATCACCTTAACAAAATTATGAATGCATGATAGAAGATATTCACTGGTTAGGGTGTTGACACTTATGATTGTACTAATGCATTATTGTGTTGTATGAGTTTTATGTTGTCTACTAACATGAAAGGTACACCAAGAAAGACAAATCATGTTCCAATTCAAGAACATATGATCATGATGACATGAGGATAAAGACTCATCCATTGTCATGGATCTCATAGAAGATCCATTTACGAGGTATGTATAACTTGGTTTTATAATGGCTAACCTATGAGATATACAGGTTACTAGCACAAGTCATTGAAGAAGAACAAGAAGACATCATGTGAGTATGTTAGACATAACTAGCTAGCATGCTAATCCAGGTATGTTTTTTCTATATCAAGTTACAATCTCATCTTGTGATAAGATCCTTTATATAAGTATACTTGGCATGATTGATTATGATTATTCATTGAAGTTAGTAATCATGGGTTTAGGAATATTATGCTTTTTACTTTGTTTAATGATATGACTAACCAGAAAAGTCCTATGGTCAAATAGGAATATAAGTAAAATAATATGTCTCTTATATTGATTGATTTGACTAACCAGAAGAATCATGAAACCATAGGTTTGAATAGTCACGGTTTTATGCATATTATATCTCTTCTCTTGATTGATGATATGACTAACCCGAAGAGTCATAGCTTTGAGTAATTATAGGTTTAGACACGTTATGTTTCTTATGCTTTAACTAACCATAAGAATCCTACATAAACCTTGAATGCTAATGCTTATTATTTCTGTTTGAAATGATCATGACTATACATGCTTGAGATTATTGTGCTTTAATAGTATATGTATGTTTTAATCATGATACTAATAAGCATGCATAGGGACCAAGGATGAATATGAGTTCAAGAACAGGTAATCCAGGAAGCAAAGATCAAGAGGGAGTACACTCCAGTGGTTTATTCAAGGATGCAAATATTCAGAGGGAGTTGACCATCTCTCTACATTCCACATCAAAAGATGTAGAAGAAGCTACTTCAGATTAGGACTCCAGCAACTCCTGCAAGGAAGCGAAGACTCAGAGGGAGTCCACCCAACGAACAAACAAAGATAAGTATTTGAATTGTCATTTCTTAATGTATATATAGATGTTCCTAAAATTAGGTTGTGTATTATGCATATTAGAATAATTGCATTGATGAACAGTATACTCCTAATATGCATGGGTAAGTGGCCTATGGCACTGTACAACATTCCATTGCTACTTATCTAGAATGAAACCTCTTTGCTGACATGTTGGGAGTTGTGCACACTCTTAATAATGTTCTGGTAGAGATTGGAAGGCATCTAGAAAGTTACGGGATATGGATAAATGTTGTATTGAAGCATTGGCTAAGATAATTGCATGACTGCATGACTGTATGACATATTTCTTCATGTGTAAGAATTTGTTCTGAAAATTATGAGATGTTTCTAATCATGCAATTTAACCTGTTTTGTAGGAAAGACCGTATATCTTCACCTACAAAAGGACTACAACATTTGTTCCAGCAACAAAGATATCTATTGAAGATATTGAAGTTCCCAGGATCTGGGATGAAGAAATGGAATGCCATGATCCGTCGATCATGAAGAATGATGTTTGGGATGCGATCCCAAGAGCTAAAGGGAAGTCTGTTGTGACTTCCAAATAGAACTTTCAGATCAAGCATGTTGCAGATGGCAGCATAGAGAAATATAAAAGTGATGAAATAGAAGATACACCAGATGGATTCAAGACAGCTTTCTTGAATGGTGTAGTTGAAGAAGAAGCAGCCACTTCGTTCTGAGACACATGATAGGAAATAATATATGTGCAGAACTTGGTATGGTGAAGATAGATTGATTGCCGACACGCAGCGGAAGCTTACTACCGAGTTCGAGATGAAGAACTTGGGGATGATGCACTATTTGTTTTTGGCATGGAGGTGTGGCAGAATGCAGAAGGAATCTTCCTTGGACAAGGGAAGTACGCAGTAGAGATCCTGAAGAGGTTCGGGATGATGGATTGCAAGGCCATGGCCACACCTATGGCATCGAATCTGAAGCTTCTTTGCGATGCTTCATCTGAGCCAGTTGATGTTTCTATGTATCATCAGATTATTGGGTCCTTGATGTACCTGACGAACACGAGACCAGATATTTGCTTTGCTGTGAACACATTGAGCCAGTTCCTGACGGATCCGAGGAGTGTTCACCTGGTTGCTGTAAAGCATGTTCTGAGGTACCTGAAGGGTACAGTGGATTATGGGCTCAGATATGAGGCGAATCAAAAGTTTAACCTGCAGGGTTATGTTGATTCAGATTGGGCTGGCAGTGCTGCAGATAGGAAGAGCACATCTGGGTGTTGCTTCAGTATGGGATCAGGTGTGATCTCTTGGTTTAGTAGGAAGCAATCCTGCGTAGCACTGAGTACAGCTGAGGCAGAGTATGTTGCAGCCTGTTCAGCTAGTTGTGAGGCAATATGGCTACGGAAGCTACTGTCTGAGTTATTTGATCTCCCGTTGGAAGCTACTGGTATCTTCTGTGATAACCAGAGTTGTGTGAAGCTGTCCAAGAACCCAGTGTTTCATGACAGGTCGAAACACATAGAGATCAAATACCACTATATCAGGGATATGGTGCAGAGAGGAGCTGTGAAGCTCCTGTATGTTGCGACGGATGAGCAGATCGCAGATGTGTTGACGAAGCCACTAGCCAGGGTGAAGTTCGAGTACTTCAGAGAGAGGCTTGGCGTTATTCAGATCGAGGACACTTCGAGGAAGAAGTGATGGACACATTTGCTGAAGCCATTCCAAGCATGTTGGAAGGAGGATCCTTCACATGGCTGTGGATGTAAGCGCTGGATGATGAACATCAGGATGATGTTCTAGTTTCTGCTGGATATGATCAGTTGGATCATTTTATGTATGTATGTACGCATCATGTTGGATGCTGGATATGATCAGTTGGATCATTTTATGTATGTATGAACGCATCATTTTGGATGCTGGATATGATCAGTTGGATCATTTTATGTATGTATGTACGCATCATGTTGGATGCTGGACATGATCAGTTGGATCATGTGTATGTATTTTATGTGCATCATGTTGGATGCTTGGACCATGTATCTGTATATGTATCAGGTGGATACATTGTATGATCAGGTGGATCATGTATGGTGATATATATCATATGTTTTGTATTTGTATCAGGAGGATACATTGATGATCAGGAGGATCATGTATGATGATATGTATCAGGTAGATACTTGGTATGCAGCAGGATGTTGCATTGATGATCAGGAGGATCATGTATGATGATATGTATCAGGTAGATACTTGGTATGCAGCAGGATGTTGCATTGATGATCAGGAGGATCATGTATGATGATATGTATCAGGTAGATACTTGGTATGCAGCAGGATGTTGCATTGATGATCAGGAGGATCATGTATGATGATATGTATCAGGTAGATACTTGGTATGCAGCAGGATGTTGCATTGATGATCAGGATGATCGTAGATGACGAGCTTCAGGATGTTGCTCCAGATGACATGCAGCAGGATGTTGCAGTGATGATCAGGATGATCATAGATGACGAGCTTCAGGATGTTGCTCCAGATGACATGCAGCAGGATGTTGCAGTGATGATCAGGATGATCATAGATGACGAGCTTCAGGATGTTGCTCCAGATGACATGCAGCAGGACGTTGCAGTGATGATGATCAGGATGATCATGGATACATCAGGATGATGTATTGTGAGTATCAGGTTGATACTCTGTGGCCGTGGATCAGGTTGTGCAGATGAGCATGTAATTCGTTGCCCTGGGAGATTTGCAGATGGTCTTGCGAGGTTTTGCCTATGGCATGTAATTCGTTGCCCTGGGACATTTGGCAAATGCTCTTTCGAGGTTTTTCTCTGGGAGGACATGTAATTCGTTGCCCTGGGAGATCTGCAGATAGTCTTGCGAGGTTTTGCCTATGGCATGTAATTCGTTGCCCTGGGATATCTGGCAGATACTCTTGCGAGGTTTTGTCCTATGGCATGTAATCCGTTTCCCTGGGAGATCCGATAGGTTGGGCTGTGTGCCCGTTATAAGTCCTGGGATGCTCTTGCGAGGTTTTGCCATGACCACATGTAATTCGTTGCCCTGGGAGATCCTATAGGTAGAGCAGTATGCTCGTAACAGCCTGGGATGCTCTTGCGAGGTTTTGTGGTGAGGTCACATGTAATTCGTTGCCCTGGGAGATCCTATGGGTAGAGCAGTATGCTCGTAACAGCCTGGGATGCTCTTGCGAGGTTTTGTGATGCACGTAAAAGTCCTGAGAATTCCACAGTATGGCCAGTGATGACGAAGACCTACAGGTGGTGGGCCTACATCCAGTATGAAAAAGGACTGGCTCTGTAGAACTTCCTATGACGAGTAGAGACAGAGATTGGATGAGATAGCAGCAGCAGTGACGATGATGATGACGATGCATCGATGATGATGATCCAGAGAAGAAGACTTGTCTAGCAGATCTGTGTCGAGAAATACCTTCCTAGTTAAGAGGGAGTGTTGATGTATATGTAACTTCGGAATGTATTTCATCAGTATATTATATGTATATTTATTGTACCCTTATAAGAGATGTGTTATTCCTCTATAAGGAAGTGTCGTCATGTGGATTGACAAGTGTCGCAAGTGTGTGTACTTGCCGATGGGTTATTAGACCACCTTATGGGGTCGGCCCTAATTAATATATAATATAATGTGGATGTACTAAAGTAGACAAGTCGGCCCCAGTAGGTCACTGGGCAAAAAGGTGAGTATAAATAGAGATAGGAGATCTCTATTTTACTCATTCGGAAAAGCATCTATCTCTCTCTCTGGAAAGTGGCGCACTAGTGAGGAGGAGGAGGATCATCTGCTAGGAGACTATCTCTGTATTATTTGGTTGTATTTTGGTTGAGCCATTGCTCTCTCTATCTCTGAGGAAGTTTATGGGGTTTTTCACCTTAGGGTTTTCCCCACGGAAACTCTGTGTCTCTTGTCTCTATGCTTTTGATTCTTGTGATGCTTGTGATGCTTGTCATATTATGATTGTCATGCATTGATATACTGTAGATGTTATTCTCTCAGCAAAGATCCTATAGTATTGTGATTTAATACTGAAAATTTAACAGAGACCATTGGATATTGGAGCTTCTCAACCTTGGAGTTGCTCAACACCCATCATCCTCACCATTTGAGGTAATACAAAATCAAATATTTTTCAAGTTATTTTTTTTCCATAGATCTTATTGCTTATGTTTTGAAATCTAGTTTTTTATTTATTTGCACATGCTTAGATTATATTAGTTTATTCATAGTTGTTTTTGTTTTATATTGAAACTGCTATTACAAGTTAATAGGTGCATCTTTAGCACATGCTTGATTGAAAAACCAAGCAACACTCATTCCTCGCATATTTTCGTTGTTTTCACGCACAATCCGACAACCATTTTCATCTTGGATTGAATTAACACACCATTGGGTGTTTCTTTGACAATTTGGATAGAATACACAATAGTTAGGGATCTATTTGGCTCTTTGGATTGAATACACACCAATTGGGCTCTATTTGGCTCCTTTGATTGAATACACAATAGTTGGTCTCTATTTGGCTCCTTGGATTGAATTCTCATGCTGCTTGGACACACTTGAACTCTTCTTACATATAGTGGATACATCAAAAGAGCATTTACATTTGAACCAAAGAGTAATCATAATCCTTGAGGTATGGTGACAATTTTATCTTGTTAAATGCATTTTAGTCTTCATTTACTTTGTTTGAATTGTATCTATTTTAGTTTTTCCTCGTGAATTGTATGATAGATGTATTTTAGTCTTCTTAACCTTCAACATAGACAATAAAAACATCTTACCACAAAACAACTACAACATGCACCAAGCAATGCTTTCAACCTTTCAGGAAGATAATAAAAAAAACTTATTTGCATCACCACCAATAACCTTTCATAATCACATAACTCCATCTAGTACACAAACATTTGTTGAATTAGTCACAATTTCACTACATCAACTCACCCAAACACCTAAAGAATTGAAAATTCTTAATGTTTTGGGGTTATTTTCGCTCATCCAAAACATGAAAATGAAGTGAGTAGGAGCTTCTCCTTTTGTAGGGAATGTGCTCCTACTAACATCCCATACCACCATCCAATATCATCCAATACCATCCAATTGAGTTCCTAGAGGTGATGTTGTTGTTATATCTAGGGAATTCTCAATATCTTTTAAGATTATATGAAAACATTCTCACTAGATGTTGTTGTACATAATCAGTTGCTACATCGAGTTTTAATAATCATGCACATCAAGTTTTAATATCTTATTTGTTGTTCATTCTTGCGGGGGTGATATTTTTGTTTTGTTAAAAAATGTATTGAATATGGGCAACAAACGTAATAATACAAAAAAGTCTAGAAGGAAGGAGCCGCCCCCTAAAAATGCCCATGAGTTAAGAGAAAAGGCCAGGTTATACATGGAAAACTATAGACATCAAAATGTTAGTGCCTTAGATCCATCAACAAGAATGACAAAGTGGTTGAAGTTAATCAAATCTTGCTTGCTGTCGAGTATGAAGGTATGGATGTTGAATAGGTTGTTAATTGGAAACGTTCCTAAGAAGAGCACACACATGTCGAGCGCACTCCTTTGTAGGACCAAATCGTGAACAAAGGGCCACAAAAAACCGGTGACGACACTCATACTTCCTTTTCGATTCCATTGCCTCAAATATCAAGCGGACGATGAAGAAATCCTAGATGTATTCATGTAGATGAAAGTTCATTTTAGGACTTGAAGGTAAGTTTCCCAAACGCACTATTGATTTCCATTGTAACAGGATAATCAAAGAATTTTTTGAATCCAAAACTAATGCAACAAAATGTCAATGGTTTATGGCTTTATTAAAATCATAGTGTCTAGCTCATGTTAGGAGAATTTTGGGCATAAAGGTAGTTAGAAGTTCACATGCCAACAATCATGTTGTTAGAAATCTACAGCTTGCATTTAATTTGATTGGAAAAACTTCTCGTACAAAATATTTTAATGCGCCCTGTCGTGTACTGTTGAAATCGATTGTAGACAAATCCACAAGGCAACATCGCCTGCTATCACACACATGTACAATATTTAAAGTAGATAGAAAGACTCTTCAAAACTATTCTGCTATTAGAGAAAAAATTGAGACCGTAGGCCAAAAATATTGTTGGGCCTTTGTTGGTAGGTTACCTTGTTTAGACATGAAGCTTATTGATGCTGTTAAAGCACTAGTACAAAATGTTTGGCATGATAACACTAGACCGTCATCGAATCAAAGAGATGTGTTAAAGTTAAGAAAAGGTGTTAAGGGGTGTGAACCCCATGTAAAGGACGTCCTTGACACGACACAAATGGAACTCTATGAGAGGTTCAGGAATGAGCACACACAATTGAACTTGGGCCAAAGATCCTTTAAAAAATGCAAACCCTAGTAGGTTAGAATTTGCATTGATCGCAACACATGTTGTAGATACCATGTATATCTTGAGTACTATTATGATACATATAGACATATATTTTTTTATTTGCATACTAACATTTTGCAGGACTCCCATTGTTACAACCACCGAATGCATGCAAAGAATTTATACATAGCATAATGTGTCCAAGACCTGAAGGACAGAAATATTATAAATGATCATGTTTATATGGGACATGGTCCAGGTGCAGTGCATTTTCATTATTTAGCCCCTACATCCATGAAACCGAGTAGCACAAATTTGGGAGGATGTCAATAGAAATGCAGAACTTCATGTACATAACATATCAAGTAGATAGTGCAAAGGAAAGAAAAAAAATTGCATTGGTAAAGTCACATGTGATTTAAGTTTTCATACTTTCATACTGTACATGTTGAATTTATACATATATATTCAGATTGCAAATGTCACGTTGTATTAATGCCCTTGGTTTTGGGGCACCATGTACAAATTTTTGATTTCATGAAGAAATTCTACCAAAAGACCAAGCAGTATGTACAACATGTCCATGTAGCATGATGGCAGGATGAACAGTACAGACAGTGTAGGGACACCTCTCCCAACAGGGTATTTTTTAAGGATTCTAATATTATACTTAAGTATAGTAATCTAGGCGATTATTTTGGATTGAAAAAAACATGTATATAGATAAGTAGGCAAATATTAAATATGAAACATACAATTTACTACTAAAATGTATAAATTTTGGTGAATATTACAATAAAAAAACATATTTTATGTAAATATAGGTGATATTAGAGACTAAAAATGACCAAATAGAGAAATTATGTTTTGAAAAAAAACCCGAAATATTGCCAAATGGAGAAATTTCGCCCTTAAAAAATACCATTTTTCCCAATGGCACAATATTGTTCGTTGTGGACTTTGCTGAAAACTACACCCTGCAGCCACATAATGAGATTCAAAGTCAATACTACCATTCAGACCAAGTTAGCATAATGGTCCATATCATGTATAGGCACGCGCCAAAGAGCAATAATGACATGAGTATAATATTGAAAGAGACAAACTTCTACATTAGTGACGACATGTGCCACCCCCTGCATTATGTGCAGCGTTGCTTCAACATTTTCTATGATCAGCTGAAGGAGAGAGGTATACAGATGGATCAACATTGGATATGGTCATATTGTTGTGCAGGACAGTTCAAAAATGCACATGTATTCCATTGGTTGAGTATTTTGCACAAGCCTTATGATGTGCTGCATATATGGAACTATTTTGAGACCGAGCATGGAAAGGGAGAGCATGAAGGGGCTAGATCATGTCTCAAAATTGCACTAGGAAGGGAGGAGATGAGGTGCATGACAAATACTCATATTCGAGATGCAGAATCCATAGTTCAGTGGTTCTCTGCAAAAATGTCAGATCGAACCACGGAGCAACACATACCAATAGGTAGAGGACATGTTGTCAGACATTTTTGTCATGTGGTTGATATATATCAATCACGTTCTTATATTTGTAGTACTGTACAAGGCAGTCGTGGATTTCATTGGGTTCAAAGCTCAAATAGCCCCTTATTTGAAATATGGAAAAGGAAACTTGCTTGCTTTTGTGGGCCTTGCAGTAGTTGTGAGTGGGATGAGTGCGAATCAATGGATTGGGTTGATGAATGGGATCATGTATCACTTGCAGTGGACCCATGTGCAATTGTTGAAACAATCCAGTTAGAGAAAGTACAGTCCTCTATTTCAAATGAATATGATCATATATCTGATCTTGCACAGCCAGGTAAACATTTCTGCATTCATATCCCAGTTCCCTCCTTGTTTTTGGAATTATCCAAGTTATCAAATGACTACTTGTTGGAATATGACCGCAAAATGCATTTTTGCAGGACACATCTACGCAGTTGTTGCCCTAACAGACAGTGCAATTGGCATGAATTATTGGTTGTCACAATGCATCCAGGGGAAGAAAACCCTCCTCGCATCATTAATCGATATTGAAAGCATTACCTTTCCGAATAGCTTGATGGTTTCTTAGGGAGAATATCTTATAGTAGATGGAAAGGAACCAAAGAGAAATGGTTACACATACATGTTAGAAAAACAGGATTGCAAAGCAATAACAATAAACAAGATGCAAATACAAATTACACAAACACATTATAAGAGAGCCACCAATATATCGTGGTTCAGCCAATATGGGCTATGTCCACACTGAAATTTCCAGTCCTTATTATTATACCATCCAACAAATGAAGGAATACAACCTGCAACACATCTGCTGCATTTCCTCTTCACTGTTTCACACTCTCTCTTCGCGATCTCAGAGATATTTACAATGCATAATACCTAATACATCAACCCTATCCATATTACAATGTATTTCTTATAAAGGGGAAATACAATGGGAAAATACCATGGGTTACCCAAAACCATGTGCCCGTAATCTATTGGCAAAAAGACAACCCATAACAAAAATTTCTTTCGGGGGTGCTGGCCCTTGCGGCCCCCAACCGGGGGAGTGCACCACTCCCCCGGACCCCCTGTTGCACGTGCTGGGATCATAACCAAACCTGGAGTACAAACACGACTGAATCATCATCTATGAGACTGGAAGATCAGGCTCCACAACCAACAATACACAGATTATAGACTAGGTTCACGGGTGTATCACTTTACGCACTTGATCATTGGTACAAACATCCAACTACAAATAATGTCAACGAAGTAATCAAACAAGGTACGCTACTTAGTACCTCATGCAGAGCCCGAGAGGTTGTTTGAAACAATAAAAAATAGAGAGGATCTAGAAGGCCTAATTGATTGAGGTACATAGTATAGTCATGTGATGAATTTGATATCATTATCTTATATCGTTTATTTAATGTTTGAGTTATGTTTAAGTTATTATTACAATACATTGATGTTTTACACCAATCACTCCAATTCAAGTTTCCATCCCTTTAGGAAAAGTTCACATGCATAAACAAGATTGAAAATTCATCTTATATTAGAAAATTTACAAATATTCAATAGAAATTAGAATCAATACACATTAATGAGTACACATTTGTCATTCACAAATCACAATGAGAAACAAATATGCATTAAAATTTGATAGGCATTGGGCAATAGCTGAAGATGTCGGATCCATATTTCTCATTAAGTCATCAAAAATCAAAATGTTTTACATAGATGTTGGAATGCCACTGGGAATTGGAAAATGCCAAATAGACTAATAGTAAATACAAAACAAGGTGGATCAAGATGGAAGAATCTCATATGTCAATAGTCCTCCTCCATGCCCGAATCAACAAAATCATCAACAAAAGTTGTGTGTAGACTTTCTAGATGGTGAGGGCATTTGTGTGGTTTTGTACAAAGTTACGGATATGGTGTGCATGCTTAATAAGGTTTCCAATCCATGTCACATCTAAAGCAATGGATTTCATTGATAAATTCAAGTTATGGACAATGCAAGGTATCCAAATAACCTATAAGAGAAATAAAAGCATGTATAAATGACTCCACAACACTAACAACTCAAATGGACGGTGTCGAAAATTAACATACATGTGGATATTTAGCTTCCACAATCCTGCCAGCAGCCTTGCAAACATGTGCATTGTCCGTGGAGATTTGTACGCAAGAATCAAAAGCTACTTCTTCAATGTTTTATACAATCGATCTCAAACCATTCGCAAGATAATCCATTGCTATATACTTTCGAATACTCACATTATCTATGGCTCTTGAATGACCCTCACCAACTTCCTCCATTAAGGGATCACAACTCTCTAATGAATAAGTAGAACGTGCATGGATGAATTCAATCTCATCATCTCTTCTTTGCTATATAATTGGAAGTCTCATGGATTGAAGAAACAAATGATATAAATATCTTGGGAGGCACAATCACCCCTACATGCTCCTAAGCCACTAGATCAATAATGTTGACATTCACCCTTATCACAATAGGAAATATTAACAAACTGAAATATCTCAGAATCACAGCATATGGGTTGGAATCTACATCTACATGTTCCTTCTAAAAGATAGAACCTAATATAGCTTAAAGACCCTGATCTAGCACTAGAAACCAGACAAAAACAAATGTATCCCTAGAAATCCTAATGTGGACCTACAACCCTGGAGACCTAATCCAGAATGCTTATCTAGACCTAGAGATTTAACCTAGGCCCAAAGACCTAACATATCCCTTTAGAACCCAATCTAGCTTATAGACCCTGACCTAGCCGTAAAAACCAGACAAAAACAAATGTAGCCCTAGAAAGCCTAATGTGGACCTACAACCCTAGAGACCTAATCTAGAATACTTATTGCAAAAGGGAGACATGATGAAATTGGGTGAAGTGGCTAGTGACATAAAATATGAAAATAACTAGGTAAATGTTATTAATGAGACGAAATGAGGGTTTTGCTTGCCTAAATCCCTAAGGTCACACCTCACACAAGACGTCATACACTTATAACCACATCATGATGCTCCCTAAGCTATTGAGACAATTTTGAGAATATGTGAGCCATTATAGAGTAACAACTTTGACCTCCTAATGTTATTTAAACACATAAGAAAGTGTTTTACCGTAAGTCAATTAGAGATGATATGCCATATAACATTGGTACCAACTAGATGTCCCCATTTTTATATGGCATATCGCAAGGTAGGCTAAGTGGATTGAAGGTAGACTAGAGGTATCTTTGAGCTGGTTGAAAGTGTCTCTATCAAGTGTCTATGGGAAAAAATATAAATATCATCTTTGGAACTATTGGGTGTGGTGGGATATCACATAGGAAATGATGATTAAGTCACCCCATTGTAGTGTCCCTTTTTAAGAAATTTGGATAAATTGGAAAAAATGCAATTTTTGGCCAATTCGACCTCTAGACTAGTTATGACTTGAATGCTTCCATATGGCTCCAAATGATTCCAAATTGAGTCTGAATGTATTTGAAAGGTATTATGACATAAAAATTAGGATTATGGATGCTTTTACACTCTCAAAATGCTTCTGCAACATTCAATTACAATCAGGGAAAGATAGGGCAATTTACTAGTCAAATTGAGGTTCAAATCCGCCAAGGGTAGTGGTCAAAGATGGCTTTCCAAATGCTATACGAACTTCCCAAATTTCATAAAATAGACATGGTACTGTTAAAGGACTTCAATGGCATCCAAAATGCATCATGAATCAGTTTCTGAATGCTTCTGCAACTCCCATAAATCAGAGTTTTGTGGACATGTCTTGACATAGGGGGAAATGCTAGTAAACTTCACCACTTGCTATGAAATTCGCGTTTTATGTTCCAAAGGCTTATGAAATGTATATGAAACTTCTTCAATACATTAATGACTCTCCATACAGCATAAAAATCACATAGATGAACTGATACAAGTCGAAATAAAAAAACTTCAATCTCTCACAACAAGATGTAGGGAAAATGGCACCATTTATGCATTGTTTGGTACTTTTACATAGTTCCACTTGGTATTTAGACATGAGATTCTTCTGAGCATTAAATAAATATTATATTTATCATAAAAAAATAAATGGATCCAAAATATCTCCCTCAATGAGAACATCATCTCACCAAGTGCGCCCTTCCTCCAAGAGCAAGAATATAGAGAGAAAAGTGAGAAAGGTGTGGAAACAAGTTGAAGAAGAGAAGTCATGAGCTTCCCTATAGCTTCAAACTACAAAAAATGACTCCATTTTATCTCCAAATTAAGGGTTTGAATTCCCTCTCCAATTGCAAATTAGGATGGGAATCTTTCACCATCGAAATTGGTACTAAGGCAAGTAGAGTAAACACTCCACAAGCATGGACAAGTTATGCTCTCCAATATGAAAAATGACAAATGATCAAAAGCAAATATCCTTCTTTGTTCTGGACTTTTATAAACTTCCAAAAACCTCCTTATATCGAATTCAATCCATGAGCTTCATGCCAACTCGAATGAGGAAGAGATTCCAATGTGTGCCACTTGTACCTCCATTCCTAACCTCCTCCTTCACTCAATTTGAATGGATGACTTTTTGGCTTCCCTAACTCCCTTGTGCGCCCTCTTGGAGGCTGTTTTTATCCCTGACATGTCCTATACGTCATATGTCATCCATTAGGTCTTATTTGTGTCATAGGTGTCATAGCATCTTCATCATTGTTGTCATAGAAGCTAGGGAATCTAGCCCAAGTGTCTCAATATCTCTCAAATGTGTCTTCCTCTTTCATAGGAGTTACTCTTTCACTCCAATTCGACATTCATTGAGTCATTCCAAGTATATTGACCTTCCAACTCCCCAAGAACATTCGACTCCACCTTGGATTCAAATGGGTGAGAATCGGATGCCATGTGGCATGAGAAATCTAGCTTTGTTTGGGTCCCACACCACCAATGTGTCTCCATGACCAAGTTCCACTTATTTTCCTATCATAAGTATTTATTTAACCCATTTTAATATATTTATGCCAATCTAATTTCCATTTGGGGTTTATTATCTCCCTTATTCAAAATCCCAATGTTTCCACCCCAACCTAGGAAACTAGTAGATTGGCAGAATTTTCTCTTTTGAGATTTATTTGAATGGGGAAATTACAGTCCTCCCCACCCAAGATTGCTTGTCCTGAAGAAATTTCAAACATGGATGTTGAAGAACTTGATTCTTTTCCAAGACTTTGCTTCCAAAAATTTATTTCCTGTTTTTTTTTTGAAACCAATGAGGCTAAAAATTATTCCAGGGTCCCATTGCTTGTATTGCACTCCAACAATTAGGAGTGCTCTCCAACCCATACCATGAGGCAAGAGAATTCCTGGATCCCATTTCCTTGTATTAATTCTTCCAATAATAATAAGTACAAAATATTTGTCATCAAAGTACATAGCAAAATAATAAAAATGTACATCAAGGAGGTGCCTCATCAAAGAATCATGAAAGTGCTTATACTTCCAAGCAAGTAGACCACCATTTTCCAACTACATACAAGCATCAAGTGACCAATCAAATCTGCTCCAATGACATAGGTGAGGATCCCATGTCCTATAATTCTGCTCCAAAAGGATGTAAGATGCATCAAAACAATCAGCCATGTGTCCTTTCATCTAAAAAGTGAATGGACAAATTCCACTAAAAACTGAACGAAGTAGGGAACAAAGAAAACAATGAGCCTTCAAGGGGCCAACATAAGTACCATTTATGCATCCATGAATATGTGGATCATTAAGAAATAACATAGGATTTTTCTTCCAATAAAAATGTGCTCCAATCATATATCTCTTCACCCAAGTATTGGATGAAGTTCCTCCAACATCAATTGAACTAAACAAGGAGCAAGGAAAATCATGAGTCTTCAAGTGACTCAAGTGAACGTCATAGGTGCATCCATGAAGATATGTATCATCATAAGGTAAAAAAAGATGTTGCTGCAAATGTAAATCATGAGGTTCTCTAGTCATGTCATAATCAAAAGGAGAGGTAGGAGTTTCACACTCCTCATGTGGCACCATCAAAAAGAAACTTTTCACCCAGACTTCATTAGGATGAGTGCTGCAAAATAGGGAAGTGTAAGATGTAGGAGAATGAAAAAACTCACCCAAATGATCAGAATATGCAGAAGTGTCATCATTTGCAGGCTCCATAAGGGCAGGATCATGCACATCCCTCAAAAGGGAAAAAATTTCCTCTTCCTGTACTACTTCTTCTACTTCACCTATTTCAGAACTAGGTGGCTCATGGGTCTCCTCCTTTCGCTCCTTCAAGCAAGATGATGCATTTTTACCCTTGGTTTCCTTAAGATAAATATATTTGGAATCTCTTTTCGAAGAAAAACCCAAAACTCTCTTCAAGTAGGAAATACATGCATTCCCTGAAACTTCATATTTTTCACTGCTCTTTTCACTCTCACACACATGATTTTCTCTTGAAGGTCTTTTGCAAGAAAGGAATAGACCTTTCTTTACTAACTCCACATGTTCATTTTTTGGCCTATTTTAAAACACCCTATAGGAAAATTATTCAAAAGGAATTTCCTTTTGTGTATCTCCCTTGTTCACATCAAGATAGGCCTGATATTGTTGGGGTAAGGTTTTACATGCTTCTCTCAATCTTTGTAGCTCATTCATGGATTTGTACTCATGGGAGTCATCATGATAGTAAGACATGGCTGCAATTTATTATTAAATGGATGAACCTAATTCACATGTGAAAGTACCATGCTCATATACCACTTGTAGGGTACCTTTTTAAGAAATTTGAATAGATTGGAAAATTTGCAATTTATGGCCAATTCGACCCTTAGACTAGTTATAACTCCAATGCTTCGAAATGGCTCCAAATGCTTCGAAATTGAGTCTGAAGGTATTTGAAAGGAATTATAACATAAAAATGAGGCTTATGGATTCTTGGACACTCTAAAACTACTTCTTCAACATTCAATTACAATCATGGAAAGATAGGAAAATTTACTAGTGAAATCGAGGTTCAAATCCCCCAAGCATAGTGGTCAAAGATGGCTTTCCAAATGATGTATGAACTTCCCAAATTTCATAAAATAGACATGGTACTGTTAAAGGACTTCAATGGGATCCCAAATGCATCATAAATAAGTTTCTAAAGGATTCTTCAACTCCCATAAATCAGAGGTTTGTGGACATGTCTTGACATAGGGGGAAATGCTAGTAAACTTCACCACTTGCTATGAAATTCGAGATTTATGTTCCAAAGGCTTATGAAATGTATATGAAAATTATTAAAGACATTAATGAATCTGCATACATCATAAAAATCACAGAGATGAACTGATACAAGTCGAAATAAAGCAAGTTCAATCTCTCACAACAAGATGTAGGGAAAATGACACCATTTATGCATTGTTTGGTATTTTTCCATGGTTCAACTTGGTATTTAGACCTGAGAATATTATGAGAATTAAATAAAGAGTATATATATCATAATACAAATAAATTGGGCCACAAGAAATCCCCCAAATAGAACAACATCTCACCAAGTGCGCCCTTCCTCCAAGAGCAAGAATATATAGAGAAAAGTGAGAAAGGTGTGGAAACAAGTTGAAGAAGAGAATGTCATGAGCTTCCCTATATCTTCAAACTGCAACAAATGAATCCATTGTATTTCCAAATTAAATTTATGAGTGGCCTCTCCAATTTCCAATTAGGATGGGAATCTTTCACCCTCGAAATTGGTACTAAGTCAAGTAGAGTAAACACTCCACAAGCATGGACAAGTTATGCTCTCCAATATGAAAAATGAGAAATTATAAAAATACAATATCCTTATTTGTTCTTGAATTTTATGAACTTTGAAATACCTCCTTATCTCTAATTCCGTCCATGAGCTTCATTCCAACTCGAATTGGGAAGAGATTCCAATGTGTACCACGTGTCCCTCCATTCCTAGCCTCCTCCTTCACTCAATTCGAATGGATGACTCTTTCGTTGTCCTAACTCGCTTGTGAGCCCTCTTGGAGGATATGTTTAGCCCTGATGTTTAATATATGTCATATTTCAACCATCAGGTTTGATGTGTGCCATAGGTGTCATAGCATCTTCATCATTGTTTCCATAGAAGCTAGGGAATCTGGCACAAGTGTCTCAATATCTCTCAAATCCCTCTTCCTCTTCCATGGGAGTTACTCTTCCACTCCAATTCGACATTCATTGAGTCATTCAAAGTATATTGACCTTTCAACTCCCCAAGAACATTAGACTCCACCTTGGATTCGAATGGGTGAGAATAGGATGCCATGTGGCATGAGAAATCTAGCTTTGTGTGGGTCCCACACCACTAGTGTGTCTCCATGACCAAGTGATACCTTATTTTCCTATCATAAATATTTATTTAACCTCTTTAAATTTATTTATTCCAATATAATTTCCATTTGGGGTTTATTATATCCCTTATTCAAAATCCCAATGTTTCCACCCCAACCTAGGAAACTAGTAGATTGGTGGAATTTTCTCTTTTGAGATTTATTTGAATGGGGACATTACACCCATACACATCTAGGGACAACAAGGATGAAGTTGGGTCTCAATTCCTATATAAAGAGACTTTATCTTTCATTTATTTCATTGGTTGGTTTTTTGTTGGGCCATCTTGTGCTATTTGGAGACCTTCATTGAATACCAATGTAAAGAATACTAACCCCTTATTTTTAGAGTGCAACCTTAAAGTAAAGGAGTGAGAGATATTTTCTTTTCCTTCGTGAAATTGTGTTGGTCCTCCAACACATCAAATGGTTTGAGTAATTCTTGGGCGATTCCATACTTTCTTGAGTCTTTTGACATTAATCTATGCTTACCATCCACATATAATATATCAAAAAAGTATTTTTCTGTTTTGTTTTAAAATGAAATCTACTAACCCTAAAGAATAATGTTAGTTGGAATTCTTAGTTATTCTAGATCTACTTGTTCTCCATTGATTATATCTACCTAAAAATATAGAAATTTAATCCTAAGGCTTATCATACAAATTTCATATTTATTTATCTCAAGTGTCTTGTATTCAAAGATTAATACTAACGGGAATTGGAGTATCGCACAAAAACTAATATCTAGATTCTTGAATTGGAACTTTGTGCAAAAATTCCAATGCCTCTGAATGGCGATGGTGACAACATGGGCATGATGAGGATGAAGGTTATATTGATGGTATCAATGGGCATGGTGTTGATGGTGACAACATGGGAATGAGAAGGATGGTGGTAACATTGATGGTGGCAATGGGCATGTTGTTGATGAATCAGGATGGTCATGGCACAATGAGAATGGGGATGGTGACTATGAACATGGGGATGGCGTTATGGTGAAAATGACCTAAATGTCCTATAGAGTGTAGAAAATTTCAAGCTAAAACAAATAATTACATATCAAAATATACTTTCCTATATTTGGATCCTATTTATAAATAACACCATGTGCCCCCTCCTCTAGGATTTATCCCCCTCCTATACCTTGAATCTCGAAGGTGTTCCTCCAAGGACATCAGCCATTCCTATAAGATTTGATGAAACTTCCTAATGCAAGTGTTAAAATAAGGTATAAAAAGATTCCCATTCCTGATAAGTGGTTTTGCTTAAGTGAGGGTTACATTTTTGTTATGGTCATGATAAAGGAGTTCAACATTAATCCGGTAAACCTAGATCCTAGAGTGTAGCCTAGAAACCGAGAGCCTAGCCTAAAAACCCTAGTTTTGAATCCAAATAATTATATGCTTATATGCAAATTTTATGACATGTATATAGAAAGGTTGCATATAGATAAAAACAAATCAAGGGCAATACATATCTGACCCAAAATACATAAACAAAGAGGCTAAATGGCCTATAATCCAATGAGCATGATGGAGACAATGGTGACAATGAGCACAATGATGAATATGGTGATAATTGGCATGAGGATAGTTATGGTGACGATGACAATGACATAAAGTGGATTAGGTTGATGGTGGATGACAGATGATTGATGGGGACAAGGATGGTGGCACCACGAGCAAGAGGATGAAGAGGCTTGATGGTGATTGTGGTAGTGGGAATGGTTTTGGTGACAATGTTGTCATGATAGTGGAGTTCAACATTAAGCCGGTAACCCTAGAGCTTGGAGCCTATCCTAGAAACATGAAAGCCTATCCTAAAAACCCTAGTCAATAGCGTAAACCCTAGTTTGTATTCTAATCACAATGGAACCCTATTATGTAGCCTAATACATTCCCTAAATTATAATACATATAAAACGTAAATAATTTTCATTGTACATATATATTCATGTGCATAAATTTGAATCCAAACCGTTATACACATATATGCATAGTTTCTCATCTATATGGAAAGGGTGCACACAACTAGAAAAACATTGTACCTAGCACCAAAAACCTAATTTAGAAACCTAATTATTTATTAGATGATTGAACTGTTGTTATGGCATGGTTGACATTTTTGTTGCGAATGATCATGGTTGATTCTAGGACAATAACTAGTATTTATTGCAAATAATTTATTTGGTTGAGTTGTAAAGGGTGCATGGTGTATGTTCATGGATGGCATTTTAAATTTCATCTCTGAATTTTTTGGATGTCTATAGGGTGCTATTTGGATGGGTGAAGTACCCTCCTCCAAAACAATGTTGTGCTCAACCCCCCTATCAGGTGGTCTACCATGTGGAAGGTCTCCAAAAAAAATTTCATACTTTTGTAGTAGTTTCTCTATCTCCTTTGGGTTTTCAACAAAATTTATGTTTGGCTTGGGAGAGGTGATGAAACATTCAGCAGCCCATTCTATGTCTCCATTCCTCAATATGGATCTCATACTGTGGGAGGTCACTACTTGATTCATATAGGTGTGTTGCCCTCTCACAACCCTTAGTGTTCGTCCTGAATCTTGGAATTTCATTTCAAGAATTTGATAGTTCACTATATGCTCCCCTATAGAGTACAGACATTGCACTCCCAAAACCACATTAGTATCAGCAACATCAACCACATAAAATCTATTAGAAAAAGTGTAATTACCTATGGTGATTTGCAGCTTTGGAACCCATGTTTTAAACTCCATAGTGTGGTGACCTGGAATGATGACTGTGAAGCCATCAAATGGTTCATTAGGTATATTCCTTCTCTCTACCATGTCTACATCAATGAAATTATGTGTGTCTTCTCCATCTACCAATACCGAGTCCCTTTGTCCTTGTACCACTCCCTTGCATCGAATAGTGTGATAATGAGGCACTGCTGAAAGTACTGCCATCCTTGCTTTGTTAGGTGAAGGATGATTTTCTTCTTGTTTCCCTTCTTCTGATATATCATATACCTCTTATTGATATGAAATATGTCCTTCTTCCTCCATATCCCCTTCATACTCATCATTATCAGAAAATACTTCAATGTATTGAGCTTTTCCCTTAGTACATTTATGCCCTGGTGCCCATGGTTGGAAGCATGTGTAGCATAATTTATTTCTTCTAAGTTCTTCCCTGTTTAGTCCCTCTTTTTTATTCTTTTCAAATGCATATCTTTTCGAAGGCTTTTTTCAAACCTGAATTTGGAAGGGAAGTTAGGCTTGGGAGGAAACCTTGTCCTAGGTAACACATTTTGTAGATCCCTTGTCAAGTTCATGGCATCCTTCAATGAATTTGGTTTGTGGGACTTAACTAAAACTTTTAAGGATTCATCAAAACCTTCAGTAAATAGTAATACTAACCTCACCATAGATATATCAGCCACCTTAACTAATAATATTTGGAATTCCAACATATATTCAGCAGGGGTTCCAACTTGCTTCGATTGGGCTAGTTCTTTCAAAGGAAATTCTAGGTCTTTTTGCTCAAATATTTCTAATTCCCTGTCAAAAAATTATCCATATGTTGTAACCTTATCATGTCCCAAATTTTTCAAACCATGGAACCACCAATCATTGGCTTCCCCATCAAGATGCAAAATGGCCATTTTTAAAGCATCATCTTCCACCATTGGATTCGGCTGAAAATACACCTCTAGTTTTTGTACCCAAGTATGTGCAGAACTTTGAGATGAGCCATCAAAGGTGGGAAGTGGCATTTTACTTATTGCATAATTCAATTCTCTATTTTGAAATGGATTCCTATTAATTTCCCTCATTTTGAGCTTGTTTGAGATAGGAAAGTATTGATAAAATGGTAGGGTACTTCTGCAATCTTCACTCAATTTTTGCCATTCAATTATAATTTCTTACACATCATTTGGAGTATTAATATTTTATTTGGAATCAATAAATTAAGGTGTGGTATTCCTTGCTGCACTCTGATATTCATGAGATCTATTATGAGTTCATGTCCTTGAGAAGATACCTTCACCCATTTCCTTCTTTTCCTCGAAAGGTGAACTACTGCTGCCTCCTCTTTCCCCTTTGCTTCCAAGTTGGCTAGCCAATAATTCGAATCCTTTCACCATATTCTTGGTCATGTATTCAAATATTGGTTTCATGAGTTTCCTAAAATCCTCACCATCATCTGAGGTTCCCTTGTCATCCCTAGCCATAGTTTCCTAAAAAAAAATGCTCTTCTTTTCGTCCTTTTTTCTCTTCAACAAAAGTACTTTTGGTTTCAATATCTAATGGTGGTCCCTAACTTCTTTTCCTCATTAATATCATACCAAATCAGGTGACAATATCATGCTATGATACCACTTGTCATGTCCCTTTTTTTAAATTTATTAAAATGGTGAAATTTTCAAATTTTTCCACTAGTTCGACCTTTGACTAGTATTGGTTTCTTGATCTCTAAATGGCTCCAAATGATCCCAAATTGTCACAGAAGGTGTATGGATGGTTTTAGGACATAATTATGATGTTCATGGATGATTTATTGTATTCAAAAGGCTTCTTCAACTATCCTTTAAGTTCTGGCCAAAGTAGGGAGTTTGACTAGCAATTTGGGTTTCAAATTAACCTTGGGTAGGTGCTGAAAATGGCTCTCAAAATGATATTGGACCCTCTATAATTTCCGAAAATAAGTAGGGGAAATCTAGGGAACATCAATATAGTCTCATATGCATCATGATTCAGTTTATTAAGTCTTATACAACCCTCTCCAATCATATACAAAAAGACTAGTTTCGACCTTGGGGGAAATGATAAGCAATCTTCTCCAAATGCTATGAAAGTGAACAATATGACTCCAAAATCCTATTCACTGAACATGAAAATTGTATAACACATTATTAATAGTCCATACATCATTAATTCATTAGTTTTTCATTTTTCCATTCGAATATATCAGCATATCATTGGTATACATAAACATAGTGGGGAAATAGGTACCATTTGCTCATTAATGATCATATTTACATAGTTCCAGTTGGAATATAGACTTAAAGCTATTCTGAATATGAATAAAAGATCATTTACATCATATGATAAAATAATGGGGCATTATAAGCTCCCCCAAAGAGAACAACAGCTCACCAAGTGTAGCTAGGTTTTTACCCCTAGCTTGTGCAAATGAGCACCTACTAAGGAGAATGGACTCCTTAGTAGCAGTTCAATAAATGTAAATTATTAAACTAAAACAGAAATGTAAACTAATCTAAAACACATGCATGAAACATAAAGAACAAAAGATAGATAATGGTTTTTGTATTGATATTACCTCCAATGTGGAGGTTGATGAAGCTCTTGCAATGTCCAAGAGGGTTGCTCCAAGCTCCAATGTGCTCCTTCTCTTTCTCCAATGGTGGAAATGGGCCAAAAGGGGATCTCAAGGTGAAAGTGGCTCAATGGTGAGCTAGGGTTTCAAGAGAGATTTTGGCAGAGTAAGGGTATACTTGATTGTAGATGTGGAATAAGGGGTCTCCATCACCTATTTATAGTTTTTTGGTGGTGGAGTGCTGGCCCATGGTTTTGGGAACCATATGGTTTAGGGTAGCTGTATAGGGTTTTTTCCTCCTTTTCCTCATTATTTTATATTTTTTATTCCCTTTTTAGAGGGATTTTGCTATTTTTGGAGGAAAAGGGGGTTTTTTAGCCTTTTCGAGGCTTTTTTGATGGTTTTGTGGCCTTTTGGAGGCATTTTAGGCCTTTTGGAGGCTTTTTAGTGAGATTTTTAGGGTTTTTAAGGGAAATATGGTAGGAAAATGGACAAATGAGCCATGTAATGAGGTAGATGAGGTAGTGAACACTTTTTGGGTGTTAACACTAATAGTGTCCATATCACAACTCAAGAGATAAATATCCCGTAGAGATGTCATGTGTGGTGGTTGGAGGCATTATTGATCACTATTGGGCCATATAAGATACTTTAAGCTTGATGCACAAGTTTCATTACCTAAACTTGGTCCAACCCTTCATACCAATACATATTTCTTCAAAATCCGCAGGGCTGGTGCAAGGTAATGATACCCAATTATGACACGTTAATTGCAATGACATGCTGGAAAAACATAAATATTATCATTAAAATGAATTATTAGAGGTACCTACAAAACTTTTTCAGATTATGTGTAAAAAGATGAAACGTAGAAAAACGGATCACCTTCCGGAATATATAACTTTTATTTATGGAAAAGTGGTATAACCACCCCAAAATGTCATTATTTTAAGATTGGTATATTATTTTTTCTCTAAAACATAATGCACATGTTTGTGTTGGTCCACCGGTTTGTTATGTAAATTGTCAATTTATGAGGAAAAAAACATGTATAGGTCTAGGCAATAGACAAATCTTGTGTGGGGCTATTTTTTCAAAATTTTAAAAGTTAATGTTATATTTTTTTTAAATAACGAAAGTCAGTGAAGCCTTAAAATGCCATGGTCGAGTGTTGGTCCAACATATCATGGTCTAAACATAATGAATCAACTTTTTTTTTACCTTGTACGTATTCTTGTACCCTTGTGCAGGTTCTTTTCCATTTTCAAAATATGTAAGCCAATCAAAAGTTATAGGCCAAATAAACGACCTATGTTTTTTACAAATTTGACATGGGTGCAGTTAAAAATGAATTAAAAATAGAAAACAATAACAAATCTATTCAAAAAATATATAGTTAGAATCTACACATAAAGCTTGACAAGTGTGTGCAATTTCATCAATAGTGCACTAGTGGAGCATATGCGGAACGAAGGGTAAAAAACATGAAGTTATAGCATTTAATGTGTTCTTCCATAAATCAGAATGAGCCTCAAGGTTTGGCAATCCGAAGCTAATACCAAACCTTGAAGGGTGCCAAAAACCATTTGAATACAGACATGCATGCATGCAAATGAGCGCACGCATGAGAAAAGGCACGCATGTGTTTCTATGCACACACATGCAGATGCACGGACGCATTGGTTCTATCTCTATAAAATCTAATTTTCATTCCTAGACATAAAAGTTACAAACCATTTTCATTCACTATTTTTGTTGAATAAGATGAGATTGCCTCTAAGGTTGGGACCTCCCCCCCCCACCTCCCTATAACCCCACCCCCCTCTCTTCGTATCCACCCAATCCCCCCCCACTCTCTTCCACTCGACCCAGTCCCTCTTCCCTCCATCATCCCTCTCTTCTCTCCTTCACCACAAGGGTTAGGAGATATACTATTACAAAAAATCACTAACTCACGTTATCCTCATGTACATATAAATCTTCATCCTTGTAACCATAAATCCATGACCCCTATATATCAATCCCCAAACCCTTGATCATTAGTCCCTAGCCACTGCATTCCCTAGTCCCTAGTACAAATAAACACCATAACTCTTGGCCCATTATAATCATAAACTAGTATAGACCCTAAGACTCCTAAATACTAACACATAGTGATATATATCCCTTAGCCCCTATAATCCTAACCACTTAATTCTAACCTCTAAAGTGTCTATTCAAATAAAAATTAACCCCTAACCCTTATCATTGTCATCATCTTCATCATTATTGTTGGCGTTGTCATCACCATCATATTCATGGTCTTCATCATCATCATCAAAATATTCATCATCATCATCATCATCATCATCATCATCACCATCATCATTGTCATCATCATCTTCATCATCATTATGATCGTCATCATCATCCTCATCTTCATCATCATCATCATCATCATCATCATCTTCGTCATCATCATCATCATCATCATCATCATCATCTTCATCATCCCCAAGACCCCTAAATGTCTAGAAGCACTTATGCACTTAGGGATTATGGTTTAGAAGAGGGCCTAAAGGCATTTATGGGGGAGGGGATCTAGGAATAAACCTACACATATAGATTTATTGGGAAATAAATGAAGTAAACGTTACCCACCGAAATATGCAACGTTCAGCAGGGCCACGGACACCTTAGCAACGTGCACACACATGGGCTCCGAGAGGGTGTGTGGCCCTACTGAACATAAAATTTAGAAAATAACCCGCTTTCTTCTCCTACAGTTTTTTCTCTCATTCCTCGCATATTTTTGTTGTTTTCATGCACAGTCCGACAACCATTTTCATCTTGGATTGAATTCACACACCATTGGGTGTTTCTTTGACAATTTGGATAGAATACACAATAGTTGGGGCTCTATTTGGCTCTTTGGATTGAATACACACCAGTTGGGCTCTATTTGGATCCTTTGATTGAATACACAACATTTGGACTCTATTTGGCTCCTTGGATTGAATTCTCATACTACTTGGACACACTTGAACTCTTCTTACATATAGTGGATACATCAAAAGAGCATTTTACATTTGAAGCAAAGAGTAATCATAATCCTTGAGGTATGGTGACAATTTTATCTTGTTAAATGCATTTTAGTCTTCATTCACTTTGTTTGAATTGTATCTATTTTAGTTTTTCCTCATGAATTGTATGATAGATGTATTTTATTCTTCTTAATCTTCAACATCGACAATAAAAACATCTTACCATAAAAAAACTACAACATGCACCAAGCAATGCTTTCAGGCTTTCATAAAGATAATAAAAAAAACTTATTTGCATCACCACCAATAACCTTTCATAATCACATAACTCCATCTAGTACACAAACATTTGTTGAATTCCTCACGATTTCACTACAACAACTCACACAAACACCTAAAGAATTGAAAACTTTTAATCTTTTGGGGCTATTTTCCCTCATCCAAAACATGAAAATGAAGTGAGTAGGAGCTTCTCCTTTTGTAGGGAATGTGCTCCTACTAACATCCCATACCACCAACCAATATCATCCAGTACCATCCAATTGAGTTCCTAGAGGTGATGTTTTTGTTATATCTAGGGAATTCTCAATAGAGTTTTAGATTATATGAAAACATTCTCACTATATGTTGTTGTACATAATCAATTGCAACATCGAGTTTTAATAATCATGCACATCGAGTTTTAATATCTTATTTGTTGTTCATTCTTGTGGGGGTGGTATTTTTGTTTTGTTAAAAAATGTATTGAATATGGGAAACAGACGTAATAATACAAAAAAGTATAGAAGGAAGGAGCCACCCCCTGAAAAGGTCCATGAGTTAAGAGAAAAGGCCAGGTTGTGCATGGAAAACCATAGACATCAAAATGTTAGTGCCTTAGATCCATCAATAAGCAATGACAAAGTGGTTGAAGTTAAGCAAATCTTGCTTGATGTCGAGTATGAAGGGATGGATGTTGAACAGGTTGTTAATTGGAAACCTCCCCAAGAAGAACATGCACATGTCGAACACACTCCCTTGCAGGACCAAATTGTGAACAAAGGGCCACAACAAACCGGTGATGAGACTCGTACTTCCTTTCCGACTCCCTTTCCTCGACTATCAAACGCACTATTGATTTCCATTGTAACATGATAATCAAAGAAGTTTTTGAATCCAAAACCAATGCAACAAAATGTCAATTGTTTCTGGCTTTGTTAAAATCACTTGTCTAGCTCATGTTACGAGAATTTTGGGCATAAAGGTAGTTAGAAGTTCAGATGCCAACAATCATGTTGTTAGAAATCTATAGTCTGCATTTAATTTGATTGGAAAAACTTCTCGTACAAAAGATTTTAATGTGGCCCATCATGTACTGTCGAAATCGATTGTAGATAAATCCACAAAGCAACGTCGCCTGCTATCACACACATGTAAAATATTTAAAGTAGATAGAAAGACTCTTCAAAAGTATTCTGCTAATAGAGAAAAACTTGAGACCCCAGGCCAAAAATATTGTTGGGCCTTTGTTGGTAGGTTACCTCGTTCAGACATGAAGCTTATTGATGCTGTTAAAGCACTAGTACAAAATATTTGGCATGATAACACTAGACCGTCATCGAATCAAAGAGATGTGTTAAAGTTGAGAAAAGGTGTTAAGGGGTGTGAACCCCATGTAAAGCACTTCCTTGACACGACACAAATGGAAATCTATGAGAGGTTCAAGAATGAGCACACACAATTGAACTTGGGCCAAAGGTCCTTTGAAAAATGCAAACCCCGGTATGTTAAAATTTGCATTGATCGCAACACATGTTGCTGTAGATACCATGTATAATTTGAGTACTATTATGATACATATAGACATATATTTTCTGATTTGCATGCTAACATTGTGCAGGACTTCCCATCGTTACAACCACCAAATGCAAGCAAAGAATTTATACATAGCATAATGTGTCCAAGACCTGAAGGAAAAAAATATTATAAATGATCATGTTTATATGGGACATTATCCAGGTGCAGTGGATTTGCATTATTGAGCCATTACATCCATGAAACCGACGAGCACAAATTTGGGAGGATGTCAGTAGAAATGCAGAATTTCATGTACATAATATATCAAGTAGATAGTGTGAAAGAAAGCAAAAAAATTGCATTGGTAAAGTCACAGGTAATCTAAGTTTGCATACTTTCATACTGTACATGTTGAATTTATACATATATATTCCGATTGCAAATGTCACATTGTATTAATGCCCTTGGTTTTGTGGCACCATGTACAAATTTGCGATTTCATGAAGGAATTCCACCAAAAGACCGAGCAGTATGTACAACATGTCCATGTAGCACGATGGAAGGATGAATAGTACAGACAGTGTAGGGACACCTTTCCAAATTCCCAATGGCACAATATTGTCGATTGTGGACTTTTTGCTAAAAACTACACCCTACAACCACATAATGAGATTCAAAGTCAATACTACCATTCAGACCAAGTTAGCATAATGGTCTGTATCACATATAGGAACGCGGCAGAGAGAAATAATGACATGAGGATAATATTGAAAGAGACCAACTTCTACATTAGTGACGACAGGTGCCACAACCTGCATTATGTGCAGCGTTGCTTCAGAATTTTCTATGATAAGCTGAAGGAGAGAGGTATACAGATGGATCAACACTGGATATGGTCAGATGGTTGTGTAGCCCAGTTAAAAAATGCACATGTATTCCATTGGTTGAGTATTTTGCACAAGACTTATGATGTGTTGCATATATGGAACTATTTTGAGACCGAGCATGGAAAGGGAGAGCATGAAGGGGCTGGATGATGTCTCAAAAATGTACTACGAAGGGAGGAGATGAGGTGCATGATGAACCCTCATATTCAGGATGCAGAATACATAGTTCAGTGGTGCTCTCCAAAAAATGTCATATCGAACCACGGAGTAGCACAGACCAACAGGTAAAGGGAAACAAACCCTCCTCACATCATTAACCGATAGTGAATACATTACCTTTTCGACTGGCTTGATGGTTGTTTAGGGAGAATATATTATAGTAGATGGAAAGGGACCAAAGAGAAATGGCTACACATACATGTTAGAAAAACAGGATCGCATAGCAATAATAATAAACAAGATGCAAATACAAATTACAGAAACACATTACAAGAGAGCCACCAATATATCGTGGTTCACATAAGATGGGCTACATGCACACTGAAATTTCCAGTCCTTATTATTATATCATCTAACAAATGAAGGGATACAACCTGCAGCACATCCGTTGCACGTCCTCTTCACTGTCTCACAGTCTCTCTTCACGATCTCAGAGATATTTACAATACATAATACCTAATACATCAACCCTATCCGTATTACAATGTCTTTCTTATAAAGGGGAAAAACAATGGGAAAATACCACGGGTTACCCAAAACCATGGGCCCATAATCTGTTGGAGAAAAACCAACCCATAACAAAAAATTATTTCGGGGGAGTTGGACCCTGCGGCCCCCAATCAGGGGAGTGCACCACTCCCCCAGACCCCCTGTTGCGCGTGCTGGGACCATAACCAAACCTGGGGTACAAACACGGCTGATTCATCATCTATGAGACTGGAAGATCAGGCTCCACAACCAACAATACATGGATTATAGACTAGGTTCACAGGTGTATCACTTTACGCACTTGATCGTTGGTACAAACATCCAACTACAAACAATGTCAATGAAGTAATCAAACAAGGTACGCTACTTACTACCTCATGCAAAGCACAAGAGGTTGTTTGAAACAATAAAAAACAGAGAGGATCCAGAAGGCCTAATTGATTGAGGTACATAGTATAGTCATGTGATTGTTTATTCATGCATGTCTAATGTTGTTCATGTTAGATACTTAATTTGATATCGTTATCTTATATCATTTATTTGATGTTTGAGTTATGTTTAAGTTACTATTACAATACATCGATGTTTTACACCATTATATGTTTTACACCAATCACTCCAATTCAAGTTTCCTTCCCTTTAGGAAAACTTCACATGCATAAACAAGATTGAAAACTCATCTTATATTAGAAAATTTTCAAATATTCAATAGAAATTAGAATCAATACACATTAATGAGTACACATTTGTCATTCACAAATCACAATGAGAAACAAATATGAATTGAAATTTGATAGGAATTGGGCAGTAGCTGAAGATGCCGGATCCATATTTCTCATTAAGTCATCAAAATCAAAATGTTTTACAGAGATGTTGGAATGCCTCTGGGCATTGGAAAATAGCAAATAGACTAATAGTAAATACAAAACAAGGTGGATCAAGATGGAAGAATCTCATATGTCAATAGTCCTCCTCCATGCCTAAGTCAACAAAATCATCAACAAAAGTTGTGTGTACACTTTCTAGATGGTGAGGGCATTTGTGTGGTTTTGTACAAAGTTACAGATATGGCATGCATGCTTAATAAGGTTGCCAATCCATGTCACATATGAAGCTATGGATTTCATTGATAAATTCAAGTTATGGACAATGAAAGGTGTCCAAATAACCTGTAACAGCAATAAAAGCATGTATAAATGACTCCACAACACTAACAACTCAAATGGTCCGTGTTAAAAATTAACATACATGTGGATATTTAGCTTCCACAATCCTTCCAGCAGCCTTGCAAACATGTGCATTGTCCGTGAAGATTTGTACGGAATAATCAAAACCTACTTCTTCAATGGTTTATGCAATCGATCTCAAACCATTCGCAGGATAATCCATGGCTCTATACTTTGGAACACTCACATTATCTACTGCTCTTGAATCACCCTCAACAACGTCCTGCATTAAAGGATCACAACTCTCTAATGAATAAGTAGAACGTGCATGGATGAATTCAATCTAATCATCACACCTCTTCTTTTCTATATAATTGGAAGTCTCATGGACGAAAGAACCAAATGATATAAATATCTTGGGAGGTACAATTAGCCCTACATGCTCCTAAGCCACTAGATCAATAATGTTGACATTCACCCTGATCACAATAGGAAATACTAATAAATTGAAATATCTCAGAATCACAGCATATGGGTTGGAATCTACATCTACATGTTCCTTCTAAAAAATAGAACCTAATATAGCTTAAAGATGCTGATCTAGCCCTAGAAACCAGACAAAAACAAATGTAGCCCCAGAAATCCTAATGTGGACCTACAACCCTGGAGACCTAATCCAGAATGCTTATACTGACCTAGAGATTTAACCTAGGCCTAGAGACCTAATATATCCCTATAGAATCCAATCTAGCTTATAGACCTTGAACTAGCCCTAAAAACCAGACAAAAACAAATGTAGCCCTAGAAAGCCTAATGTGGACCTACAACCCTAGAGACCTAATCTAGAATACTTATTGCAAAAGAGAGACATGATGAAATTGGGCGAAGTGGCTAGTGAAATGACACATGAAAAATGGCTAGGTAAATGTTTCTAATGAGATGAAATTAGGGTTTTGCTTGCTTAAATCCCTAAGGTCACACCTCACACAAGAGGTCATACACTTATAACCACATCGTGATGCTCCCTAAGTTATTGAGACAATTTTGAGAATATGTGAGCCATTATAGAGTAACACCTTTGACCTCCTAATGTTATGTAAACACATAAGAAAGTGTTTTACCGTAATTCAATTAGAGAGGATATGCCATAAAACATTGGTACCATCTATATGTTCCCATTTTTATATGGCATATCGCAAGGTAGGCTAAGTAGATTGAAGGTAGACTAGAGGTATCTTTGAGCTGGTTGAAAGTGTCTATGGAAAAAACCATAAATCTCATCTTTGGAACTATTTGGTGTGGTGGGATATCACATAGGAAATGATGATTAAGTCATCCCATTGTAGTTCCTCTTTTTAAGAAATATGGATAAATTGGAAAAATTGTATTTTTTGGCCAATTCGACCCTTAGACTAGTTATGACTCAAATGGTTCCAAATGGATCCAAATGATTCCAAATTGAGTCTGAATGCATTTGAAAGGTATTATGACATAAAAATTAGGCTTATGGATTCTTTTACACTCTCAAAATTCTTCCGCAACATTAAATTGCAATCAGGGAAAGATAGGGCAATTTACTAGTCAAATCGAGTTTCAAATCCCTCAAGGGTAGTGGTCAAAGATGGCTTTCCTAATGCTGTACGAACTTCCCAAATTTCATAAAAGAGACATGGTACTATTAAATGATTTCAATGGGATCTTAAATTTCATCAATCAGTTTCTGAATGCTTCTACAACTCCCATAAATCAGAGTTTTGTGGACATGTCTTGACATAGGGGGAAATGCTAGTAAACTTCACCACTTGCTATGAAATTTGAGATTTATGTTCCAAAGGTTTATGAAATGTATATGAAAATTCTTCAAGACATTAATAAATCTCCATACATCATAAAAATCACATAGATGAACTGATACAAGTAAAAATAAAGCAACTTCAATCTCTCAGAACAAGATGTAGGGAAAATGGCACCATTTATGCATTGTTTGGTACTTTTACATAGTTCCACTTGGTATTTAGACATGAGATTCTTCAAAGCATTAAATAAATAGTATATTTATCATAAAACAAATAAATGGGTCCAAAATATCTCCATCAAAGAGAACATCATCTCACCAAGTGTGCCCTTCGTCCAAGAGCAAGAATATAGAGAGAAAAGTGAGAAAGGTGTGGAAACAAGTTGAAGAAGAGAATGTCACGAGCTTCCTTGTAGCTTAAAAATGCAACAAATGACTCCATTTTAGCTCCAAATTAGGGTCTGAATTCCCTTTCCAATTGCAAATTAGGATGGGAATCTTTCACCATCGAAATTGGTACTAAGGCAAGTAGAGTAAACACTCCACAAGCATGGACAAGTTATGCTCTCCAATATGAAAAATGAGAAATGATCAAAAGCCAATATCCTTCTTTGTTCTTGAATTTTATAAATTTCCAAATACCTCCTTATATCGAATTCAATCCATGAGCTTCATGCCAACTCGAATTGGTAAGAGATTCCAATGTGTGCCACTTGTCCCTCCATTCATATCCTCCTCCTTCACTCAATTAGGATGGATGACTCTTTGGCTTCTCTAACTCCCTTGTGTGCCATCTTCGAGTCTATTTTTAGGCCTGACATGTCATATATGTCATATGTCAGTCATCAGGTCTCATTTGTGTCATAGGTGTCATAGCATCTTCATCATTGTTGTCATAGAAGCTAGGGAATCTAGCCCAAGTGTCTCAATATCTCTCAAATGCCTCTTCCTCTTCCACGGGAGTTACTCTTCCACTCCAATTCGACATTCATTGAGTCATTCCAAGTATAATGACCTTCCAACTCCGCAAGAACATTAGACTCCACCTTGGATTCGAATGGGAGAGAATATGATAACATGTGGCATGAGAAATCTAGCTTTGTGTGGGTCCCACACCACCAATGTGTCTCCATGACCAAGTTCCACCTTATTTTCCTATCATAAGTATTTATTTAACCCATTTTAATATATGTATTCCAATCTAATTTCCATTTTGGGTTTATTAGCTCCCTTATTCAAAATCCCAATGTGTCCACCCCAACCTAGGAAACTAGTAGATTGGTGGAATTTTCTCTTTTGCGATTTATTTGAATGGGGAAATTACAGTCCTCCCCACCCAATATTGCTTGTCCTCAAGAAATTTTGAACATGGATGTTGAAGAACGTGATTCCTTTCCAAGACTTTGCTTCAAAATCTTTCTTTCCCGTTTTTTTTTTTTAAACCAAGTGCATACAACCATCAAGTGACCAATCAAATCTTCTCCAATGACATAGGTGAGGATCCCATGTCCTATAATGCTGCTCCAAAAGGATGTAAGATGCATCAAAACAATCAGCCATGTGTCCTTTCATCTGAGAAGTCAATGAAGAACTTCCACTAAAATCTGAACCAAGTAGGGAACAAAGAAAACAATGAGCCTTCAAGGGGCTCACATAAGTACCATTTATGCATCCATGAATATGTGTATCATCAAGAAATAAAAAAGGATATTTCTTCCAATAAAAATGTGCTCCAATCATATATCTCTTCACCCAAGTATTGGATGAAGTTCCTCCAACATCAATTGAACTAAGCAAGGAGCAAGGAAAAGCATGAGTCTTCAAGTGACTCAAGTGAACATCATAGGTGCATCCATGAAGATATGTATCATCATAAGGTAAAAAAGGATGTTGCTGCAAATGTAAATAATGAGGTGCTCTAGTCATGTCATCATCAAAAGGAGAGGTAGGAGTTTCACACTCCTCATGTGGCACCATCAAAAAGAAACTTTTTGCCCATACTTCATTAGGATTAGTGCTGAAAAATAGGGAAGTGTAAGATGTAGGAGAATGAAAAAACTCACCCAAATGATTAGAATATGCAAAAGTGTTATAATTTGTAGGCTCCATAAGGGTAGGAGCACATTTCCTGTTTCATGTTCCTGTACTTCTTCTTCTACTTCACCTATTTTAGAACTAGGTGGTTCATGGGTCTCCTCCTTTCGCTCCTTCAAGCAAGATGATGCATTTTTCCCCTTGGTTTCCTTAAGATTAGTATATTTGGAATCTCTTTTTGAAGAAAAACCCAAAACTCTCTTCACGTAGGAAATACATGCATTCCCTGAAGCTTCATATTTTTCACTGCTCTTTTCACTCACACACGTGATTTTCTCTCGAAGGTATTTTGTAAGAAAGGAATATACCTTTACTCCACATGCTCATTTTTGGGCCTATTTTAAAACACCCAATCAAACAAGTCTTCAAAAGGAATGTAATTTTGTGTATCTCCCTTGTACACATCAAGATAGGCCTGATATTGTTGGGGCAAGGTTTTACATGTTGCTCTCAATCTTTGTAGTTCATTCATGGATTTGTACTCATGGGAGTCATCATGATAGTAAGACATGGTTGTAATTTATTATAAAATGGATGAACCTAATGCACAGGTGAAAGTACCATGCTCATATACCACTTGTAGTGTCCCTTTTAAAGAAATTTGGATAAATTGGAAAAATTGCAATTTTTGGCCAATTCAACCCTTAGACTAGTTATGACTCCAATGCTTCCAACTGGGTCCACATGCTTCAAAATTTAGTCTGGAGGTATTTGAAAGGTATTATAACATAAAAATGAGGCTTATGGATCCTTAGAAACTCTAAAAATACTTCTTCAACATTCAATTACAATCATGGAAAGATAGGGAAATTTGCTAGTCAAATCGAGGTTCAAATCCCCCAAGGGTAGTGGTCAAAGATGGATTTCCAAATGCTGAACGAAATTGCCAAATTTCAGAAAAGAGACATGGTACTGTTAAAGGACTTCAATGGTCTCCCAAATTAATCATAAATCAGTTTCTAAAGGATTCTTCAACTCGCATAAATCAGAGGTTTTTGGGCATGTCTTCACATAGGGGGAAATGCTAGTAAACTTCACCACTTGCTATGAAATTTGAGATTTATGTTCTAAAGGCTTATGTAATGTATAGGAAAATTATTCAAGACATTATTGACTCTCCATACATCATAAAAATCATAGAGATGAACTAATACAAGTCTAAATAAAGCAACTTCAATCTCTCACAACAAGATGTAGGGAAAATAGCACCATTTATGCATTGTTTGGTATTTTTACATAGTTAACCTTGGTATTTAGACCTGAGACATTATGAGAATTAAAAAAAGAGAATATATATCATAATACAAATAAATGGGGCCATAGGAGCTCCCCCAAAGAGAACAACATCTCCCCAAGTGTGCCCTTCCTCCAAGAGCAAGAATATAGAGAGAAAAGTGAGAAAGGTGTGGAAACAAGTTGAAGAAGAGAATGTCACGAGCTTCCCTATAGCTTCAACCTACAACAAATGAATCCATTGTATCTCCAAATTAAATTTATGAATGGCCTCTCCAATTTCCAATTAGGATGGGAATCTTTCACCGTCGAAATCGGTACTAAGTCAAGTAGAGTAAACACTCCAAAAGCATGGACAAGTTATGCTCTCCAATATGAAAAATGAGAAATGATCAAAATCCACTATCCTTATTTGTTCTTGAATTTTATAAACTTCCAAATACCTCCTTCGCTCGAATTGCATCCATGAGCTTCATTCCAACTCGAATTGGGAAGAGATTCCAATGTGTGCTCCTTATCCCTCCATTCCTAGCCTCCTCCTTCACTCAATTCGAATGGATGACTCTTTCTCTTCCCTAACTCCCTTGTGCACCTTCTTGGACGATATTTTTAGCCCTGACATGTCATATATGTCAGATTTCATCCATCAGGTCTGATTTGTTCCATAGGTGTCATAGCATATTCATCATTGTTGTCATAGAAGCTAGGGAATTTAGCCCAAGTGTCTCAATATCTCTCAAATGCCTCTTCCTCTTCCATGGGAGTCACTCTTCCACTCCAATTCGACATTCATTTAGTCATTCCAAGTATATTGAACTTTCAACTCCCCAAGAACGTTAGACTCCACCTTGTATTCGAATGGGTGAGAATAGGATGCCATGTGGCATGAGGAATCTAGCTTTGTGTGGGTCCCACACCACTAGTGTGTCTCCATGACCAAGCGCCACCTTATTTTCCTATCATAAATATTTATGTTGGGTGTATTTACTGTCATAAGGAATTACCAAATATTTAATTATCGACCAAGGTTGGTAATTTTAGAGTTGTGGCACAGTATATGCTGAGGTAGAATGGTACCTAAGACATCGACTCAACCGACCTTAGAAATGTTTAATAATGAAAAGGTCCAAAGATATTTCAAAATGAAAAACCGAGTCAAACTTCAGAAATAAAACTACTAATCTGATTAAACCTAACTAAACTAATAGATCAGAATAGTATCAATCTATACTACTCTACTCTATGAACAATAACTGAGAAGATAAAAACAACAAGTATTATTCTAGGAAACAAGATTTGATCAAAAGCAAAACTATTCTTATGAAATTGGAAACTACTGGTTAATGATTCAAACTCTAATATAGGAATTAGAAAGTAATAATTATGAATGAGTTTGGAAACCTATCTATGAAAATGATTCAATGGACAACTAACTATGGAACCAAGAAACTATATTGTTTTAAAGAAAAATTACAAACTACTTAATAAATTCAATAGTTAGACTATTCATGCATTCAACAAATCTAAACTACCTAATTCCATTCTCCTTGAGGATTGTGAGGAAATGTATCAAATGTAATAGGAACGAGAGAGAATGTATCAAAATGACATTCAAATGTGACAAGGAAACAGAACGGAAGTCAATCTAGTTTAACTTCTACAAAAAGATGCAAACTAAAGAGTGTCCAATTACAACTAACTTTAAACATTGTAATCTATTCTTTATCCATAAGCAAATGAATTGGAAATAAGTTTAGTCTAGAAGCAAGTAGAAAACTTAATAAATAGATTTACTTGAAAATGAGTTTGATCAGAAGCAAGTAGAAAACTTGATAAAGATATTTTATTTTTGAATCAAATCCTATCCTATGAACATCTTCATTAGCTATGTGAATGAAAAGAGCAAATCCTATGCTTGAGCTAAAATTATGATTAAACTCTAAAAAAATAATATGCTTTGGAGAATGAAATTACTAAATTTAATCTACAATTAATCTTAATAAGAATTAAATAAACTAATCTAAGAATGGAATTGATAAGTTCTAGAACAGTAAAGTATTAATAAATTAGGGATGAAAGAAACATAATTTGAAAAGCAACTAAAGCAAAGTTAAGGAAATGATATAAAAACTAAGAATGGATATGAAACTTAATTGAAACTCCTAATTACATGTATAAATGCTAATAAATTACAAGAAATATTACATTTCGAAAATCTAAGAAATTGGACTCTAAACAAGCATAAAAATAACACAGAAAAATATTAAAGTCCGTATGAAAGTACGTCTGAAAGACAGTCCGAATGGCAGTCCGGATGATAGAAAACAATATAAACTAAGAAAATAAGCATACTAAATGATCTTAACGCCATCTAATTTATGCATATGAACCTACAGTGCAATAAAAGCAGTAAGTAGACTGTTTAAAGTTGAAATAAAAAGAAGCAACTTATACTAATCACTATCTAAGGAAATAAACTATTTCCATTGCATTATAAAACAAGGCTGAAACACAAGTGAAGCTAATCTACATCTACAGGAAAACAATCAAAACTAACTTTAACTACAGACTGAACTTGAAACATTAAGTAGTTAACTTTATCTAGTTGCAAATGAAAAGACTGAAAGCAAACTAAGAGAAACTATGCATGACCGGTCACTTTAACTTCTAAGAATGTAAATTAAATTAGCAGCAAGACATAAATGACAGGAAATAAAGCAGTATCTATAGGAAAAACCAAATTAATTACATAGACTGAAAATGAAAACTATTTACTTGTGGAAA
The DNA here is from genome assembly GCA_027924585.1 of Larix kaempferi. Taxonomy (NCBI): domain Eukaryota; kingdom Viridiplantae; phylum Streptophyta; class Pinopsida; order Pinales; family Pinaceae; genus Larix; species Larix kaempferi. The sequence continues at coordinate 2,177,873 of BSBM01000528.1, forward strand.
AGAAATACAAAATATACACAAAAACCTCTGGTTGTTGAGGGGCCCTTCTCAGCAATCAAGAATTGAAACTAACTCAAATTAATCACCAATAGAACATCAACATCTTAAAACCAGAAACTTCCATTAACTAAAAAAGATTACAAAGTGTATTCTAACTCAGCGTTTCTATGCATAAAAATTACCGCTAACTTCTATTACATGTTGCATTTTCTTCACCAGAGGTGTCTTTATATAATTTTTATAGTAAGATAGAAGGTCAACCCTTTTAGTGGTCGACCTCTCTAAAAATAGGAGGTTTTAATGGCTACATAAATGGCTGCAGGATGGTTCACGATAGCGCACATGCCGTCTGCCTGATTCCACGGGCGTTGACTCACTTCACGCGAACAACTGTGCGTTGATGTCCTTTGACGTGGGAAGAGGTTTCATTGTCAAGATGGGCAGATAGGATGACAGATCTTCTAGAATGGAGGCTCATGAACCATGAGGGACATGTTGCGAACATAACCCATGTCACTGTTTTTGTCTTTAATGCCCCAGAATATTCCAACCAACGAATACAATGGTGCGAACGGAGGGTTGACTGGTGGTTTGAATGCGGCTGGGCATCTTCAGCGTGAACGCGCATCTGAATGAATGTCCGTTTGAAACCTATAGCCTGCAGAACGAAGTCTATATGCCAAGCAGGTCGAGAAACGTTAAATTAATGTCAATAAACCATAATATGATGATAATTACTCACGATTTGTATGATATTCAAATAAGTTCATACCTGGGTTTGATTGATGGTCTAAATTTTGAGAAGTATGAATTATCATATCAAAAATAGTGAAAATAACTCCAATAGAGCACTTTTAATGATAAAAATGATGACAAAAATGGACATCAACATTCCCCCAAATCGGAGATATGCCAGGTCCCACTGAGCAAAACAGTGAGGAAGTGAGGAAGAAGGCTGAGCTACGGTAGCAGCTGCCTTCGACTTAGAAGATGAAGTAGATTTAGGCTTGAACCTCCTGGATTGGGCTCTCAAGGTATCATGCCTCGTCTGGAGAGAGTCATCAGAAGATGTTATGGCTATGTTCAAGTCTTCCACAGTCTTCACTTATGAATGCAGTTCCTTGTTCTCTTGACGAAGATCAGAGATTATCTCAACGTACTTCTCATTCTGGCTTTTTAACTATGCTATGTCTTGGGTCAATCTGTCCACAGTCTAATAGACTGGAGTAGATGGTTCTACAAAAGTCCTAGGATCTTTGTGAGGGCTTGATCCCTTTAAACATATTTCGGGGTCAGCAGATATAGTGTGATCTTTAGGAGCCATATCTTCAATGTGTGCAGTAGTAGATTCAAAGGCAGGGGATTCAAGCAAACTGGCAGAGACATTGGCTAATGCAAGAAGGGGTGAGTCAAGGATAGGATCGTGCATTTGGTCATCGGGACTATCTACATGCACCGACTGAATGACGGGCTGAACAACAGACTGGACGATGGTCTGATCGACGAACTGGTCATGGTTTTTCCTTCTTGATTTCATTGGTATTGGTGAAAAGAGTGGGGGTTTCGTGGTAGTGTCCTCCTAGACAAGCTCAGGAGAGGAGGATGATTGGAAAAGGTGCATTTCTCCTGAGACACCCTCATCAAATCGTACAGACTTGGTGTCCCTTTTTGCTTGGGAAGAGGTTTGAACGGACTCATTAGCACGAGTTTGAAATTGGTGATGCTTACGAGAGGTAGAGGCTCTGACAAGGGGCTTCTTGACCAAATGTGGGTGTTAACACCCAAATCGTACACCCTAAGTTGCAGGAGAGGGCAAGTCGGGGTAACCACTAACCAACTTTGGACTAATGCTACTGACCCAACATAGTTGGAGAGGGCTCTCTCTACAAATCAATGAAAGACTGGAAATATCCAAAGGCGTCAACAGTGAAAAAATCAAACCATCCTTCCTTACTCAAATATATCCAATTAAAACATACATAGAAGGTCATATTTCTGATAGGTCGAATTGCATGAAAAAGTTGGAGGGATAATCACAAGGAAAAACAATTGGGCGATGGAGTCAAGGAATTACACATAAATCAAATAACAGTGCCATAGTATGGACTACTCTAACAGAGGAAAGGTAGCCACTCGCTTATCGTCGTAAAGATATTTTCTAGTGGTAAAAGAAGAAAATAAGAACAGACCATTGATATGAGCATCCAGCAAAGCTGAATTCAATATCAACTTTAGTAGCAATATTTTGTGAACACCTGAGATAATAGCCAGAGCTTGTTTCCAAGAATTCCAAACTATTATACACTGATCTCAAGCATGAAATGAAAAACATAATGTAAAGGTATAACATGAAACACATGCACATAGAGAAGAAGAAAAAAAAACTGACTACAAGTTAGAATGACACAGGAATCTCTGCAAAACAATCTACCATAGGCACTACACATTATATTAATCTGCAAATTTCAAAACCGGGCTCGCCCCTCAGGTCTTAGCCGAATGATTTTCCAACCCTTAATTATTCTATTACAAAGTTGTATAGGCTCTCGGCCTTGAATTGGTCCTTCGGAAACAGACAAAATTATGTTGCCACCTTGGCAACCCCATATTTGGAATATTACATACGTGTCATGCTCAAAACATACTGATTTAGACGGGAAACAAAAATACCATGAACAGGGTGCCACCCTATTCTAGAGCTTTCAATTGACCTTGCGAATCAAAGAAGTCCTCTACCTTCGGAGAGCTGTCATCCTGTGATTCTTCAGCAAGAGGAGGAGGTGCCACTTCCTTAGTGGGGAGCATGAGGTCATGGAAAATCCCCTTGTCTTGCTGGACGTCTTCTTCTTCTCCAAGAATCTTCTCTTTTCCTTGACACTGAATTCTTTTGTGCATTTGTCGCCCTTTGGGCTCCTCCTCGTCACTACCGGAGCTGGATTCCACTTGGTCGAATGTCAGAGGAGACGAAGGAGCATGCTCTTCCTCCACCTCAGACCATGCCTGTTCGAGCATAAAAACCACTCCGGATTCCTGCTCTTTCTCCATGACCCAATTCTAACTGAAATATGCCCCAAGTTGACAGGTGTACCATCCTCTCTATATACCGATCTCGTATAGCAGACAAAAAACCATATCCATAACTGTTGTGATGATGATGGCAGCTACGTGCGGTCATAATCGCCATGAAAACTTGATCGGACCTCTTAATCAAGTAACAATGATTCCCAAGGTCTGAGCTGACCTAAAACACGCTGGGTGAAGACCTCCAGATAGACGGCGGAGCAGATGACGATGTTGAGGTGGCCCCCGTCTCATCAACAATCATTTGGGTGGCCATAGAGATGCCTTTAAGCCTCCTATTCGCATGGCATTGCTTACGTCACAAATCTTCCCATCATTTCTCCCCCGTACGCCGAATGATGTGGGTCACATCACCCTTGTAGCCCCTCAGGCCACCTAACAGTTCGCACAAGTAACTTTCCTCCTTCCCGCACCTCTATCACCTACTGCTCCGACCCTTTCACATTTACCAACATTTTTACCGAAGGGTACTTGAATCATGCAAGAAGAAAAAGGTAACCCGGTAACTGCCCCAGCAGGCCACTTAAACATAACAACCGAAATTGATCTCCGGAGATGCTTTCTTAGTTGGCTTCCTCCAGTAACTTTCAAGTCTTGTAGTAACATGTTTATAATTCCTTGAGAAATTTACCTTTGCACCCATATGGCTGGGAGCGATGTCTCCCCCATGCACTAGCCTCGCTCCTCCTTCCTCATCTAGGACTGAGGCCTAAAGTCACTAGTACTACATAAACTTGTCACTTGGGGGTGGATACCTTTGGTCATAAACTGTCCCAAACTGAGGCTTGGTATTTTTCCACTCTTGACTTTGGACGGAACAACATCTATTTTGAATGACCAACAAGGCAGGGGAGCTATCCTCAATGTTGAGTTCAATCCCAAAACGTGCAGTTAAGGAGGCCTGCCGACTCTCAGGCGGACTTTGACAAAACAAGGCGATGACCGACGTCTTTGGGGAGACTTCCAGACATAAATATATGGGGCCTCGGGAGACAAATACAGAATAGACTGGTATGGTCTGGACTGAACGACATACAGGACCACTGGAACCTTCCTTGCTCGGTTATGTCTACAGGACCTTCAAACTTAAGTTAATTCTGGCGATAAGAAGCCAAATTTTTGCACCAGGATGAAAACCCTATCTCCCAGAACAATCCCAAACCCTGAATCTTGTCGGAGACGGGCTCCTCGTCGTCCTTCCTAATGACAAAATATGTTGCCTTCTTCGACCTACCTGCGACCAGAAACCGCTCGGAGCAGACAGGCCCTGGGAAAATAAAAATGTCGCCTTTACCCATCGACGACTATATATATAAAACTTGTTCACTTACCCTCTGGGCTTCTTCGTCAGCTACTTGTCAATTCCATTCGTTTATTTATCTCTCACGTGTGTTGCTCTCGGTCGTCTAGATCTTCCCTCCTTTAACTAATTTGACCCGCTTTTGCCCCGGCTATTGGATCGCTCTAGATGTCCCAATCTCCACCGTCCGCTGCTAACTGCCGTATCCTGATAGAGTGGGATCGCATTCCCATAACCGGTTTTGCTTTACCGCTCATCCCCAGGCGACCATCTCTGCCGGTGACACCTGGAAAATGGGTTTTCCCATCGTGACCACCTTCCCATCTATCCGGGGTGCAACTTTCCAATGCCAGGATCACTGTGGATCGTCGATCCTCCCAAGACAATTTACACTATGTATTTTGTCACATTGCATTTACCATTGTGGGACCATTAACCTCGACCGTAGGATACTACACTGCCTCCCCGATCCGTCCACATGGCCAGAGATCTACCCTTATGCTTTGGAGGTATTGCATGCTTATTGAAATGATACTACTTACCACCTATCATCCTTGCGACATCTCCTCCGGCGGCCTTAACCATCACAACCACCCTTATGGCTATTCCCTGTGCGCCTTGTCCATGCGACCAATCAATGAGGGCTATTGATCTCCCTCTAGTTCCCATCCAACGGTGGAAACTGACGCGGTGGTTACCCTTTCCTCTATTTCCTTCGGACTATAAACTTAGGCTCTTTTTGGGTTTTTTGGCCATATTTTAATGCTTTTTTCCCCATTATTTTCCCTTTCCTAGCACATTTAACACCCCCCATCTCCATTTTCTCATGCCTTTAGCACCTGGCTATGGAAAAAAAGGGTAATCCCTGGCTTTTATCAAGAAATTTTAGGGCTATCCCTTTATTCCACCTCCATATCCATGTTGCAAAAATCAGGTGCTAGCAACTGACTCCAACCCGGGATGCTATTCTCCCTGTGAGGTAGCAAAGAACCTCGTAGACTGGGTTCCTGATCCATTGGGTGACTCCTACAAGAAAATTTTCCTAGTAGACTGCTTGGGAGGGTTTTCCTGAAAATATTCATGGCCAAACCTATGGGGATATGGTTGTGCGGTGTATCCTATGGTGACCTGATGTTAGTTTTTCAGAATTTACTTCAATCTGATCTAGGATATTAACTGAGAGAACATCATGTACAACATATCTACAGCATATCAATCTTGGACACAATAATGCAAGCACACAAGAGACACAGAGTTTACTTGGGGAAAACCATAAAGGTGAAAAAACGCAATAACTTCCTCAGAGATAGATAGAGCAATGATACAACCCAAGCATAAGAGATAGACATCTCCTAGTAGCAGCTTCTCCTCCTCCACAAGTGCTCCACTCTCCAAAGAGTGTGTGTGAGAATAGAATGATCAAATAGAGTGCCTCCCGCACTCTATTTATACTTGACTTGACTTGCCTAATAACCTTTACTAGGTCGGCCTTAACTTAACCACATAACATAATGCTAACTGGGCCGACCCCCAATAGGGTGGTCTAATAACCCTTTGACCCACATGTCCGACCCCCAATAGGGTGGTATAATAACCCTTTGATCCACATGGACAACCCATAATAGGGTGGTCTAATAACCCTTTGACCCACATGACTTATACGGGGCCGATCCCAACAAGGTGGTATAATAACCCATGAAGTATAAGTTACGACACTTCCGTATAGAGGAATAATAACATCTCTATAGGAATACAATATACATATATGAAATACATTTCGAAGTTACAAATACATCAGCACTCCCTCTTAACTAGGAAGGTATTTCTCAACACAGATCTGCTAGCACAAGTATTCTTCTTTGGATCATCATCAGCGAATCATCGTCCTCGAATCATCGTCATCGCCACTACTGCTGCTATCTCAGTCAATCTATGAATCTACTTGTCATAGGAATTTCTATAGATCCAGTCCTTTTTCATACTAGGTGTAGGCCCACCACCTGCAGGTCTTCATCATCACTGGCCATACTGTGGAATCCTCAGGACTTATTACGTGCGTCACAAAACCTCGAAAGAGCATCCGAGGCTATTACGGGTACACAACACCAACCTATAGGATCTCCCAGGATCTTTTACATGTGACAGTCACAAAACCTTAAAAGGGTGTCTTTCCAAGCAAGAACCCTAAACAACATCTCAGACCTTTTTCATCCTGTCCAGATCTCTAGGTCTGATTACATGTGACTCCTACCACAAAACCTTAAAAGGGTGGCTTGCCAAGCAAGAACCCTAAAGAGCATCTGAGGCCTTTTTGATCCTATCCAGATCTCCCAGGTCTACTTACATGCCATAGGAAAATTCCTCGAAAGAGCATCTGAGGCCTTTTTCATCCTGTCCAGATCTCCCAGGTCTACTTACATGTCCTCCCAGAGCAATGCCTCGAAAGAGCATCTGAGGCCTTTTTCATCCTATCGAGATCTCCAAGGTATACTTACATGCTCATCTGCACAACCTGTCCATGGCCACAGAGTATCAACCTGATACTCACCATACATCATCCTGATGTACACATGATCATCCTAATCATCAACACTACATCATCCTGCTACATGTCATCTGGAGCAACATCCTGAAGCTCTCCATCCATGATCATCTTGATCATACAATGCATCCACCTGATGCATACACAGTATCTGCCTGATACATATCATCATACATTATCTACCTAATCATACAATGTATCCACCTGATACATATACAAATACATGATCCACCTAATCATACCTGATACATATCAACATACATGATCTACCTGATCATACAATGTATCCACCTGATACATCTACAGATACATACACATGATCCAACTGATCATATCCATCATCCAACATGATGCATACATACATATACATATAAATGATCCAACTGATCATATCCAGCATCCAACATGATGCGTACATACATATACATATAAATGTTCCAACTGATCATATCCAGCATCCAACATGATGCATATATACATATACATATAAATTTTCCAACTGATCATATCCAACATCCAACATGATGCGTACATACATATACATATAATTGATCCAACCGATCATATCAAGCATCCAACATGATGCATATATACACATACAGAGCAGTAACTAGATCATCATCCTGATGCTCATCATCCACCACTTATATCCACAACCATGAAAGGATCCTCCTCTCACCATGCTCAGAATGGCTCCTGCAAATGTGTCCATCACTTCTTCCTCTAAGTGTCATCAATCTGAAGAACACCAAGCCTCTCTCTGAAGTACTCAAACTTCACTCTGGCTAGTGGTTTCGTCAGTACATCTGCAACCTCCTCATCCGTTGCTACATACAGGAGTTTCACTGCTCCTCTCTACACCATATCCCTGATATAGTGATATTTGATCTCAATGTGTTTCAACCTGTCGTGGAACACCGGATTCTCAGACAGCTTCACACAACTCTGGTTGTCACAAAAGATACCAGTAGCCTCCAGCGGGAGATCAATTAACTCAGACAGTAGCTTCCGAAGCCATACTGCCTCACAACTAGCTGAACAAGCAGCAACATACTCTGCTTCAGCTATACTAAGTGCTACGCAGGACTGCTTCCTACTAAACCAAGAGATCACACCTGATTCCATACTAAAGCAGCACCCATAAGTGCTCTTCCTATCTGCAGCACTGCCTGCCCAATCCGAATCAACATAACCCTACAGGTTAAACTTTTGATTCGCATCATACTTGAGCCCATAGTCAACCGTACCCTTAAGGTACCTCAAAATATGCTTTACAGAAACCAGGTGAACACCTATGGGATCCATCAGGAACTGGCTCAATGTGTTCACCGCAAAGCAAATATCTAGCCTCGTGTTCGTCAGGTACATCAAGGACCCAATCATCTGACGATACACAGTGACATCAACCAGATCAGATGAAGTATCACACAGAAGCTTCAGGTTTGATGCCATAGGTGTGGCCATGGACTTGCAATCCATCATCCCGAACCTCTTCAGGATCTCCACTGCATACTTCCCTTGTCCAAGGAAGATACCATCTGCACTTTGCCACACCTCCATGCCTAGAAAATAGTGCATCATCCCCAAGTCCTTGATCTCGAACTCGGCAGCAAGCTTCTGATGTTTGTCGGCAATCAATCTATCCTCACCTGTAACAAATAGGTCATCCACGTACAAAAGTGGTATCACTAGATTTCCTTCCTCAACCTTGTAGTAAACGTTGGAATCCGCTTTACTCTTGGTAAATCCCAAACTAAATAGAAAGCTGTCTATCCTACCAAGTCCTAGGAGCTTGCTTCAAGCTGGATACAAGGCTTTCTTCAAACCTGCACACATATGACTTCCTGTCATGTGTCTCAAAACCAAGTGGCTACTCCACATACACTTCTTTTTCGGCTACACCTTTCAAGAGGGCTGTCTTGAAATCCATCTGGTGTATCTTCCATTTCATCACTTTCTTTGTATTTTTCTATGATGCCATCTGCAGCATGCTTGATCTTCTAGATCCACTTGGAATTCATTACAGACTTCCCTTTAGGTCTTGGGACTGCATCCCAAACATCTTCATGATCGACTGGTACTCCTTGATCATGACATTCTTCCCAGATCCTGGGAACTTCAATATCTTAAATAGATAACTTTGTTGCTGAACAAATGTTGTAGTCCTTCTTTTGTAGGTGATGGTATACGATCCTACAAAACAAGTCAAATTGCATGATTAGAAGCTTCTCATAGTTTCCAGAACAAATTCTTACACATAAAGAAATATTTCATACAGTCATGCAATTATTTTAGCCAATGCTTCAATACAACATTTATCCATATCCTGTAACTTTCTAGATGCCTTCCAATCTCTACCAGAACATTGCTAAGAGTGTGCACAACTCCCAATATGTCAGCAAAGAGGTTTCACTCTAGATAAGTATCAATGGAATGTTGTACAGTGCCGTAGGCCACTTACCCATCATATGCAAATTAGTAGTATACTATTCATTAATGCAATTATTCTAATATGCATAATACACACCCTAAGTCTAGGAACCTAAGCATATACATCATTGAACAATATTATTTAAATAAACAAATATGCAAGAAATGACAATTAAAATACTTATGTTTGTTTGGTTGTAGGGTTGAATCCTTCTCAGCCTTTGCTTCCTTTCTGTAACTCCTTTCTAATGTGGATTGTGAGAAGTGGTCAACTCCCTCTGAATATCTGCATCCTTGCAGAAACTACTGAAGTCTGCTCCCTCTTGATCTTTGCTTCCTGGATTACCTGTCCTTGTACTTATATCCATCCTTAATCACTATGCATGCTTATTAGTATCATCATTATGTTATCCTTGAGGTCTCATACATAATCACACATTCATTAGTATAATCTTAATACTATCAAAACACAGTAATCTTAAACATGTATAGTCATGATCATTTCAAACACAAATAATAAACATTGGTATTCAAGGTTTCAGGGAAGACTTCTTTTACTCATGCATATTCTTATTTGATCATAGGACTCTTCTGGTTAGTCAAATCATCAATCAAGATGAGAGACATAATATGCATAAACCCTTGATTTCTTACATTTCTAACTTTATGAATAAACATAACCAATCATACCAAGTATACTTACATAAGGGATCCTAACACAAGGTGATATTCTAACTTGATATAGGAAAAACATACCTGGATTACTATGTTAGCTATTTATATCTAACATACCTGCATGATGTCTTCTGGTTCTCTTCAATGACTTGTGCTAGTAACCTGCATGTCTCATAAGTTAACCATTGTAGAACCAAGTTATACATACCTCGTAAGTAGATCTTCTATGTGATCCATGACAATGGATGAATTTTTGTCTTCATGTCACCATGATCATATGTTCTTGAAGTAGAACATGATTTGTCTTTCTTGGTGTACCTTTCATGTTAGAGAACAACATAAACCTCATACAACATCACAATGCATTAGTACAATCATAAGTGTCAAAAACCCTAATCAATGAATATCTTCTATAATGCATTCATAATTTCATTAAGGTGATATGAAAAGTCTAAAATTAACCAAGATTGTACGAACCGTAATAATATGAAGACAAACATATCATAAACTTAATTATGAACAGAATTCGAAACATACATGTATGAGTCATACCTGTTGAGATTGCTTGTAATCTTCTTATGTAAGGCCTCAACCTCATCTCCCTCTGAAACTGGAACTTCTTCACTTATGCAGGTGACCAATCCATTTTCTTCTAGGATTAACCCAATCCACTTGATTTGCAGAAACTGGATCTAGAGCTAGATTGGGGTTTGTCAGGGAAACCCTAAAAATTCAAACTTTGAATTTCAAACTTCTGAAAGGATAGAAAGATGTGCCTTGATGAGATGATCAGCCTGGTATACTCAGAATTTGAAAACTGCAAAGTTTCACCCCTCCAAATTTCCTTTGATACTTCTGGATCTTCTGGACAGGATCCCGAACTAGGGTTTGATAAAGCCCACCCTTCTTCCCAACCAAAAGGTTTGATCCAACCCTCTAAAATTCAATTTTTCTGAGGAGCTTCCAGCCGTGGTCACAGACTTCAAATATTCCAACTTTTGCAGAAGCCCTAATTTTCCACTTTTCCGATCAAAGTCCCGAACTAGGGTTTGATCAAGCCCGGCCTTCTACCCAACCAAAAAATTTGATCTTGGTCTCTAAATTTTGATTTTGATATGTAGCATTCAGCCGTGGTCTCCGATTACAAAAATACCAACTTTCTCCGAAACCCTAATTCCCGGAGCCATGAATGAAGGTGCTCAAAATCCAATTCTGTTTTGACAGAAATATGCACCTGATTGTTTCTGGTGTAACTTTGAACTTTCCAATCCACAGGGCCTGAAATGTTTTTCTGTGTTATCCTGACCTGTCATATTTCCAACCCCATAGGTCTAACCTCAAATGGATTATCTGAGAGAGAGTTATGCCAAGTGTCGCAACATGACCTATTTATGGGATAAAACAGGAGAGCGAACGTGTACGGCGTGCCATGTGTCACTGGTTCCGTTTCGGCCTCTGAAAAAGTTGCCTGAGAAATTACGATCCGTGCCCTACCTTTTATGTTTGGAGAAATTTCATTTGGAGCTTCCTAGCCCAAGTTATGACCTTTTTTCCTAGGTCACCTATTTATGACTCAGATCTAGAAGAGGTAGAAACCCTAGATTGTACAGATCATAAAACACAAAGTACAATGAATTAGAAGTTTTCCTTTGGACACAAGGTACATGGGGATCTGATCTTCGACCTGTAAGATTTTCAGATCCGAAATTTTTTCCAAAATGGATTTATAGTGAAAGTGCTATGATGACTTGTTTTTTCTATATCAAGCCCTAGCATCGCAAGTGCAACAAGTGTCATACATGCCATTCCATGCCTTCTTTCGGGCTAGCTCTGATACCATGTTAGTTTTTCAGAATTTACTTGAATCTAATCTAGGATCTTAACTGAGAGAACAACATGTACAGCATATCTACAGCATATCAATCATGGACACAATAATGCAAGCACACAAGAGACACAAAGTTTACTTGGGGAAAACCATAAAGGTGAAAAAAACCAATAACCTCCTTAGAGATAGATAGAGCAATGATACAACCCAAGCATAAGAGATAGACATCTCCTAGAAGTAGCTTCTCTGAGAATAGAATGATCAAATAGAGTTCCTCCCGCACTCTATTTATACTTGACTTGAATTGACTAATAACCTTTACTAGGTCGGCCTTAACTTAACCACATAACACAATGCTGACTAGGCCAACCCCCAATAGGGTGGTCTAATAACCCTTTGACCCACATGACTTATACAGGGCCGACCCCAACAAGGTGGTCTAATAACCCATGAAGTATAAGTTACGACACTTCCGTATAGAGGAATAATAAAATCTCTGTAGGAATACAATATACATATATGAAATACATTCCGAAGTTACAAATACATCAACACCTGAACCCTAGCCAAATGCTCTGTCTTACTACATACTGGAATCTTCTTGAAATCAAAACCAAAAAGTGAAATTGTACATTCTGAAAACATATTAGAAATGTCTGCAAACTGGAATTTACTGTTGAATTTTGAAATGCCCAAAACTTGAGGCTTATTTATATACAAACTACTCTACTTGAGAGGCCATGGCTCTAGGTAATGCAAAAGTGCTAGTGTAACTAGTCCAGCAGCTGACACTCTGTTGACGTCCATTTTTGTCACCATTTTTTATAATTCAATGTACTTGAAATGGCGTTATTTCTATCATTTCTGCTATAGTAAGTTGTTTTCTTTACCTTTCAACCCATCAAACAATCCAGGTATGCACGTATTTACCTATTACAAAAATATTGTTTATATTTCGTTATATTATGATTTATTTGTGTTAAAATGATATTTTCTGGGCATAATTGACATTTGTGTTTCAATTGACAGGTTGCGTTTTTCAAATGACCCTTCGTTCAGACTTTGGGCTACATATTAAAACTCAAATTCGTTCAGCTCATCGTTCAGCTCATTGTTCAGTCCCGCGTTCAGCCCCTCGAAACTCACGGTTAGCTTACCTTAGGTCATTAAAGCAACAAAAGGGCACGTGGGTTCTGTTAGCCACGTGGTGCTGATGGTTAAAGAGCTATTTCTCTAGAAGATTCAGCCCCAGGTTCACTGAGCTTGCCAACGCATCACCACACCCACGTAAATACTCCAAATGCCGATTATCTTGCTCGTTGGCCTGGGATCACGCACACCTATTCACACTCATTCACATCGGTGTTCTGGAAGAAGCTCGTCCTCCCACGATCAGTTTGCTAACACACTGATTTTTCCACGTCCAAGGTAGATCGATGCTGTAGCAGCTGCATGAAGGAATTGACCTCGTGGAAGCAGGAAGGCGGTCTCTCTGTTGGCATGCATCACCTAAAGCACCCAGTTACAGTCATTAAAGACCTCTGTTTTTAGAGAGGTCGACTCTGTCGACCTTCTCATCTATTGTCATGTATAAATAGACATCTTTGTGACTAATACGAACTAAGTCTTGTCAAGCTTTGTTTTTTGTTGTTAAGTCTCGTTTTTATTGACATGATTGAGACGGAGTCAGTTTTATTTATCTTTCCCTGACTGCAAATGGACACAGGAATGTTGTAATAATTTTCTAATTCAATATATACATCTCTGTTTTGGTTTGTATGAAGATCTGGCAGCATGTGTGGTGATTGATTACTAAATACTACGCCTCTGCTTGCTGAGATGGCCCCCTCAACGATCAACGGTCTCCAGTCTGTGTGTATAACTCGTGTTGTGTTGTTTATTTCATCTCTGTATCTATTTTTATAGCATGATGTTTATATCCTGTAATATGACTGATATTATGTTGCTTACATAGATGAAATCTTTGTTTTGTGTTGTGCATGTCATCACTGTTCGTATTCCATTATTTATATAAATAATATTCACATGTTATGTTATGTACTTCTGTTACTATTTATGTTCTTTATATAAATAAAAATTTTGTTTTGTGTTATGCGTATTTTGTTGTTACCTTTGCAGAATTTAGTATGACCGGTCAAGCATAGCTTTCTTGATTACTTTCAGTCTTTTCTACAACTAGATAAGTTAATCAGTTCATGTTTTAAATTCAATTCATAGTTATAATTAGTCCCGCTAATGTTTTTCTTGTGAGCTATATTTTGCTGCTAACATAATCTCCCTTCTTCTGAATTAGGAACTGGTCGACCAATATCTTTGATAGTTTGTAGTTTGCTTTCAATTCTTCTTCCATCATTTTTAGGTATTGCTCCCAATTCCTCCATAGTTAGCATTAGCTTCTTTCTCTTCTTCTCTGTTAGTTTTTCTTCTATTTTGTTGTGGGTTAACACTCTCTTCTTCCATCTTAACCTTCTTCCTATATATCATAGAAATAGTTCCTCCCTTAGATAAATGATTAGAGTAATTAACTTCTTGTTAGTTTAGTCTCTACTTAATCTCTCTATTTGCTTCCTTTGCACTGTAGGATCATTTGCATAAAGCCATCTAGTACTTAAATCATCCAAAATTCTTCATTTTCCTCACTTTAAAACGTTTTCCTCCATTCAGATTGTCATTCGAACTGCCATTGAGACCAGCATTTGGATTGTCATTCAGACCTATGTATTTTCTACATTGTTTTAGGCCTTTTTCATAATCTAATTCCTTCTACCTCTCAATCATAATTATTCTTACTCCTAATTAATGTTTTTAAATGTAATTTAACTCTTGTTTTATGTTATGTAGACTTCTTAATTAGACTTCATCATTATTTCCTCCTTTCTCTTACTTCTGCCTTAACCCTCTTTCAACCTTCTTCCATAGTGAAATTCTTCATATCTAATTTGCTAATTAATTACTGTTTTACAGTTGATCAGTCTTGTTTTCTAAGTAGTTTGTTTTCAAATCATAGTTAATAATTCTATTTTTTCGAGTTGTTTTAACTTGTTAATTACAAGAATAGTTTCCATTCATACAAATAATGAAGATGCTCATGATATAAGATTTGGATCAGAAATTAATATATTTATCAAATTTTCTACTTGCATCTATAATAAATATCTTTATCAAGTTTTCTACTTTCCAAATCAAATACAATTCAGTTAAACATCTTTATTAAGTTTTCTACTTGCTTCATTTGTTAATCAGTTTCCTGTTTTCATAAATAGAATAAATTCTTGCATTTGAATTCTGAAAGTCATGCAAGTAGTTCAAAATCATATAGTTGCATGTTAGCACATTTGCATCTTTAGTCAGCTTAGGTTAGTTCAAGCCTTCAATCCTGCACATATAGTGATTGCATCTCACAAGCTCCCTCGTCGGGTTGACAATTTAAATATTGGAATTATTTAACACATAATAAACACCAACATTTTGGTGTTGTTGCCGGGGAGGTGCTCAAAGGATTGGAGTCTAGGTAGATAGAGGTAGATAGGTTGCTTTTAAATTACACAACAAGGGGGAGGGGAAATGGTAAGATGCAAAGATGACCTCACTACGGTTTTCCATAGTGTAATAGCCCGACGCATCCACTTTAGTGGGTTTCCCCAAAGCCTTGTTGTTCCTTTCCACACAAGTGTGATTTCCTTTCTGTTCGTTTGAGTGTTTAATTTTCCGCAATTTATTTCGTAAACTTTTCGTTCCTTCTTTTCAAGTCTGTTATTCTTTCAGCAAGTGTGGTGTGTTTTTCGCAAATTTGTTTTAGTAATAGAAATTATTTTAAAAACACATAAAAATAAAAAAATTGCAGCTGTAAGAACCCCATAACTAACCCATGTGTGAGGCAGAACCTACCAGTTGATAACATGGATTCAAAGGTGCTTATCAGTATGAGAGAACTCTCTCAAATCCTAGTAGCAGCTAGGATCTCAATATATTCTCCTCAAGGAGAACACATCTTGACATAAGTCAGGAATTTATCTACCTCTCCATAAATAATAGAAAAACCACAATACCATGAGATAAAAATCGAATTTCCTTGCCAATCTGCCAGGGAAACTGAAAACTTGGAGACTGCATTTGATGGAGAGAGACTTGATGTTGAAGAGTTCTCCACATATCTATCGACATATCTTTCATGTACTCAAGCAATTGAACATTCAGAAGAAGAGGATCTGCATGGCATGAGGAAGGAAGGTGAGTATCAGGATTACATCGAAAGATGGTTCCAAGAGGTAATGAGGCCACAATACCATTCATTCATTTGACACCTTCTGTTGCAAAAGCAAGTAAGTCGGTTGATTCTCCACATCTAGGTGACCACTACTTTAACTTCTTCATATGTGTATATAGGTATGTTTTTCATTTTGCTTCGCAAATGGTTACATTGGAAAAGTTCTTACACTTGAATAAAGGGTTTTTCTTTCTTTTAGATAGCATAGGATAGTATGTATATAAATAAAAATTTGTATGTGGTTAGTTAGCTTTAGATATTCATACAACTTCACTTCTATTTTCCTTTAAAATAAAATAACTAAGAATAAGATCATGTAAATGACTAAACCAAAGCAAACTTAGATCATACATGCATATTTCTTATTTTACCAGTTACTCAAAGACCTACTTTAATTATTATGATCTCCACAAAACTTAATCTTACACCTATGGAATCCTAGTTCATCATGGACTCATTATCAAAACTTGTCTCTAAAGCACCTTTAAAAGGTAGCCTAAAAGTGGGTGATATTTTCTATTTTTGGGGGAACATTACTGACCTTTTATGAAGAAGATAGACTATGAAGTCAAAGAACAGCTTTAGGTTATTATCTTTTGACATGATCTATAATTTAGGCCGTTATAAATAAAGTTGCTCATAAGGTTCATGCTAAAATATTGAATTATGTGTTTAGCAAGCTTATCACACTCTAGTGCCAAACGACTTCCTTACAAAATATATATATACATATATCATTATACAAAGCAAACTTGTCGGGGTACTGAATAGACTCGCTAGCAGCGGGTCCATGCTAAGTAAAATCTTAAACAAGGAAGCTCGGTAAATGCAAGTAAACCCACGGGGGTACTGAACATGCTCGCTGGCAACGGGGCTATGCTTGCATGGTACTAAAATAAACCCGCCAGGGTACTGAACAGGCCTGTTGGCAGCGTGTCGATATCAGGTAAAATAGGTTCGGTTAATGCATTGCTATTCACATAGCTCATTAAAACCTGAGTATACAAACATATGTTTAGGCCGATTATTTATACTGTCATTAGATAATGGTTGTAAGTTGGACTTGGACCTTGTCGTCTAATTCAAACAAATACCTAGGTTATGATTATCCTAGAAATGGGACCCATAATTATAGTAGATCTCACAAACTTTATGGTGAACCTTATCTATATTTTTTGGATGACAAGAGATCTTTACAATGAGTCATGGACGACTAGTTTTTCCTATGGAATTTTTCGCATCTCTTACACTATTATTCTTTATGTGGTCTTCATGAGCATAAACTGATAAATTTGCATGTATTGAAGAATCTGACTTAGTATGATATTGTTTTGGTCATATCATGAATACATCTTTTTCTCAAAAACTTCTAATTTTTAGAATAATAATTTTTTTTTTTAGATTTTCCTCCTAATTGATGTTGATCTAGAGTGTTTACATAAGATGCATACAACCTAGTATTAATTTATTAATGGCCCGAGGACGTCCCATACCTTCGGTTTTGGGGAGGATTCAACATTATTTCTATTTTCTTTTTTCTGTTTACTAGGATTCAGAATTGCTTCTATTTTTTTGTTTATTTATAATACAATTAAAGTGCTTATACAATGATCTGTTGTTTCAGGAATAATGCAAGTAACAGAAGAAAAAAAAACTATTCTGATCCATGTTGAACAAAGAAGAGGGACTGAAGATTTCAAAAAAGTAGGTTTACATCATCCTTTTTGTGCTGGAAGCCTCAGAAATTCTCTGCATAATCAACAGCAATCAGATCAAACAAGCACATCTTGTACAAAAAAATGGTCTGTATGAAGGGTCGAATGAATCAAATGAATGATGATTTGAATGAAACCATAACTTATAAAATCATGATTAAGTGTGCTAAGGTAGTTAATTTTTTATATTTTATTGATAAATCTAATTGACTAACCATATCATGGATTAATCAAATATCATCTATACACACGATCTCATTCCTTTAATTCATCTCGACCTCACCAAATGAATCAATTAATCATGCATTATTGCGATTTTCAGAATTATTATCTAGTTATCATATGGTTTTAACTTTTCATTAAGTTATATGCAAAAAAAAATCAACATGTGAACCGTCATTTTATTAATTAAAGATCATCATGATTTTTAATGCACTATGTTATAATCCTATGAGGAAAATTTTCTTTCAACCTGTCCAAAGTTTACTTTGGACATGGTTGAATATTTTACAAACCATATGAATTCGTTAATGCACACATCTTTATTATGGTACACGTTTCAAAAATTCTGAATAATGGCATGATCGTTTAAATATGCCAAATTTTTGTCTCATGATTTTTCACACATTCAATTGGACCTTGTTTTAAAACTGACCCCTGCTTGATCCTCACCATCACTCTACTCCCTCTCATCCTTTTCGATTCCATCCAACCGCATCCACTTCTTCCTTATTTATTTTTCTCTTTGGTTAGTGGGACCTGGCATATCTTCGGTTTGGGGGAGTGTTGACCATTTTTGTCACCATTTTTTATCATTCAATGTACTCGAAATGGCGTTATTTCTATCATTTTTTCTATAGTAAGTTGTTTTCTTTACCTTTCAGCCCATCAAACAGTCCAGGTATGCACGTATTTACCTATTATGCAAATCTTGTTTATATTTCGTTATATTATGATTTATTTGCGTTAAAATGATATTTTCTGGGCATAATTGACATTTGTGTTTCAATTGACAGGCTGCGTTTTTCAAATGACCCTTCGTTCATACTTTTGCCTACATATTAAAACTCAAATGCATTTAGCTCGTCGTTCAACTCATCGTTCAGCCCCATGTTCAGCTCTCAAAATTTACGGTTAGCTTAGCTCAGGTCGTTAAAGCAGTAAAAGGGCACGTGGGTTCTGTTAGCCACGTGGTGCCGATGGTTAAAGAGCTATTTCTCTAGAAGATTCATCCCCAGGTTCGCTGAGCTTGCCAATGCATCACCGCACCCATTTCCATACTCCAAACGTCGATTATCTTGCTCATTGGCTTGGGATCACGCACACCTGTTCACACTCACTCACTCCGGTGTTCTGGAAGAAGCCCGTCCTCCCACGATCAGTTTGCCAACACACTGCTTGCTCCACGTCCAAGGTAGATCAATGCTACAGCAGCTGCGTGAAGGAGCTGACCCTGTGGAAGCAGGAAGGCGGTCTCTATGTTGGCATGCATCACCTCAAGCAGCGAGTTACAGTCATTAAAGACCTCTATTTTTAGAGAGGTCGACTCTGTCGGCCTTCTCATCTATTGTCATGTATAAATAGACATCTTTGTGATTGAGACGAACTAAGTCTTTTCAAGCTTTGTTTTGTGTTGTTAAGTCTCATTTTTATTGACATGACTGAGACGGTGTCATTCTTATTGATCTTTTCCTGACTGCAAATGGACACGGGAATGTTGTAATACTCTGCTAATTCAATATATACATCTCTGTTTTGGTTTTTATGAAGATCTGGCAGCATGTGTGGTGATTTATTTCTAAAGACTCAGCCTCTGATTGCTGAGACGACCCCCTCAATAATCAGTGGTCTCCAGTCTGTGTGTATAACTCGTGTTGTGTTGTTTATTTCATCTTTGTATCTATTTTTATAACATGATGTTTATATCCTGTAATATGACTAATATTATGTTGCTTACATAGATGAAATCTTTGTTTTGTGTTGTGCATGGTATCACTGTTTGTATTCCATTATTTATATAAATAATATTCACATGTTATGTTGTGTACTTCTGTTACTATTTATGTTGTTTATATAAATAAAACTTTTGTTTTATGTTATGTGTATTTTGTTGTTATGTTCGCAGAATTTAGTATGACCGGTCAAGCATAGCTTTCTTGATCACTTTCAGTCTTTTCTACAACTAGATAAGTTAATCAATTCATGTTTTAAATTCAATTCATAGTTAGAATTAGTCCTGCTAATGTTTTTCTTGTGAACTGTATTTTCCTGCTAACATAATCTCCCTTCTTCTGAATTAGGAAATGGTCGACCAATAGCTTTGATAGTTTGTGGTTTGCTTTCAATTCTTCTTCCATCATTTTTAGATATTGCTCCCAGTTCCTCCATAGTTAGCATTAGCTTCTTTCTCTTCTTCTCTGTTGGTTTTTCTTCTATTTTGCTATAAGTTAACTCTCTCTTCTTCCATCTCAACCTTCTTACTATATATCATAGAAATAGTTCCTCCCTTAGATAAATGATTAGAGTAATTAACTTCTTATTAGTTTAGCCTCTACTTAATCTCTCTATTTGCTTCCTTTGCACTATAGGATCATTTGCATAAAGCCAATCGATACTTAAATCATCCAAAATTCTTCCTTTTCCTCACTTTAAAATGTTTTCCTCCATTCAAACTGTCATTCGGACCGCCATTCAGACCGGCGTTCGGATTGCCATTCAGACCTGTGTATTTTCTGCATTGTTTTAGGCCTTTTTCAGAATCTAATTCCTTCTACCTCTCAATCATAATTCTTCTTACTCCTAATTAATGATCTTAGATGTAATTTAACTCTTGTTTTATGTTATGTAGACTTCTTAATTAAACTTCATCATTATTTCCTGCTTTCTCTTACTTCTTCCTTGACCCTCTTTCAACCTTCTTCCATAGTTAAATTCTTCATATCTAATTTGCTAATTAATTACTGTTTTAGAGTTGATCAGTCTTGTTTTCTAAGTAGTTTGTTTTCAAATCATAGTTAATAATTCTATTTTTCCGAGTTGTTTTAACTTATTAATTACAAGAATAGTTTCCATTCATACAAATAATGAAGATGCTCATGATATAAGATTTGGATCAAAAATTAATATCTTTATCAAATTGTCTACTTGCATCTATAATAATATCTTTATCAAGTTTTCTACTTTCCAAATCAAATACAATTCAGTTAAACATTTATTAAGTTTTCTACTTGCTTCATTTGTTAATCAGTCTCATGTTTTCATAAATAGAATAAATTCTTGCACTTGAATTCCGAAAGTCATGCAAGTAGTTGGAAATCATATAGTTTCATGTTAGCACATTTGCATCTTTAGTCAGCTTACGTTAGTTCAAGCCTTCAATCCTACACATATAGTGATTGCATCTCACAAGCTCCCTCCCTGGGTTGACATTTTAAATATTGGAATTATTTAACACATTATAAACACCAACACACTCCAGGCGGGTCTTCTCATCCTGCTCGACCGATTGTAGAACAACGAAGTTCCATGGCCCGAGGCGACGACGACGGACGAGGACCCTTCGAGTGAAACCAGAAACCTTACTCTCGCTGTGGAAATCTTCCATATATTCTACCACTGGATCATAAAAATTACGGTACGCTCTACATGCCTCTTGCATCACAGCAGAATTTCTTTCAGAAGAGCCGTACAGATACCATTTAGTCTCCCTGGTGCTCGGGTCAGTTCCCAGGGTGGTGTATCTTTGCAAACCTCCATCAGAACCGGACACTCATGCGTGCCGAAACCCCACATGACTCGGTAAGACTGAAAAAAGCAACTGCGGACAACTTTCTTTCTGGGCTGCTCATGATCTCTGGGTTGAAAACCCGGTTCTGCTCTGGAACCACAAGAGAAAGTTCAGCCTGTCCTTTGAAAGGGTCTGGGAAGGGCCATTCTTCCTAAAAGCTGGACTCTGAGCTTGAAAGATCTGCACGAAAAATCTGGCTGCTCCGCTTGGTCTCCTTCAAACACCTCGTTCATCTGGTCGGCTGTCTGGAGATATTGGCCAAGCCTGAATACTTCTCCAAGGAGCCTATAATCATCTTCGGTCTAGGGGATGGGTTTTGTATAAGAATCATGTGAGCCACCCTACTCACCTTCTAGCCTCTCAGCTATCTGGTCAACCTGCCCTAGGTATTCATCGGACCCAAGACTTTCTTCGAGAATCCCATATTTTTCTTCCAGGCTCACATATTCTTCCTCGAGGGTTCTATACTCCTCTTCGAGGACTGCATACTCCCTTTCAACTCTAATCTGAAACGATGTCTCTACTTGTTGAGAATCGCTGATCTGATGAGTCTCAATGGTGGGCCCAGGACCCGCCACTGGGTTTTCCCCTTTGGCCGGCCCTCCCGACTGGTGAAACTGCCTTCTCGAAGATTCAACTTTATCCCCAACTTCAAAGAATCTTATGAAGCTCTCTAAATGGTCTTTTCCATATTCATCATACTTCGGCAGACTGAAACCTTCATCGTGACCCTCCTTAATAGGAGCCTCAGCAGAATGATTTAAATATAAACGAAACAAAACAGAGTCACCTTCTTCTGGTACCTCATTGAGTCGATCAATTCTCTACTCATTCTGGGAAAAATTAGGTCGTAAGGGAAATTCCCCTTGCTCATGTCCTTCTTCAAACCTTAATTCTTCTTTAACCCTTTCATCATGCTCTTGGTTTGATAGCTTTCTAGACATCCTAATATTTTCTTCCACCTCCATTGCATCAACGAACATATGCTGTAGGTCAGAAGACCTTCTCTCCAAAAGATGAAGAGCTAAATCAGGAGGAAAAATAGCTGCATAGTGCAATTTTGCAGCATTCTCTGGGGGATGAATTTCCTTCGGCATATTATAATCAAAACTGGCATACCTTCTGTTGAAGCAAGACAGGGCTTCATCCTTTCACCTCCTTATGGAATGAAACTCTGAAAGAACCAGATCCCATGACCTTCTATTGCCCCAAAACCCTAGAAAAACCTTAGAAAACGCTCCCCATGTATCAATAGACTCGGGTTGCAAATGCCTCAACCATCTCTTCGCATTTCCTTGGAGGGATTTTGCAAAATCCCTCATACAGACATCGTCGTGTTCTATTTCAAAGAGATCCAGAAAATGCTCAAAGCCTTGAACATGTTTCTCTACAGTAAGCATCTCAGCTTCTACGTCAAAGACAAGGAGGTGTTTATGGTAGCCCAGGGGGAAATCATGAAGGACGTGGGGTAACTTCAGAGGGCTATATCTTAGCTGGGATCTGGAAGGAAAAGGAGTAGATGCAGGGGGGGTATCATTGGCCTTACTCTCGAAGAATTCATGAGGCCAGTTATGGTTTATACAGGGTTCAAATGAAAGGACGGGATCAAATCTAGGAGTAAACGGAGAGTGTACATTTTCGAATTCAAGCGAAGGATATACAAAAGAGGCTCCCTCATGACATAGAGCTCTCCAGTAAGACAAGAATTTTTTGATATATATACACAAAGGTAAAAGGATGCCAACACAGAAGAATAGAGCTTCTTTGAAGATATTGCTACTTTGATACCGGGAACTTAATTCTTCCATGTTTAAGGCAGCTGGGCTCGTTCTCTAGTGGAGTCTGCAGAATGAACCTTGAATAAATGAGTGGAGTCGCCAGGTGGATGATATGCAACTCTTCTGGTGTCTAATTTCTATCCACCATCAATAATCAGATCTGAAACTTTTTAGTTTTAACTGGGATGGTAAAAGAATCCTATCCCCAGCAACGGCACCAATTTGTTAATACCCAAATCGTACCCCCCTAAGTTGCAGGAGAGGTCAAGTTGGGGTCACCACTAACCAAATTTTTACTAATGCTACTGACCCAACATAGTCGAAGAGGGATCTCTCTACAAATCAATGAAAGACTGGAAATATCCAAAGGCGTCAACAATGAACAAACAGACCAGCCTTCCTTAGTCAAAAATATCCAATTAAAACATATACAGAAGGTCAGATTTCTGATAGGTTGAATTGCGTAAAAAAGTTGGACAGATAATCACAAGGAAAAATAATTGGGCGATGGAGTCAAGGAATTACACATAAATCAAATAACAGTGCGATAGTATGGACTACTCAAACAAATGCAAGGTAGCCACTCGCTTTCCATCGTAAAGATATTTGCTGGTGGTAAAAGAAGAAAATAAGAAAAGACCATTGATATGAGCATCCAGCAAAGATGAATTCAATATCAACTTTAGTAGCAATATTTTGTGAACACCTGAGATAATAGCTAGAGCTTGTTTCCAAGAATTCCAAACTATTATACACTGATCTCAGGCATGAAATGAAAAACATAATGTAAAGGTATAACAGGAAACACATGCACATAGAGAAGAAGAAAAAAAAACTGACTACAAGTTAGAATGACACAGGAATCTCTGCAAAACAGTCTACCATAGGCACTACACATTATATTAATATGAAAATCTCAAAACCGGGCTCGCCCCTCAGGCCTTAACTGAATGATTTTCCAACCCTTAATTATTCTATTACAAAGATTTTATAGGCTCTCGGCCTTGAATTGGTCCTTAGGAAACATACAAAATTATGTTGCCACCTAGGCAGCCCCATATTTGGAATATTACATACGAGTCAAGTTCAAAACAGACTAGTTTAGACGGGAAACAAAAATACCATGAACAGGGTGCCACCCTATTCCAAAGCTTTCAATTGGCCTTGCGAATCAAAGAAGTCCTCTACCTTCGTAGAGCTGTCAGCCTGTGATTCTTCAGCAAGAAGAGGAGGTGACACTTCCTCAGTGGGGAGAACGAGGTCATGGACAATCCCCTTGTCTTGCTAGATGTCTTCTTCTTCCCCATGAATCTTCTCTTTTCCTGGACGCCGAATTATTTTGTGCACTTGTCGCCCTTCGGGTTCCTCCTCATCACTATCGGAGTTGGATTCCACCTGGTCAAACGCCATAGGAGATGAAGGAGCATGCTCTTCCTCCACCTCAGACCACGCCTGTTCAGGCATGAAAACCACTCTGGATTCCTGCTCCTTCTCCATGACCCAATTCTAACTGAAAGATCCCCCAAGCTTCCAGGTGTACCATCCTCTCTATATTCCGATCACGTACAGCAGATGAAAAACCATATCCATAACTGTTGTGATGATGATGGCAGCTACGTGCGACCATAATCACCATGATAACTTGATCAGACCTCTTAATCAAGTAACAATGATTCCCAAGGTATGAGCTGACCTGAAGCACACTGGGTGAAGACCTCTAGATAGACAGCGGAGTAGATGATGATGTTGAGGTGGCCCCCATCTCATCAGTAATCATTTGGGTGGCCATAGAGATTCCTTTATGTCGCCTATCCTCCTGGCATTGCATATGCCACAAATCTTCCCATCATTTCTCCCCCGTACGCTGAATGATGTGGGTCACATCACCCTTGCAGCCCCTTAGGCCACCCAATAGTTCCCACAAGTAACTTTCCTCCTACCCCCACCTCTATCACCTGTTGCTACGGACCTTTCACATTTACCAACATTTTTACCGAAGGGCACTTGACTCATGCAAGAAGATAAAGGAAACCCGGTAACTGCCCCAGCTGACCGCTTAAATAGAACAACTGAAATTGATCTCCGAACATGCTCTCTTAGCTGGCTTCCTCCACTAACTTTCGAGTCCTATAGTAATATGTTTATAATTCCTTGATAACTTTACCTTCACACCCATATGGCTGGGAGAGATGTCTCCCCCGCGCACTAGCCTCGCTCCTCCTTCCTCATGCAGGCTCGAGGCCTGAAGTCACTATTACTGGAGAAACCTGTCACTTGGGGGTGGATACCTTTGGTCAAGAACTCTCCCAAACTAAAGCTTGGTATTTCCCCACTCTTCACTTCGGATGGACCAACATCTATTTTGAACGACCAACAAGGTAGGGGATCTATCCTCAATGTTGAGGTCAAGCCCAAAATGGGAGGTTAAGGAGGCGCACCGACTCTTAGGTGGACTTTGACGAAACAAGGCGACGACCGACATTTTTGGGGAGACTTCGAGACTCAAATATCTGGGGCCTTGGGAGACAAATACAGAACAGGCTGGTATGGTCTGGGCCGAGCAACATACAGGACCACTGGAACCTTCCGTGCCCGACTATGTCTACAGGACCTTCAAAATTCTATTAATTCTGGCGATAAGAAGCTGAATTTCTGCACGACGACAAAAACCCTATCTCCCGGAACAATCCCAAACCCTGAATCTTGCCGGATAGTGGCTCCTCGTCGTCCTTCCTGACGACAAAATATGCTACCTTCTTCGACCTACCTGCGACCAGAAACTTCCCGGAGCAGACAGGCCTCGAGAAAATAAAAACGTCACCTTTACCCATCGACGAATGTATATATAAAACTTGTTCACTTATCCTATGGGCTTCTTCATTAGCTGCTTGTCAATTCCAGCCATTGATCTCTCACGTACGCTGCTCTCGGTCGTCTAGATCTTCCCTCCTTTAATTGATTTGACCCCCTTTTACCCCTGCTGTTGGATCGCTCCAAATGTCCCAATCTCCACTGTCCGCTGATATGCGTCGTATCCTGATAGAGTGGGATCGCATTCCCCTAACTATTTTTTCTTTGCTGCTCATCCCCATGTGATCATCTCTGGCGGTGACACCTGGCAAATGGGTTTTCCCATCGTGACCACCTTCTCATCTATCTAGCGTGAAAATTTCCAATGCGAGGATCACCGTGGATCGTCGATCCTCCGAAGACCATCTACACCGTTTATTTTGTCACATTGCACTTACAATTGTGGGACCATTAACATCGACCGTAGGATATTACTCTGCATCCCCGAGCCATCCACATGGCTAGATATCTACCCTTATGCCTTGGCGGTATCGCATGCTTATTGAAACGATACTACTTACTACATATCATCCTCGCGACATCTCCTCCAGCTGCCACCTGTCTGGCGGCCTTCACCATCAAAACCTCCCTTATGGCTATTCCCCGTGTGCCTTGTCCATGCGACCAATAAACGAGGGTCATTGATCTCCCTCTAGCACCCATCCAACGGTGGAAACTAGCGCGGTGGTTACCCTTTCCTCTATTTCCTTCGGACTATAGACTTAGGCTCTTTTTGGGTTATTTTGGCCACATTTTAATGCTTCTTTCCCCATTATTTTCCCTTTCCTAGCACATTTAACACCCCCCATCTCCATTTTATCATGCCTTTAGCACCTGGCTATGGAAAACAAGGGTAATCCCTGGCTTTTATCAAGAAATTTTAGGGCTATCCCTTTATTCCACCTCCATATCCATGCTGCGAAAATTAGGTGCTAACAGGGGGTTTAGTATTTCAAACACAAAGCTATCCCATGTTTTCTCCTTTTCCTTCAACTGGTGGGTGATCAAGATTTTTATGAGATAGTGATGGTATAAACTGCCTGCAGGGTTAACTACATTTTTCCTCACCTGACTCGACATTTTCTCAAGGCTCTTTAGGAACTAAAATGGGAAATTTAGGGCTTGATTATTAACAAAATGATCTAATAATATGAAGTGGCAGACTTTGATAATGGTAAACGTACCCTCACAAGTGATCAACCAGATGATGAAAGTCAAGGGCTCGAGATATTCTGGTTTAATCCACTCCCGGTGGAATCCTTTTGTTCCTGCAATGTGTTGATATTCGTCTTTGAGAGCAAATTCATGAGTCATCTGCGTGAGGAAGAGATGCTTGTGCCAACGGGCACCCTCTCGTGGAAGCTTCATGGCCAACGCAAGAGACTCCTCTATTACATGAAAGGTAAGATGTTCAACCGTAACCATTTTTCCATTGAATCCCTTGG
Organism: Larix kaempferi; assembly: GCA_027924585.1. Classification (NCBI taxonomy): domain Eukaryota; kingdom Viridiplantae; phylum Streptophyta; class Pinopsida; order Pinales; family Pinaceae; genus Larix; species Larix kaempferi. Next base: position 2,205,592 of record BSBM01000528.1, read on the forward strand.
CGAATAGCAGTGAGATATCATCATCGTGGCCCTCAAGAAGATGAAGGAATAGACCCCAGCCCGCTCGAAGAAACACTTCATGGCCTGCTTTTCATTTAGGGATGCAGAGCAAATCTTGGTAGCTGTCAGGCTCATAGCGGATCGACATTGTTAAAAAGAGGTGGATGGATGTAGGAGTTAAAGGGGATGCAATAAATTGCATGAGATGTGGCTTGATAGACTCAAGAAAGATGTGGTCAAGCAAAATGAGGCAAAATTCACACAGGCGTTGGTTTAAAATGTGATCCATTTGAACGGTTAAATGATTGTGAAGCAAAGATTTAGCACGTTCGAACGTTCACGCTATCATGTAAAAATCTTGAATCGTGTGCTATCATAAAAATGCATGTGTTGGTGAATTCGTATGGTTATGATATATTCAACCATGTCCAAAGTAAACTTTGGATAGGTTGAATGTAATTTTCATCATGAGATTATAAGCATAGGTGACATAAAAGATCATGATGATTTTTAACTAATACAATGATAGATCGCATGCATATAAATTAATGAAAGGTTAAAAACCATATGATAGCCATATAATGATTCTGAAAATTGAAATAATGCATGATTAACCGATTCATTTGATGAAGTCGATATGAGTAAAGGAATGAGATCGAGTGCAGAAATGACATTTGATTGATCCCTGGTATGGTTAGTCAATTGGATTTTACTAGCAGAATTCAAAAATTAGATACCTTAACACACTTAATCATGTTGTTATAAGCTATGGTTTCATTCAACACTTCATTCATATCATCATTCATTCGTCTCATTCGCCACTTCATTCGGATCGTCATTCGACCCTTCATTTGATCCTTCATACGGACCTTCTATACAAAATGTGCTTTGCTGGATCTGACTGCTGCTGATTGTGCAGAGAATTTTTTTGGGGCTGTCAGCACACAAAAGGATGATGTAAGCCTTCTTTTCTGAAACTTCAGTCATGCTCTTCTTTATTTATCATGGATTAGAACAATCTTCTGCTATTTGCATTATTCCTGAAAACACCTATCATTTGTCAGAGATAAATGAACTTTTTATAAATATTCAAAAAGTAAAAACAGTTCTGAACCTCCCCCAAACCAAAAATATGGCGTGTCCTCAAGCCATCTAAGAAAACTGATTAGTATACAAATATTTTCAATTAATAGTTTAGCCAATAGCTCTAAAATGCTATTATTGTTTTGTAAGAAAAAGAAATACTAACTAATAATGGAGATGTGTTGGAGCCTAGGCCGCAGCTATGGAAAAGCTGCAAATTTTGAGGAAAAAGCACAAGTGTTGAAGGGAAAGTGCTAATTTTGAATAAGCACCAATTTTTGGGCAGAAATAAACAGTGCGCAGTACGGTGCCAGATGGACGAGCTCAGCGCAGATTACGGGCCGGAAATCGCGGAGCTCGAGCGCACACGTCAAAGGAGAATGAATGTGGCCGAGTAGAAAGCTCACATTAGAGAAATTTTGAGGTCAAAAAAGGGCCTCAAAACAAAGAAAATGTACTATAAAATACAACCAATCACATTCTAGTAGATGACATCATCCCCCTTGGTGAGGTGGCATTGCATGAGTTAAGAATGCTTATTTGTCAAATTTTCTATGGTGGATGAAAACACATAGTTAACCAAGGTAGTGGTGTAAGTACTTGTAAGTCATAAAGTAAAGTACTCATAATGATAGTCTTTTCATAAAATAATATTATTGTCATTTTCAAGTAAAGTACTCATGATGAATGTCTTTTCACACTTTCACATAAAATAATATTATTGTCATTTTCAAGTAAAGTACTCTTAATTCATAAAGAAAGTCCTTTCACATTTTTTTATAAAATAATATATTATCATTTTTATGTTTTTAATTTTAAATTATATATTCACTCCATTCTATTTAATAACATAATGTCAAACTAATAAAGAATAATAATAGATTTAATAAATAATAATAATAATGCAATGTGGATTATAATAATATTATTGACATTTTACATGTAAATAAATTCTCAATTAAATTACATTATTAAATTCATGAGAAAAGTACTAAATATAAAAAGTCAACATAAAATTAAAAAAAAAACTCTTAAAAATGTTTTTTATTATTTAATTTCATTTGCAAGTTCAAGACAAATAAATGTTAAAGGACAATACATTTTTGGGAATTTACAATGAATCTTAGTCACATCAATGTAGACTTATTTTATTAATTTTATTTCTAGTGAATTTTGAAAAGTAACTCAACCATGGTTATTTATATTGTGCATAGAAAATAGTGTGGGAGGTGACTTGTCATATATACCTACCCCATAAAACCCCCAATTCATAATATTTTAATATATCTCATATTTTTGTAGTACATCTCTTAGGAGGCCCTTTTTTGACCTCAAAATCTCTCTAATGGCTACCACAATAAATGAAGTGATGGAATAGAGGGCTCAGCTACCCTCATTAAGGCTAAGTACAGAAGGCAAGACAGAAAGCTTGGCATCACAGGCATATTAAGAATAAAGTCTTTCAAGAAGAAGACTCGGTACTCCTCTATGATAGAAAATTCATCAAGTTTCTAGTCAAGTTTCGTGTACATTGGTTAGGCCCTTTTCGGGTGATAAAGATAACAGAAGGAGGAGCAGTTCAGCTTGCGAAGCTTAATGGAGAATTGCTGCCCACGATGATCAACAGGAGTCAGCTCAAGCTTTATCGCGACGGCCACTCCGCCCTGTCGACTTAATTGGATGATAAAGTAGTGCAGATGTCCAGTGTAGTTGAAAGAGGCATCGCATTATCACAGTCTACACGGAAGTCACGAGACACTTTGAGTCTCTGGCTTACCGCGCAGTTCCTTGAAGCATCCGCACATGTCAATAAAGTTTGTGTGGAGCGACCCTATTTTGCGCTCTTGCGAAGTTTTTTCGGGTTGTCGAACTGTCGCTCTTGCGGAGTTCCCTGTCGTCAAGTTGTCGGTTGAGGAGTTCTCGTTGTGGACCCCTCTATGTGCACAGTTACCTATGCTGAAATGACCCGCCGAAAATTTAAATTACTGAAGTCCTATAACCGCGTCTGAACATTAATGAAGGATAAGCTCGCCATTTAATTGTATCCGCTCTGACAGAGTCGGCTTGATCTCCCTAAGATTCGCATTTATGTCATGCGCCGAAAGCTTTAGCTTCTCCCGGAAGGCTGTCAGAGCCCTTCCATCACAATTAATGCACTGCAGAGGCGCGGCGGTAGGGGGGTTTCCAACTCATGCATAGGAACCTACGGCTATTTGCCCCACTTGTACGCATTTACTATCGCCTTTAGCTATAAATACCCTGCACTTGTATATATTCGGGTTACTTTTCTCAAAGTTGCATAGTGTCTTGTTTGAAAATCTAAGTTATTGTTTTCAGAGCCGTGTTTTGCAGACTGCTCCCTTTTGCTTTCAGCGTTCGTATCCTACGATGTTCCGCCATTTGTCTGTCAAGTCCTTGTTGTCTATACCGGTTCACGACGGAGAACGTGTCCACTGAAGAAATTGTTCGTCAATTTAAGCACAGAGGCTTAGATTTCGGCATGACTACCCCGGTGACGACCTCGGCGTACACGCACCCTGGTTGGACTGATCCCAAGCAATCTCCGAGCATAAGGGCGTCTCAGCCGCAGCAGCCGGACGAACCCGTTCCAGAGCCCTTGGCCACTATGGTGAATTACATTCCGCCGCGTCCAGATGATGCACCCGAGGTGCATATTCCGAAGAATGCAAAGTATCCGATTCCGCTGCCACCACTGGCGGAAGTCGTGCGACAAGAAGGGTCCCTACTTGGACACCTTCCACTGGTCAAGTTTTCTGATTTCAACCTCGGAGACTACAGAACGTATCCTCAGTTTGCGCCAGACCGCTATCTGACGGTAGTCCATAATCCCACTAGAAAGGTTGATGAATTCGTCCTGAAGGAATTCGCAGCAAATTTAGAGAAGCCTGGACTTTTGAACCTGTTGAAGCTACCGCACTTCGGGCGTAGCAATGAAGTCAATGCAGTTGTTAAGGCACTACTATCCTGTGTTCATGGTGGTTACCTTTGGCTGGGGAGGCCGATCGATTTGAATGTCGACTTGATTCATCGTATTACCGGCCTATCTAAGGTTGGTAAGGACCCCAATATTCATTTTGTTGGAAAAGATAAGGACAGAAAGTTGGCTGCACAGTTGGTGCAGAAATACAAATTGACAAGGGGAGGTCGGGCTTATGACCTCACTATAGTTGAGGATGAAGCACTTAGATTTACAGGCAGTCTACTTGCAGGCAGACTTCTCACGAAGTGTAGACCTAAAGAAGTCACTGGAGCTGTCGTGGAGCTCGCAATCGCAACTGCGGAGGGAGAGCAGTACAACTGGTCTCTCTTCCTCCCCAATTCTTTCTTGGAAGATTGCCGGAACGTCCAAGACACTACCGGTCAGTTGTTCCATTTTTCTTGGCTTTTAATTTTATGCGTCTTTGTCGGGTGGAAGGATCCCCCCAACACTCAGTTCCTTCCGCACCGCGCAGGAGAGGTTGCAGGAATGCGCTATTTCAACCTCTGGGATTCTAGTAATCCCGTGAAGCGCAAGATGAACCGCACTGTATTTTGTGAATATTACCATCTCCTCAAAGATACCATTCAGGAAATGTCGAGGCTGAGTGAGGAGACAACACAAAGATATGGAACCAAGTTGGTCTTCTCTACCAACTTGCATGAAATTTACCTCCGCCCTTGCGGCATTCAAGAAGAATGGGCCATAGGCCTCTATAGGATGACTACTGAAGATGTTGAAGAAACTATCAAATATTGGTCAGATGAATGGAGGGAGGCCGCCGAACTCGCATCCGCGATGCCACCCCCTGCTGCACAAGAGAAGGATAAGGGTAAGGAAGCAACTGAGCAAAGAAGTGATGAAGGTTCAACAGAACCAACGACCAAGAAGCAGAAGGTGTCGCATCCCTCTGAGACCATTGCCTCGGGGATCGACCAGTACTTGAAGGACTCACATCAGAAGTGCTCTCGACCTGCAGTTCGTGGAGTTAAAAGGTCTCGCAGGAAGAGTTGCACAGACCCATGCGCCAGCATCCAGTTCGCAGGTGCCGCAGGAAACTACAAGTACCGAGCGAGTTGAAGTACTTGAAGAGAGGCATATTGTCGTGCACATCCTGCCTACAAGCATGACACTTCTGGATCCTTTGGCCGCACCACAGGTAAGCGCAGTTGGCCCCATTGAAGTAAATTTTTCTTTGATTCCGATCGAAACCTTGCAGTTAGTGCAAGAGAAGGTCTCCATTGAGCTGAGAGCTAGAGAGCTGTCCACATTCCATGCAAACCAAAGACTGTAATCGCAGGAAATAGAGCTGAAGACAGGCTATAAGAACATATCTGAGAAGCTTGCACTCTATGAGGCACAAGACACTGGGATAAGAAACGTAGTTGATGAAATCACCCAGGAGATGCCGGCCTGCGGGATTCAACCAGACTTTCCTCTGGTTGAGAAAGTTCAAATTATTGGTGGAAGGGTGAAAGCCCTAGAGCAGGAAATAGTGCTATGGCTGAAGACCATAGAACGCAGATCGCCGAGTTGGAAGCTCATGTTGCAGCGCATCCTACAGATGATAGGCAGGAACAATTTGAAGCACTGCGTAGAGCTTCCACTCAAATGAAGTCCAGAGCAGATGAAGCCGAGAACCTGATAACGCAAGCTATGGAGGCTTGGACTGAGCTTGAGAAGCTCCCTTTCAAAGTCGGTCTTTTGGAACAGGTACAAGCAGCAGAACAGTCCCTAACTGTTCTGACGGAAGAAGCTAAGGCCTTAGAAGGCTTAGCAAAAATGAGGAAAATGAGCGAAGTGCGCAGAGTACAACAACAACTGCACAAGCTCAGAAATGAAGATGCTAAACTCACCAACAGCATTCAGCCATTTATGGATGAGTATGCTGAACTTGTTTCCCAAGCCGAGGCAAAGATCAAAGAATTTGTTGAATCTCAACAGTTGGTTGATGGCATAACTGAAGAAGACGCCACTACAGAAATGGTGCAGACAGCTGTGGAGTGCGTCGATGAAATGGACTCCGCTATTGCACAGTGGAAGAACGCACTTGCTGCGACCCAAGCAAAGGCAGATGCACAACTAAAGCGACCACACGCTAGTGCGAGTGGCTCGGGGACGAGCCACAAGTAAGTGTTAGGGGCCTGTTGGAGCCTAGGCCGCAGCTATGGAAAAGCTGCAAATTTTGAGGAAAAAGCACAAGTGTTGAAGGGAAAGTGCTAATTTTGAATAAGCACCAATTTTTGGGAAGAAGTAAACAGTGCGCAGTATGGTGCCAGATGGACGAGCTCAGCACAGATTACGGGCCGGAAATCGCGGAGCTCGAGCGCACACGTCAAAGGAGAATGAATGTGGCTGAGTAGAAAGCTCAGCTACCACAATAAATGAAGCGACGGAACAGAGGGCTCAGCTACCCTCATTAAGTCTAAGTACAGAAATTATGGTTGCTCTGACCAAGGAAGAGCAACGGACCAAAGCATTGAAGGAGAAGGACAAGGAGCAGTGAATGATGAAGTGGCGCCCATACCCGCAATCTGCGCCGAAAGTCACGGAACCTGCAGGAAACAGCGACATGACTGCAAGCAGCGCCTACAGTACACCTAGCCATGTCCGCGGTTAGGGTTTTTGGGGATTACTGCTGGGAAAGGCCCACAGTTTTGTAAAGGTGCGACCCTCAGGGCCACCTATATATATGTGTAATTGTAAAGGTTAAACGTTAGTTAGCTAGCTAGCCATTAGATGTTTTAGACATTGGAGAGATAGAGTGGTGAGAAGGCCATTGTAAGTTGATGTTGAGGTTGCAGACAGTCTGAGTCGACGTCTGAACCATTGTAATCTCTGTAGAAGAAGAGACTAGATCTAGAGAAGGGCTCCCAGCTGTGTGCGTGGAGTTTCCTGGAAAGATCTAAGGCTACAGCTGTGTGCGCAGCATACTGTGTAATTCCATTTGAGATTAATATAAGATACACTTCCCATGGACGTGGTTTCCCCGTGGAGGCAAACTACCTAATTCTCATTGTTATGATGGTGTGTTGTGTGATTGCATGTTTTAGTTCACTATCTGTGTATACATGAACATTGCGTTATCTTTATGAATATGTTAAGTAAGTTCTCGAAGCTTCCTTGGTAGTTATAATCGTTAAAGTGTCGAAGGAGTCTGTAGAACGCTGTCACTGCGGCAATTGAAGAGTGTGTTGCTGCGCCGTGGCGCAGGGCTGGAAACGGTACAGTATTGGATGTAGAGGGTAATCGCCTCATGCGCCGGAGTGGAGATACCGCGCAGCTAGGCTGGTGAGCGTGAATTTCAGCGCTGTTGCACTGAGAAATCTACGGAAGAGTAAGACGTTCCGCTTTGAGGAATCCTCCTGTAAGAGAGAGAGAAGGAAGATTGCAGTCTCCGCGTCGCCTAGGTTAAGGAATCCTGATTCCTTAGCCCCCCCATAGCCACTTCGGGTGAGACTTCGGGATGCTGCGCAGCTCATTGCCGAGAGGGCCAGTGTGCCAAGGGGTGTTTGTTGCTGCGCATCCTTAAAACCCGGGTCTATCCAAAAAGAAACCAACAAGATGATTCATGTATGCACATTCATCAAAAAAAGAATATAACAATGCTTAGAAATACCATGTGAATAATGATAGTACAATTGATGAAAAAAAATGCCATAGGAAAACCAGTCATCCATGACTCATTTTAAATATCTCTTGTCATCCAAATAATATAGATAAAGTTCACACTAGAGTTCGTGAGATTTCTATAGTTATGGGTCCCACTTCTAGGATAATCATATCCTAGGTATTATTTGAATTAGATGACAGGGTCCAAGTCCAACTTACAACCATTCTCTAATGACAGTATAAATAATTGGCCTAAACATATATTTGTGTACTCATGTTTTTTTAGATGAGCCATGTGCATAGTAATGCATTAACCATATCTCTTTTATCCGATATTGCCCCGCTGCCAGTAGGCCTGTTCAGTACCCTGACGGGTTTATCTCGGTACCATGCAAGCATAGCCCCATTTCCAGTGAGCCTGTTCAGTATCTCGACGGGTTTACTTGCATTTACCGAGCTTCATTGTTTAATATTTTACTTAGCATGGACCTGCTGCTAGTGAGCCTGTTCAGTACCCCAGAGGGTTTGCTTTGTATAATGATTTTAGTATGTGGAAGCTAGTTTGCACTAGAGTGTATTATGCTTGCTAAACACATAATTCGAATTTTTAGAGTGAACATTATGAGTAACTTTATTTATAATAGCCTGAATTATAGATCATGTCAAAAGATAATAACCTAAAGCTGTTCCTTGACATTTCAGTCTATCTTCTTCATAAAATATTAGTAATGTTCCCCACAAGTGGAAAATATCACTTACTTCTTGGGCTATCTTTTTAAAAGTGCTTAAGAGACAAGTTTTTATAATGAGTCCCAGATGAACTAGTAGTCCATAGGTGTAAGATATAACTTTTGAAAATCATGATGATTAAAGTAGGTCTTAAGCAACTGTTCTAATGATAAATCAGGAATGTGCATGCTTGAATCAATTACCATATACAGAAGCACAAAAATGAAATTAGTCAAAAAGAATCATAGAAGAAAGTGGTTAGAAATGATATAAAGAACACTTTAACTTTTCACTATAAATTTTCAATTTTCAACAATAATCAAAACAGAAGGAGTTAAGATGCATTATGAGTTTTTTTTTATTTTTAAAGCACTTCCCTTTTTTAGATAATATTTCATGAGATGATTATAGAGATAAGGTTCTTGTAATCAACTGCAAAACCACTTGTTAGATGATTCAAATTTATTTAAAACAAAAACACATATACAAAGAAAAAGTCATATGAAATTTATCAAAATTAGGGAAAGGAAAAGAGTCTTCCTGTTTTAATTGACAAAATTCCATAAGCTGATCATAAAAATGAATTTCTTGTATAAATGCAATCAGCTATTAGAAATGACTCTTATTATTTAAAAAACAAAAATATATTTACATATATACAAATGAAGATAACCCAAAATAATGCAAAAACTAGGAGAGAGAGGAATAACTTCCTCTTCTACCAACTCCATCTCCTCCTATTGTAAGGCATTCTGCAAAAAATCTTGTTTAGATATTGGTTGATGATAAAGTCTAAGTCTATGTCCATTTACAACAAAGGAAATTTATGAATCATCAAATGTCTTAATCTTAACAGATCCATTATCAAAAGCTGTAACAATTTCATATGGACCCATCCAATGAGTAGTTAATTTACCTTTAAAGTTTTTGTACCTTGAATCAAGAAGTAATGCCCAGTCTCCATTTTTTAATTGTTTTTGTTTAATATATTTATCATCCACTTTTTCCGTTGGTTTTGTATTAGAATTGTGCGTTGAATGGAATCTTTCCTAATCTCATCCAATTCATTTATCTGCAGGATTCATTGTCTCTATGCTTCTTCCAGATCCATCCCTAATTGTGCAGCCATACGAAAGGTTTTGACTTGAAATTCAATGGGTAGAAGAACTTGTTTACCATAGACAAGTTCATAAGGTGTGTGGCCAGTGGTATTCCTCCCAGTTATTCTTTAAGCCCACAAGGCTTTTGGAAGCCTATCTGCCCAGCCTTTGTGGTGTAGCTGTGTAGTCTTAGTCATGATGGCTTCTAATAATTCGTTGGTAGACTTTACCTGACCATTGGCTTGCGGGTGATATGGTGAATATTTACAATGTATAATACCATATTTTTTAGTAAGCTCTTTAATCAACTTGGACGTAAACTGAGATCCTTGATCGGTTACAATTTCCCTAGGTACACCGAATCGGGTAAATATTTCTTTATATATAAACTCTATCACATATTTTTTTGTGGCTCGGAATAAGGCTTTAGCTTCCACCCACTTGGTGACATAGTCTGTATAGACTAGGATGTACTTCTTCTTGCGAGACATAGGGAAAATTGGTCCAACGAAATCTAGAGCCCATTTTTCAAAAGGCTCAATCATCACTTGGGGTTGTAAGGGCATCTCATCGAATGGTGGAGTTTTACCCATTCTTTGGCAACTGTCACATCCCTTGACATACTTGGAAACATATTTAAAAATGCTTGGCCAATAATATCCAGAGTGCAACACTTTGTATGTTGTTCTCTTATAAGAAAAATGCCCACCACAAGGTCCACCATGACATGCATGGAGGATCTCTGCCATCTCATCCTCTCATACACATCGTCTAATAATAAGATCAAGACCAGTACGTGTAGCTAGGGTTTTACCCCTAGCTTGTGCCAATGAGCACCTACTAAGGAGAATGGACTCCTTAGTAGCAGTTCAGTATATTAAACTAATTATGCAAAAAACAAAAATTAAATTATTTCTAAGACAAGCATGAAGCATTAAACACCAAAATGAAAGAATGACTTTGTATTGATGTTACCTTGAGTGTCAAGGTTGGTGAAGCCCTTTGCAGTGTCCAAGAGGATGCTCCAAGCTTCTGAATGCTCCTTCTCCTTCTCCAATGTTGGGGGATGGGCCAAAGGTGGCTCTCAAGGCGAAAATAGTTCAAAGGTGAACTAGGGTTTCGAGAGAGATTTTGGCAGAGTAAGGGTGCTTGTGATTGTGGATATGAAATAAGGGATCTCCATCACCTATTTATAGTATTTTGGTGGTGGAGTGCTGACCCATGGTTTTAGGAAACACATGGTTTTAGGCAGCTGTATAGGGTTTTTTCCTCCTTTTCCTCATTATTTTATATTTTTATTCCCTTTTTAGGGGATTTTTGCTATTTTTGGAGGAAAAGGGGGTTTTTTTAGCCTTTTTTAGGCTATTTTGAGGGTTTTATGGCCTTTTGGAGGCATTTTAGGCCTTTTGGAGGCTTTTTAATGGGATTTTTTGGATTTTTAATGGAAATATGGTAGGAAAATGGACAAATGAGCCATATAATGTGGTAAATGAGCTAGTGAGCACTTTTTGGGTGTTAACAGATTGCTCCCTGATGTGCGAGGGCAGGAGCTCATCGTATGGCCGATGGACATCATAAGTCATGAATGGTTTTCCTGGGATGTGGAGAGAAGAGAAGAAACAAACTGGAGCCCGGAACAACGATCCCGAACAACTGCAAGAACTAAAAGTACATAACCTCAATAAAGGATGAGGAATCATCTGATCATATGGACGAGGCGGGCATTCCCATGCTCGTATCAGGTTATAACATAATAACAACAATGGGGTCCAAAAAATGGGGACCTGAAATATACCTGACCTCAAATACTGACTGAGGAAGAATCTCAATATATGGACGAGGCGGGCATACCCATGCTCGTATCAAGATACATAAATATAACTGTAAGGCCCGAAAAAAGGGGGACCTGTAAGATACATGACCACTGTGTACATCATAAGAGTCCAGAGGGGACACAAATCTGGGACATACTGCTGAGCGGATCATGTGTGAACTGCAGAACTGGTGCACCGGAACAATCAACAGTGCTACTGAGTGTGGTACCAAAGGAACTGATGAGCTGCTGGATCATAGTGACTGGGGTCATACTCTCTATGGTACACTGAACTGGAACTGAAACTGGGTACTCAAGGAAGCATGAAACTGGATGGCTTCCGAATACAAACGCCAACGCAGCCCGGACATCCACGGGAACATACAACTGGGCGTTCCAAAGTGACTCACCAATGTGCTAGAGTCGGGGGAAATCCGGGGTCTTCGACAAAAAACTGATGGAATATAATCCTACGCGATCCTCAACGATGCGATCAAGGTGCTGAAGTCGAGCATGTGAGGAACAACCACTCAGAGAGGCAATGATGTCTCCTCTCGGAATGATCCGTAGGCACCTACCACAGATGGTGATAAGTCCAAGGCGTAGGGACCTCTGGGCCTATCCTCTGGAATAGAGGAGCTGTCGTCGACAGAGGGAGACCTGCAACCATCAAGGCAATGATGTTTCCTTGACAGGAGCGCGAGGTACAAGACCAAAATGTGATAGTACTGATGGCAGAACTGATAAACTGTGGGGGGACAACTGGGCAAGTAGAGCGGGTGGACTCAAACTTCCTTTGTTCAGAGTATGATAATGGGAATGATCTGGCAGCATATGAAACTGACTCAGGGGAAAGGGATCATAGCTGTAATGGATCTGGGGGAATAACTGGCTGAGGGAGACTCAAGCTGGTGTAAAATGGCAGAAGACTGCTGAATACTCTGAACAAAGGCGACCTGATTGGGGGTGCTGCCGAGATGATCGATCATAGTGCCAAGAGGCACGGGGGAAAACTTCTTCAGGGGTTAAGGAACTAGAAGAAGTGTGTGTAAAATGGTACTGTCGTGTGGATTTTACGAGCCCAGGACAGTGCATGCTCGTGGTTGCTTTCAATTTTAAGGAGTCTGAAAGCGATAAGAAGACTCTGAGGTAGTGGAATGGTACTGTCGTGTGGATTTTACGAGCCCAGGACAGTGCATGCTCGTGGTTGCTTTCAATTTTAAGGAGTCTGAAAGCGATAAGAAGACTCTGAGGTAGTGGAATGGTACTGTCGTGTGGATTTTACGAGCCCAGGACAGTGCATGCTCGTGGTTGCTTTCAATTTTAGAGAGTCTGAAAGCAAGTAAGAAGACTCCAGGGGGTTGCTTTTTCGTAGATTTAGTCTCCAAGGCCCAAAGAAGCATAAAAGGATGTAATGAAGAACTCTTCTAGCCGGTGTGACTAGAGTATTCCTTTTTCGTAATTAGTCTACCAGGTCCGGAAAAGGGTTAAACTTATACCAGATAGACGCCCTTTCAGGTACTTTAACGAGCATGAAAGGAAGCAAGATTGCTCGGCGATCTTTTCATTCTTTTAGGAGTCAGAAAAGAGCTTAACGGAAACTCCCTAAGTGCCTTTTTCGTAAAGGACTTGTCCGGCCCGAAAAAGGGATAAAATTATACCGAACAAAAGGAATGGCCAGGCAAGGAGGAAGTGTTCAATCAAGGTTTAGGAATGATGACCAAGAACGAGGGTAGGTGGGAACACTGATGGACCTCCTTGCGGGGTAGATGAAATGGTGGCAAAATAACGAAACATTTGCAGTATGACAGGAGTGAACGGCTCATGTAAAAATGTGGAACAATCCGATGGCGGCCGATGTGGCGCGCAAACCGAGGCAGCAAGGTGTTGGGACACAATGTTGAAATTGTACCAAGTGAGAGAGAGAAATGATCTCAAGCATCATCACGAGCTCGGAAAAATGAATCCGGCGATATAAAGGATGTCAAAAACGGGTGACGGCCGATGTGGCACGCAAACCGAGGTGACGGGGGCATTTTGAAAAATGCCCGGAAAATCTGGAGGTGAGAGCGAGAAATGATCTCTAGCATCATCACCGGCTCGGAAAAATGAATCCGATGATATAAAACATGTGAAACACGGAGAACGGCCGATGTGGCACGCAAACCGAGGCGACTAGTGGCGTCTGAAAAATGGGTAAAAAATGACAGAACAAAAATAATGCAACGAGGTGACCATCATGACGGTCACGTCGCGCTGATTCCAGTGGTGGAAACGGTTTGTAAAACAAAAGACAAAAAGAAAGTACTGTACAACGCAGACCAATGAGGCCGCGGGTTTCTTTTTTATGGGTAAAAACGCTTAAGATACAACCCATTACGAGGGTTGTGCAAAGGACGGCCTTCAGAGTCAGCTAGGATGTATGCCCCCTTGCCGAGGCAGGTCTGCACGACGTAAGGGCCTTGCCACATAGATTCAAACTTCCCTTTACCGGTTTTGTCATGGGCTTGGTCATAGGCGAGGACGAGGTCCCCTTCGCGGAAAGTTCGAGGGTGAACATGTTTATCATAACCGGCTTTGGAGCGGTTTTTGGCAGCTTCGATGTTCTGGAGAGTGGCCCGGCGGTCTTCATCGGCTTGTTCGAGGTGCAGCAGATGTTGCTCGAGGGGGGTGGTGTCAGGGAGAAGCTCAACGGCGATCTGTAAGGCAGGGATCTGACACTCGATGGGGAGAACAGACTCTATACCGTGAACTAAATGAAATGGTGTAAAACCAGTGGCGGTCTTGGTGGAGGTGCGATAAGCCCACAAAGCAGGGAACAACATGTGGTGCCAATTGGACTTATGCTTGTCAACTGTTCGTTGGAGGATGGTTTTAAGGATTTTGTTGATGGCCTCCACTTGGCCGTTCCCTTGGGGGTAGTAAGCAGAGGAGAATTGGTGCTCATACTTGAGGAGGGTGGATAACTCACGCCAGACGGCATCTTCGAAGTGTGAGCCATGGTCAGAGACTAACTGCTTAGGGACCCCGAATCGAGCGATGACATGGTTGAAGAAGAAGCAGGCAGCAGTGTCAGCGGTACAATTGAAGGTAGGCATGGCTTCCACCCATTTGGTAAAGTAATCAACAGCGACAACAATATATTTGTGGCCGTTGGCAGACTGGGGTCTACATTCCATGAAGTCTATGGCCCACTTACAAAAGGGACCAACGGTGACGACTGGGTGTAACGGAGCAGGAGGTGTCCGGGCCTTGGGGGCAAAAAGTTGGCAGTTATGGCAGTGTTTGACCGCAGTGATGCAGTCAGTGAAAAGTGTGGGCCAGAAGTATCCGGCGCGGACGACCTTTTGGGCGGTGGCCATCCCTGAGAAATGGCCTCCGCAGGCACCGCTATGACAGTCATTAAGGACGTGTTCAGCTTCCTCATGGGTAAGGCAACGATGAAGAATTGTGTCAACCCCGCGCCGATAGAGGACATCGCCTAAGAGGAGATATCGAGAGGCCTGGTGGCGGATGCGACGGCGTCCATTTCGTGTAACTTTGGGTCTGAACTTCTGCGTGCGTAGGTATAACAAGATATCACCGTACCATGGGTCATCGGACGAGATAGTGAACAGGTGATTGTCGGGTAACTCATCGGAGATGGGTTTGGCCGGGAGAAGGGAAGGGAGATCAGTAATGAGCTGGGCCAGCGCGAGGGCTTTAGTGCTCTTAGGTGTTTTGAAGGTAAGGTCATATTCTTGGAGGATAATGATCCATTTGGCAACACGACCTTGGAGTAGCCGCCGGTTCAGAAGATATACCATGGGGTTAGAGTTGGCCACGACGGTGGTATGACTCATTAAGATGTAGTGTCGCAATTTTTGAACGGAAAAGACGACTGCGAGGGCAAGTTTCTCTTCATAGGGGTAACGTAATGGTGGACCAGACAAGGTCTGGCTAACGTAGTAAATGACGTGCTCCTGGTGAGAATCGTCTTCTTGAACTAAGACTCCAGATACGGCATGCTCGGAGGCCGACACGTAAAGGATGAAGTCTCGAGTGAAATCCGGAGGGGAAATCAGAGGGGCTTGTGTGAGGGCCTTCTTGAGGGCCTCGAATGCAGCTTCTGCTTGCGCATCCCAGACAAAGGGTACGTGGGTGCGGAGTAGGCGCAAGAAACCGTGTACCGTAGTGGCATAATTAGGAACGAAGCGTCGAAGGAAGTTAGATCGCCCCTGCAGACTTTGGAGTTGCCGGAGCGTGCGAGGAGGGGGGAGGTCTAAAATAGCTTGGACTTTTAGAGGGTCAACAGTAATTCCTTTCTGGGAAACAATGAAACCCAACAATCGGCCTGCCGGTACGCAAAAAACACACTTGTGTGGGTTCAAGCGAATTTGGTATTTGCGACAACGCAGAAAAATTTGCCGAAGGTCGTTAAGGTGGTCTGATCGTTTCCGGGAACGAGCTGTAAGGTCATCAAGGTAGATTAGCAGGATATGGACCAAGTCGTGGAAGCAGTAGGTCATGGCCAGCTGGAAAGTGGCACCAGCATTTTTGAGGCCGAAAGGCATGACGCGATAGGCAAAGGTGCCCCAAGGGGTAGTAAAGGCAGTTTTGTACTGGTCTTCCTTACGGATCTGAATCTGATTATATCCGGAAAAACCATCCATGAAGGAGAGGACCTCATGTCCCGCACACGCATCTATGAGTTGATCGATGAACGGCGTGGGGAAGTTGTCCTTGGGACAAGCATAGTTTAAGTCACGGAAGTCAGTGCATACGCGGATGGTGCCTTGCTTTTTGTTAACTGGAACAGGGTTTGAAACCCATGTGGTATAGGCAATAGGATAAATGAACCCTGCCTTGCGCAGCTTCTCAATCTCGGCCTTGACAGCTGGGAGCTTTGAGGGATGAATGGGGCGCTGTTTCTGACGAACAGGGGTTACATCAGGCCATGTGTCAATGTGGTGCTCTATAATTGCGGGATCAAGACCAGGCATTTCGGTATAAGACCAGGCAAAGACATCACGGAATTCTTTGAAAAGGTGTGTGTAGTCCTCAATCTCTTGTTTACTGCAGAATGCTCCTAAAGTAATGAGTTCAGGGGCACGACCTGGAGCAGCAATATCAACTTGGATGACAGGTGAGATGTTGGCCATGTTGCCCTCCTCGAAGGCATCAGGAGCAGGAATAGGGTCCTTGAACCAGTCAACCTTGGTGGGAAGGAAGTCTTTGGATTCGACCGCGTATTGGGTAGCGGTGCTAGAGGAAGACGCTTCTGGGATGAAATAGGAACGGTGGTGCATATCATCCCAAGGATAATCCGGGGCAGTTAGGGCCTCAAGAATCTCCTCATCAGTACGGAAAATCTGCGTCGTCAAATCGGTTGACGAGGGGGTAGTAGAAGTGTTGGTTGAAGAGATCATGTAGATGATATTAACCTCTTCAGAAGGGGGAGAGACCGGGGGGTAGATCTCCTCAATGGTTGGTGGTGCCGTCTCAAGATCCAGATTGTTCATCTCATAGAGAGCCGCTCTGTAATCCGGGAGATCGGGACAATGATGTGAATAGTGCCCGTAAATACCGCAGATGGCGCAGGAGTGGTTGGTACGTAGGGACTTATCTTTAGGCTTAGGAGTGGGGTTTAGTTCGACTGTTGGGATGTTGGGGTCATCATCGAGCATTTGCATGTGCTTCTGCAATGCGGGTAACTGTGGGCATTGGTGGGTCGCATGGCCCAACTCGTCACACAGCGAGCATTTGGGAGGAGCACGAAACACTGGAGGGTTCTTGACTGTCTTGGGAGGTGGGACAGCAGTGTAAGGTTGTGGACCTCTGCCCCCAGTGGGTTGAGGAGGAAGAGGAGTTGTCGTGGAGGTTGAAGGGGTAGAGACACCGGGAGGTGGATGAGTGGTAGTAGCCATGGGTTGCATCGGCTGGAGGACGACATCTGGTGTCGGCGGGCGAACGGGAGGCGAAAGATACCATACAGGTAATCCCAAGGTTAACCCAGGGAGGCTAAGGGTAGCCATGACCGGGGCGCTTACTACTCCTGCTGGAGGAACTAGGAAGGGGACCGTATGGATCGGTGTAACACCAATGTGACTAGGTACCAATGGTGGTTTAGGCAACAAGGATGGTTGATTGTTAGGTGGTAGGATGTCATGGGACAAGGTACATAAGTCAGACATTTTGGGCGTAGATGACGGCGGAGGAATGGATTGAAAGGTGGAGGTCATCGGCGCGTCTGAGTAGACTCCAGGCCCCGTAGAGGAAACAAACGAGGTGGTGGCACTAGAAACAGGTTGTTCAACCATGGGGAGAACATTTTCCGGTGCCGCCGGAGCACTGGGATCATAGTAGGTGAGCTGGTCAATCTTAACCACGCGTCCTTCATGGGGGAACATCATGGTGCGAAAGACAGAAGAGGCAACCGCCCGCATGGCATACATGTAGCTGCGGCCAAGTAGAAGGTTGTAATCCAATTGGGCATTGATTACCTCTATGTCAATAAGAACTGTTTTACCACCTAACTGGACTGGAACGTTGGGTAGAAGGCCTTGGGGCTGGGCCGAACGACCGTCGTAGGCACGTAACGCAGTGGTGGACTGCTGGAGAGGAGGGGATCCTAGCTTCTGCCATACAAATGTAGACATAACGCATGTGGAAGCACCCTCATCGATGATGCACCGATGGATAACAAGATTCCTAACGGAGACTGTAACTTGGAAGGCTAAGCTGGAAGGTAGGCGTGGTTCAGACTGGTCTAAATCAAACGCCATCAAGTGTGAATCAGTTGGGTCAATCCCCCCGATGGCGGAAAGTAAAGTCTTGCGCTGGGAAGGGCAGTTCTTCAAGACTTCCAACGCAGACATGGCTGCGGGAGATTGGGCTAGGTCGTCTACGATGTTGTAGTTTGACGCAGCACGCGCATTAGGGTTATTGTTGATTCGGCGAAGTGGGAAACGAGGTGCTTTCGCAGCGCCGTCTATGGGAGGCGGAGGTATACGTAACGCCTGATCGGTGGGATGGGCGTTAGCGGGTTTATCCGTGGGAGTGGCTTCAGAGGTGGAGCCATATTGGTTCCGACGGGTCTGGAGGTTGACGTCAGCGGATGACATCATCAGTAAGTGGTGGGTACCTGAGTCAAACATGGGTTGATCAGGAGCAGCGTAGGTGATCTGTTGTTGTTGGGGTTGCACGTTAGCTTGAGGGGCCAACGGCTGATTGTTCACCACGCCTTGGGTCGGTAATGGGTTTTGCAGCACTAAAGGGGGTTGCTGAGGTTGGGGGGGGTTGGGTGGCGCTTGGGGGGCCGCATGCCCTTGGCGATGGGCCTCGTCAACCCAAAGCTGCCGAGCTCGCTCCAAGTGTGGGCAAGCATGGGTGTAATGTCCATAGACCCCGCAAATAGAACAAGGGTGGTTCGTTCGCAAATTGGGGTTTTTAGCCTGCTTGGGCGGGCGATCAGGGTTTTGATTAGCGGGGGCCGCATTGTTATTGTCAGGGGGATTAGCCGGTTGACCAGCTTGGTCTGCAGGTTGGTTATTTCCCCGATTACGGCCTTTGCCGCGGTTCTGTTGGCCCTGGTTACGTTGGTTATTCTGGTTTTGCTGCGGGTTGTGTTGGGCGTAAACTTGCCCTTGGGCAGCAGGTGGATTCTGAGGTTGCGCAGGTGCTGGAGCAGGCTGCGGAGGATGATATGCAGGTTGAGGCTGAGCAGGTGCAGCAACTTGAGGGTGTTGCTGATAGGACTGCGGAGCAGGTTGTGGTTGTGCCGCAGGGGCTTCCTGGGGCGGATAATAAGCGGGTGGGGCTTGTGGAGGCGCAGGAGCGGAGGCAGCCTGCTGATGGTAGTAAGGCTGAGGGGCGATTGGAGGAGCATAAGCAGGAGTCGCATACCCGAAGCACTGTGGTGGACATGAGGGCCCATGGGAATGGTGATGTGTCATGGGAGCATATGAGTTGGTTGCTCCAGACTGTGAAGTAGCCCGCGACAGGTCGGGGCCAGGGGTAGGACGTGCTATAGAAAATGGTTGGGGATGCGAAGAAACACGGCCAATGATACCATCTGCAGCGTGGGATGCCCCCGGCGCATCATGATGGGAGGACTCGCCGCGAGGGGCGTCAAGTATAATGGTATAAAGGTAACCCGACTGGGCGTAAATGAGGTCGAACTGCTGTGCCTTAAGGATGGCCTCTTCTTCAGACTGGGGTCTTTCTGAAGCTACATCCTTAGCAATGACGGGAAGCAGGGACTTGAGGAACCAATCGAGGAAGATACGGTCATCTATTTTAATCTTGCATAAGCTACGGCGTCTACGCTACTCATGGATGTGGTCCGTGATATGGGTAGCCGTGTTTTGTCTACAAGATAGAAGGATCTCAACGCCCGCGTCATAGCGGACTGGCAACTGGAAGAACTGCAGGAAGGTCGAGGCCAGGGAAGAAAAGGTGGCGTGGGTCCCATGAGGCTGCTCAATATACCACTTGGCTGCAGAGCCAGTAAAGGTGCGCTGTAAGAGACGGAGGCGAACAGAGTCGTCCACTATGGAGTTAGAGGAACACCATAGGTGGAAAGACATGATGTGGTTCTGTGGGTCCTCACCGGCCTTACCCTCGAATTTAGGGATGTCAGAGGGTAGTTTGGTAGGCATATGAGGCCACATAGGGTCGTGTCGAATAGGATCGTTGGTCAATCTGGCCAGGTCAGGTAGGTTGAGGCTAGCCATGAACGGCAAACTGGAAGAAGGCTGTGACACAGTAGTGCTGTGGACCAAGTTGGGGCCAGTGCCCCCAAGTGGAGGGACAAGATTTAGGGTGGTGCCCCCAAGTGGGGGAACTGAGGTAGTGGAGGATGGTCCAGCACCACCATGGGTAGTGTGAGCCACTGATGTAGTGGGGATAGGTATTCCCGCTGTGGGAATAGGTACCGTGAGGGGAACGGTAGATGGTTGCCCCATGGAGGGCATACCAAAAACAGGTGTAGTAACTGGTGTAGTGGTGGATGTGCCACCAATGGTCCCTATGACAAATGGAGTGGAAGTCGTACCAGCCATGGGGCTAGTAGGGGCAGTATAAATAGGGTTCTCAGACTCTTCGTCAGAATCAGAGGTAAAGTAAGGTGCGTCACTATCTGGTGACGGAGACCTACGTCGCTGACGAGTGGAGTCAAGTGACAAAGCTCTAGATCTGTGATGAGTGGTATCAACGGATAATGATCGGAATCTACGACGTGTGGTGTCAAGAGAACCGTGCTGTGGGGGCTCGCCCCTGAGGCGCCGAGAGTGTCTCGGGGACTCAATGGTGACAGATGGTGTCTAAATCTCTGTGGGTTGAGGTGAGTATAAAAACAGCTCAAAAAATCCTAATGCCACCGAGTGTGCAGAAGGAGAGCTAAAAAGCAAGGCACTCAGGCCAACAACCAACTCAAAACACCCACTGCAACAGCTGTGCTACAATAGGTGGAGTAACAACAAAGATGGTCAGAATACCAACAAGCAGCAGGTTTCCTAAAAAAGAAAAATGGTGGACTCACTAGACCAAAGGGAGGTAAAGGAGCATGCAAACACCTAGCTAAAAGTATTCTGACTCAACTAAACATATCCTCTGCAAGGTGATGAAATCCAAGTCAGACAATATGAGTAGGAAAGCCAAGTGGCTATGATATCCTCCTACCGGGAGGGACACCGGGTAGTCAATCCTAGAAGAATGGCAACTAAGATACCCCGTTCATGACACGTCCAGAAAGGTGAATCTGCCATTTAGTTCGTTGACCGCAATACCCCTATACAGGGATATCCCGCGAACCGCGAAAGGTAGCCCTTCGGTTACTGAATGGAGTGCGGTATTCCACTCAGGCCTCCGGAACCAGTCTCCCGACTTCAACCCTCCTAAGGGAGAGGCCCTCTGATAAACTGGTCGTGACCGTGCCAAAAAGTACTAGGGGATTTTGGTTCCCTATTTGGACAACAACTATGTCTCAAGTGAAATAACCAAGGGGTGTTATTGGAAGCCTATCCCCCTGATCCTACCTAACTACAATGATTCTTTTGTGTTCCCCAAGTGGGGTTAGAATGTTGGTTTAGTTAGGTACGTTTTAAGGCTCACTTGATTTAATGTGACAGAGTGTGTGCTCGTGAGGTGTTGAACCCAAAAACAGAAGTGCCACAAGGGAGGGCAACTTCCAATCTATCAAGAATATGGAAATTGAAAGTTTAACTTTGCAAAATTTTCTGAAATAAAAATACTGAAATTTTAAAAAGATTCTGTAAAAGGAACAGAAATTATGTTGCAGAAAGGCTGTAAGGAAGTGGGCTGCAGGTGGGACAGAGGGCTGTTCAAATGCAGAAAATATTGCAGCAAGAGGGGCTGGGCTCAGAACAGGAAAAGAGCAGAAATCAGACCGCGGGTCTGTGGCGGATCAGAACAGGCCGACCGCGGGTTTAAGGGAAACAGCGGCGGTCAGGTCGCGGCTATCGGGCCAACAGTTGCAGTCGGAACGCAGGAAACAGGGGAAAAGGCACAGTCGGGTCGCGGCTATCGGGCCAACAGTGGCAGTCGGGACGCAGGAAAAATGGAAAAAGACACAGTCGGGTCGCGGCAAGAGGGCTAACAGGCGCAGTCGGGACGCGCGAAAGAGGCAGAAAGCCGCAGTCGCGACGCAGGAAAAAGGCCGACAGGCGCAGTCAGATCGCGGCAAAAAGGCTGATTAGCCACGGTCGGATCGCAGGTAACAGACTTGAATCCGCCGGCAGAGCGTCGAAAGCAGTCTGAGAGCCACGGTCGGATCGCGGGTAAAGGCCTGAAAGGCGCGGTCGGGACGCGACTGTAGAGGAAAAAGACGCGGTATGCAGCGGCCGAAAGGGACAGCCGAAAGAAAAAATTTAAAAACGGAAACCAGAAATTCGAAAACTAGGGGAGTCGCCAAAACTGTAGCTAGGGTTTTACCCCTAGCTTGTGCCAATGAGCACCTACTAAGGAGAATGGACTCCTTAGTAGCAGTTCAGTATATTAAACTAATTATGCAAAAAACAAAAATTAAATTATTTCTAAGACAAGCATGAAGCATTAAACACCAAAATGAAAGAATGACTTTGTATTGATGTTACCTTGAGTGTCAAGGTTGGTGAAGCCCTTTGCAGTGTCCAAGAGGATGCTCCAAGCTTCTGAATGCTCCTTCTCCTTCTCCAATGTTGGGGGATGGGCCAAAGGTGGCTCTCAAGGCGAAAATAGTTCAAAGGTGAACTAGGGTTTCGAGAGAGATTTTGGCAGAGTAAGGGTGCTTGTGATTGTGGATATGAAATAAGGGATCTCCATCACCTATTTATAGTATTTTGGTGGTGGAGTGCTGACCCATGGTTTTAGGAAACACATGGTTTTAGGCAGCTGTATAGGGTTTTTTCCTCCTTTTCCTCATTATTTTATATTTTTATTCCCTTTTTAGGGGATTTTTGCTATTTTTGGAGGAAAAGGGGGTTTTTTAGCCTTTTTTAGGCTATTTTGAGGGTTTTATGGCCTTTTGGAGGCATTTTAGGCCTTTTGGAGGCTTTTTAATGGGATTTTTTGGATTTTTAATGGAAATATGGTAGGAAAATGGACAAATGAGCCATATAATGTGGTAAATGAGCTAGTGAGCACTTTTTGGGTGTTAACAGTACGAAAATGATCATTGTCCACCCAAGAATAATTAGAACTTTGAACTATAATCCTACGTTTCTAGGGTGGGGAGAGATGGTATGGTAGCTTTCCATTTTCTAAATAATTGGCCATGTCTACAAACTAAGGGGTTCGAATAGACACAACAAACAAATGCTCATCTGGAAATCTATCATCGACGGGACCGACATTATCGTCAATTTGAATTCGAGAGAGAAAATATGCTACCACATTCTCTCGATCGGGACGATCAATAATAGTGATGTTAAATTCTTGTAACAAAAGAATCCACTGAGTCACCCTGCCATTGGTGATTGGTTTGTTCATTAAAAATCTAATGGCGGAGTTTTCTGTGTGTACGAAAACTTCATATCCTGTGATATAGTGACGAAACTTGTTAATGGAATATACTACTACCGAAAACTCTTTTTCAGTAACAGTGTATTTCGATTCTGCAGGAGTCAAATTTTTACTAGCAAAATAGATGGCATGTGATGTTTGTCCCTCTTTTTGACCTAATACTACTCCTATAGCTATGTCGGAAGCATCAGTGGATATATGGAAGGGAAGGGACCAATTGGGGCCCCTAAGTATTGGTGCCATTGATTTCTTTTCCTTCAAAGTTTCAAAGGCATGTTGACAAGGTTCAGTCCATTGAAATTCGGTATCTTTCATGAGTAATTTAAACATAGGTGCGGCTATCTTAGTGAAGTTTTCAATAAAACGTCTATAATAGCCTGCATGGCCAAGAAAGCTTCTTACCTCCTTTAGAGTTTTTGGAAGAGGGAGATTAACAATTATTTCTATCTTGGCAAGATCCACCTTGATACCTTGAAGAGAGACATGATGTCCCAAAACTATGCCCTAGTTAGTAACATATTACATTTTTCATGACTAAGGGCTAAGTTTGTCTCTTGGCACCGAATAAGAATTGTTTCAAGGTTATCAAGGGCTCCTTGGAAGGTATTACCATAAACTGTAAAATCATCCATATAAACTTCTACACAGTCATGTATAAGGTCGAAAAACATTTGTAGGAATGCACGTTGGAAGGTGGCAGGTGCATTGCATAGGCCAAATGGAAACACTCTATAGGCATATGTCCCCCAAGAACTAGTAAAGGTTGTCTTGTCTTGATCCTTAGGTGCTATTAATATTTGGTTGTATCCACTATACCCATCAAGGAAGGAGAAGTATTGTTTCCCTGACAAGGTATCTAACAGCTGGTCAATGAAAGGTAAAGGGAAGTAGTCCTTAAGAGTGGCCTTGTTCAATTCTTGAAAGTCAACACAGATACGCCATTTCCATGTAACTTTCTTTGGAACTACTACCAGAGGAGACACCCATTTACTGTTTGAAATTCGGTAGATGAAGCCAACATTAAGGAGTTTTTGTAATTCATCTTTAACTATATCCTTTAGGGTTGGATTCATTCTTCTGTGGGGATGCCTGACATGAGGTATGTTTGAATCTGTGTAAATGTGGTGAATACAAGTATCTGGGTGTATACCTTTCATATCACTGTATTCCCATGCAAATTCTCCAGTTTTACTTTTGAGAACTTTTAGTAATTGTTTTTGCTGACTCTCATCTAAACCTGCATTTATATGTAGGTATTTTTCGAAACTAACCTCACAAGGTATGGTATAGTATCCTATATGTTCTTCGATTTCGAAGACACAAGGTGTACTTGTAAATTTTGAGAGGCTCATGTTTTCTTGGAATTCCTCTCCACATATTTGGTCAAGTTGGGAAAAAGACTGAGGAAAGTCTATACATGTTGTGGAAGAGATAAATTGGTTCAGCACATTATTGGTATTTTGTTCTTGAAGTGCCAAGGAGACATCACTAACAAGGGAAAGTTCTTCCAATTTCTCATCCCCAAAAGGACAATCTAACCAAAACAGGTTTTCAGTTACTGGTTGTGCTGGTGGGTATAAAGCAAGTTTTCTTGTAGACAACCCATCAGAGATGATCATATCTTCATTCCTACATCCTATAAATGCATTAGCAGTGGCTAACCAAGGTCTTCCCAGAATAATGGGGTTTCCTTTGGAAGGGTCCTTTGATTCTATGACCATAAAGTCCATGGGATATTCCCATGAAGCCACTGATACAATGATATCATCTAAGATCCCAGCAGGCTGCACCATAGTGCCATCTGCTAATTCTAGCATTGTTGGGGTAGGGCAGAGAAACTGTCCCAATTGGAGAGTTTCTAAAACTGTGGTAGTCATCAGGTTAATAGAAACCCCTAGATCAATAAGTGTGTTTCCTATGGCAGTGTTATTGATGATAACTGTTACCACAATATTTCTTGGATTTGTATATTTTTGAATTCTAGGTTGGTTTGCTATGTAATCTAACATTTCACCTATGACATGAATTGTTGGAGGGTCTTTTTCCCTTTTACCTGCTCTTTTAATACAGAGTTCCTTTATTACCTTACTATAGATTGGTGTATCTTTAATGGCTTGTAACAAAGGAATCTTGATACAAATATTTTTCAATTCGTTAATGATATCATACTCTGGATAAGTTACAGGTTTTCCTATTACTAGACACTCCGTATATGGGGGTTCTTTTTCTCCTGTAATTACATATTTACGAGGATGGTTGTGTGTTGAAGCTTTAGGAATAGCCACATCTTCAAATGGCATCATTCAAAATTTCATTACGTGTGTCTTCTTCTTCATTCTCTTCTCAGATAACAACTGATGATTTGGGCTGATCTTGCAAAACTCTTCTATACCGCAGTTGAATCTCATGCACTGGTGCAGTAGAAATAGCATATGATGGAAGAGGTAGCAACCCAATGTTGTTAAGAGCTTGAGTTGGCTTGTTGTTAGGATTTGGTATTGGTTGTGCAGGTAATATTGTGGGTGTTGGGAGATTCATATTCTGGAAATGGTGAGGTTGATTTGTGATAGGGGGTAGTGAAGGAGGTACAAATCCAGGCAAGAGTTGCTAGATATTAGGTGGGTAAGGATAGTTAGGAATAGGAGGTGGTTGAGCATATGCTTGTCCTCTCCATCCATGTGGCCATTGTTGTTGTTGAGCATGATGAGGAGGGTATTGAGGTGGCCAATTTTTCCAACCTGAAGTGTTCCATTGTTGAGGAGGTTTATAAGGATGGTAATAGGGTGTAAATTGTGATGATGGGTCCAGATATGATGGTTGATCTCTAGGTTTCCAAGGCCTCCTAGATGTTTCACCAAAGTTTCCACTCTTGTATACGGCTTGCAACCTAGGAAACGATGGACAATTATCAGTTGGATGTTCTTCTGTACAAAGGTGACATACAGAAACATTATTCAATGGTCATTCCCATTGGGGATGTTTAGTTCTACACCTAGAATAGAAAAAAATCATTGCTGCACGCTCTTCATCATGTTTCCTTTTAGCTTGTAATGCATCTAATTGAGAACCCATGGCTCCTAAGATATCTGTTTTGAAATTTTCTAATAGGTTTCCCAATTCTACCCTTGTAACTCCACCAGGACTAGATATATTTCCTTTTAGGTTCCTAGTATAAGATTCTTGAAAGTGTCTTCCACTCTTCCCTCTACTCCTAGAGTAATTCCTACACAGTTCACAAATTTGTGAAAAAGGATTATGAGAAATGTCTCCTGCTGCCATGAGATTAAGTTTTTCTAAGAATTCTTCTGAGATTCCCTTGAGGAAGAGTGTCTTTACTGCATCCTCTCGAAGTCATTATATTTGTATTTATGAAATACATAGTTAAATCTTTCGAGATAGTCTTCTAGGCTCATCTTCAAGTTGTTGTATTTTGAAAATATCATTGCAAGAGTCCTTAGGTTTACAGTAATCCTGATATTTCCGTATAAATGTAGTCTTGATTTCTTCCTAAGTTCTACTACTAGATTCTGCTAACCCCATGAACCATCGAAGAGAAGAATCTTTTAATGTGGCACGAAATGTTTCTAGCCTTTGGCCATCTTGTATGTAGTTATAGCTCCTACACAAAATGTCAAATTCGAATAAGAATGTATCCGGATCCTCAGTACTCTTCCCATAAAAGATCGGTAGTGAGGAGGGAGGGATGTTTTTCATGGTTACATCTTGTGCAATATCTAAGATGGGGAACCCAAAAGTGCCCTCAGTTCTAACCTCTCCCTCTTCTTCATCTTGTCAGACATGATATTCATTTTCATCCTCCATGAAGAATTGATTTCCAAAGAGAGTGTACCTAGGTGGTTCCTTTCTTGGTGAATATGGGATGTCCCAACGCTCTGTTTTAGGGAGAGTATTCCTCTTTTTAGGAGGAGAATTACCAGCTATGTGGGAGCCCAGTTTTGAAGGTCCTACAGTTGTTGTTTCAATCTGTGAGACAACTATGTTCACGAAATTTTTAAAAAGAGAGTCTACTTGTGCGGGATCAACAAAGTCTGCTAGGTTTGGACCACCTACTATTGAAAAGGTAGTGTCTTTGGGTTTTTGAGCTAATGGAGGGTTGAGAGGTTTTGATGTTTTATCCTTTTGAATTTCCTCTTGTCTATGTTTAGTCTCAATATGAGCTTGCGGTTGTTCTAATGGTATTTCTTTATGAATAGACTTCTCTAATGTCTCTATGGTTCCCCCTAAATGGTTTCCAGAAAGGATTTCCTTAGCTTTCCAAGTAGGACTATCCCCCATAGGTGTCTTCTGATACCTTTCTGCTGAGTTACCCCCCGTAAAAGTTAGTAGGAATTTTAGTAGGAAGGATAGTTTTAATGTATCTACCTTTTGAGTCTCTAGACCTATTCATGAAAACAAAGCTAAAACTGAAATAAATTCTAATTGCATTACTAGTATTGCTGGGTTTTGGTGATGCTTGTTATAACAGATGCGCAGGTTCCTACTTCTCATCTTACCACTCACCCGGCACCATCCTATCTCTAAGTTTTGAAAGGAAAATTCTACCTACCACTAAGTTTTAAGAGAAAATTCTACCTATCTACAACTGAATTCTACCTATCTACAACTCCACGGCAACGGCGCCAAAATGTTGGGTGTATTTACTGTCTTAAGGAATCACCAAATATTTAATTACCAACTAGGGTTGGTAATCTTAGAGTTGTGGCACAGTATATGCTGAATTAGAATGGTACCTAAGACATCGGCTCTGCCGACCTTATAAATGTTTAATAATGAAAAGATCGAAAGATCTTTCAAAATGAAAAGTCGAGTCAAACTTCAGAAATACAACTACTAAACTGATTAAACCTAACTAAACCAATAGATCATAATAGTATCAATCTATACTACTCTACTCTATGAACAATAACTGAGAAGATAAAAACAACAAATATTATTCTAGGAAACAAGATTTGATCAAAAGCAAAACTATTCTTCTGAAATTGGAAACTACTGGTTAATGATTCAAACTCTAATCTAGGAATTAGAAAGTAATAACTATGAATGAGTTTGGAAACCTATCTATTAAAATGATTCCATGGAAAACTAACTATGGAAACAAGAAACTATATTATTTTAAAGCAAAATTACAAACTACTTAATAAATTCAATAGTTAAACTATTCATGCATTCAACAAATCTAAACTACCTAATTCCATTCTCCTTGAGGATTCTGAGGAAATGTATCAAATGTAATAGGAACGAGAGAGAATGTATCAAAATGACTTTCAAATGTGACAAGGAAACAGAACGGAAGTAAATCTAGTTTAACTTCTACAAAGAGATGCAAACTAAAGAGTGTCCAATTACAACTAACTTTAAACATTGTAATCTATACTTTATCCATAAGAAAAGGACTTGAAAATAAGTTTAATCTAGAAGCAAGTAGAAAACTTAATAAAGATATTTACTTGAAAATGAGTTTGATAAGAAGCAAGTAGAAAACTTGATCAAGGTATTTTATTTCTTAACCAAATCCTATCCTATGAACATCTTCATTAGCTATGTGAATGAAAAGAGAAAATCCTATGCTTCAGCTAAAATTATGATTAAAGTTTGAAAAACTAATGTGCTTTGGAGAATGAAATTACTAAATTTAATCTACAATTAATCTTAATAAGAATTAAATAAACAAATCTAAGAATGGAATTGATAAGTTCTAGAACAGTAAAGTATTAAGAAATCAGAGATGAAAGAAACATAATTTGAAAAGCAACTAAAGCAAAGTTAAGGAAATGAAATGCAAACTCATAATGGATATGAAACTTAATTGAAACTCTATGTGGTTCAGAACAAGGTCCTAATTACATGTATAAATGCTGATCAATTACAAGAAATATTACAATTCGAAAATCTAAGGAATTGGACTCTAAACAAGCATAAAAACAACACATAAAAATATTAAAGTCCATATGACAGTCTGGATGACAGTCTAAAAGACAGTTCGAATGGCAGTCTGGATGACAGAAAACAATATAAACTAAGAAAATAAGTAGTCTAAATGATCTTAACGCTAGTTGGTTTATGCATATGAGCGTATAGTGCAAGAAAAGCACTAAATAGACTGTTTAAAGTTGAAATAACAAGAAGCAACTTATACTAATCACTATCTAAGGAAATAAGCTATTTCTATTGCATTATAAAACAAGGCTGAAACAAAAGAGAAGCTAATCTACAGCTACAGGAAAACAATCAAAACTAACTCTAACTACATACTAAACTTGAAACATTAACTAGTTAACTTTATCTAGTTTCAAATGAAAAGACTGAAAGCAAACTAAGAGAAACTATGCATGACTGGTCACTTTAACTTCTGAGAATGTAAATTAAATTAGCAGTAAGACATAAATTATAGGAAATAAAGCAACATCTACAGGAAAAACCAAATTAATTACATAGACTGAAAATGAAAACTATTTACTTCCAGAAAAGAAATACAAAATATACACAAAAAACTTTGGTTGTTAAGGGGCCCTTCTCAGCAATCAGGGATTGAAACTAACTCAAATTAATCACCAATAGAACATCAACAGCTAAAAACCAGAAACTTCTATTAACTGAAAAAGATTACAAAGCGCTTTCTAACTCAACGTTTCTATGCATAAAAATTACTGCTAACTTCTATTACATGTTATGTATTCTTCACGAGAGGCGTCTTTATATAATTTTTACAGTAAGAGAGAAGGTCGAACCTTTCAGTGGTTGACCTCTCTAAAAATAGTAGGTTTTAATGGCTACAGAAACGATAGCATGACGGTTCACGACAGCGCACAGGCCGTTTTCCTGATTCCACGGGCATTGGCTCACTTTACGCGAACAGCTGTGCGTTTATCTCCTTTGACGTGGGCAGAGGTTGCGTTGTCAAGTTGGGCAGATAGGAGGACAGATCTTCTAGAATGGAGGCTCACGAACCATGAGGGACACGTTTCCAACCGAAATCGTGTCACCGTTTTTGTCTTTAATGCCCCAGAATATTCCAACCAACGAATCCAATGGTGCGAACGGAGGGCAGAACGGTGGTTCGAATGCGGCTGGGCGTCTTCAGCGTGAATGCACGTCTGAATGAACGTTCGTTTGAAACCTGTAGCCTGCAGAATGAAGTCTATATGCCAAGCAAGTCGAGAAATGTTAAATTAATGTCAATAAACCATAATATGAGGATAATTACTCACGATTTGTATGATATTCAAATAAGTTCATACCTCGGTTTGATTGATGGTCTAAATGGTGAGAAGTATGAATTATCATATAAAAAATAATGAAAATAACGCCAACAGAGCACGTTTAATGATAAAAAATGATGACAAAAATGGACATCAACCATTTATTTAACCCCTTTTAATATATTTATGCCAATATAATGTTTGTTTTGGGTTTATTAGATCCCTTATTCAAAATCCCAATGTTTCCACCCCAACCTAGGAAACTAGTAGATTGGTGGAATTTTCTGTTTTGAGATTTATTTGAATGGGGACATTACACCCATACATGTCTAGGGACAACAAGGATGAAGTTGGGTCTCAATTTCTATTTAAAGAGACTTTATCTTTCATTTATTTCATTGGTTGTTGGTTTTTTGTTGGTCCATCTTGTGATATTTGGAGACCTTCATTGAATACCAATGTAAAGAATACTAACCCCTTATTTTTAGAGTGTAACCTTAAAGGAAAGGAGTGAGAGATATTTTCTTTTCCTTTGTGAAATTGTGTTGGTCCTTCAACACATAAAATAGTTTGAGTAATTCTTGGGCGAGTCCATACTTTCTTGAGTATTTTGACATTAATCTATGCTTACCATCCACATATAATATATCAAAAAAGTAATTTTCTATTTTGTTTTAAAATGAAATCTACTAATCCTAAAGAATAATGTTAGTTGGAATTATTAGTTCTTCTAGATCTACTTGTTCTCCATTGATTATATCTAGCTAAAAATATAGAAATTTAATCCTAAGGCTTATCATACAAAGTTCATATTTATTTATCTTAAGTCTCTTGTATTCAAATATTAATATTAAGGGAATTGGAATATCGTGCAAAAACTAATATCTAGACTCTTGAATTGGAACTTTGTGCAAAAATTCCAATGCCTCTCAATGGCGATGGTGATAACATTGGCATGACGAGGATGAAGGTTATATTGATGGTATCAATGGGCATGGTGTTGATGGTGATAACATGGGAATGAGAAGGATGGTGGTAACATTGATGGTGGCAATGGTAATGTTGTTGATGAATCATGATGGTCATGGTGCAATGAGAATGGGGATGGTGACTATGAACATGGGGATGGCGTTATGGTGAAAATGACCTAAATGTCCTATAGAGTGTAGAAAATTTCAAGCTAAAACAAATAATCACATATCAAAATATCCTTTCCTATATTGGGTTCCTATTTATAAATAGCACCATGTGCCCCCTCCTCTAGGATTTATCCCCCGCCTCTACCTTGAATCTCAAAGGTGTTCCTCCAAGGAAATTAGTCATTCCTCTAAGATTTGATGAAACTTCCTAATTCAAGTGTTAAAATAAGGTATAAAAAGATTCCCCTGTCTGATAAGTTGTTTTCCTTAAGTGAGGGTTACATTTTTGTTATGGTCATGATAAAGGAGTTCAACATTAATCCCGTAAACCTAGAGCCTAGAAACCCAGAGCCTATCCTAAAAACCCTAGTTTTGAATCCAAATAATTATACACTTATATGCAAAGTTTATGACATGTATATAGAAAGGTTGTGTACAGCTAAAAACAAATCAAGTGCAATCCATATTTGACCCAAAATACATAAACAAAGAGGCTAAATGGCTTAGAATCCAATGAGCATGATGGAGACAATGGTGACAATGAGCACAATGATGAATATGGTGATAATGGGCGCGAGGATATTTATGGTGACGATGACAATGACATAAAGTGCATTAGGTTGATGGTGGATGACAGATGATTGATGGGAACAAGGATGGTAGCACCACGAGAAAGAGGATGACGAGGCTTGATGGTGATTGTGGTAGTGGGCATGGTGTTGGTGACAATGTTGTCATGATAGTGGAGTTCAACATTAAGCTGGTAACCCTAGAGATTGGAGCCTATCCTAGAAATACGAGAGCCTATCCTAAAACCCTAGCCGGTAGCGTAAACCCTAGTTTGTATTCTAATCACAATGAAGCCAGATTATGTAACCTAATCCCTTCCCAAAATTATAATACATATAAAAAGTAAATAATTTTCATTGTACATATATATTCATGTGCATACATTTGAATCCAAACCATTATACACATATATGCATAGTTTCTCATCTATATGGAAAGGGTGCACACAACTAGAAAAACATTGTACCTAGCACCAGAAGCCTAATTTAAAAACCTAATTATTCATTAGATGATTGAAATGTTGTTATGGCATGGTTGACAATTTTGTTGCAAATGATCATGGTTGATTCTAGGACCATAACTAGTATTTATTGCAAATAATTCATTTGGTCGAGTTGTAAAGGGTGCATGGTGTATGTTCATGGTGCATGGTGTATGTTCATCCCCTCAATGGTTTGAAATTGATTGTAGCATGGAATTTTTTATATGATGGATATGTACACTTGTGACAACCTTCTCAATGGATGGAAAACCTAATATGATGATAACACTATTAAATCTTAGGCCAACATGTACATTCTACCATATTTCCAAATCCATGAGATAAAACCATAGTGGAACAAAACTCGAACAAACATATAAATTTTCATGCAAATAATGGAACATGGTTCCCAATGTACATACAATGGCAACTCGTTCTCTATAGAAAATATGAAAACTCCTGTCGTAGATCCAAATACATGGCAACTCGTGCCCTATACAAATTCTGACAACTCGTGCCGTAGATCCAAAATACATGGCAACATGTGTCGTAGATACAAGGTACATGGAAACTGGTGCCCAAAAGTGCCACATCGAGGCTAATGTACATAACAAGGTGTGTCAAGCATTGTGACCACCCTAGTCACTCCCAGGCACATCTCCAAAATTGATCTTCCTCTTCTTGGAGCTACTGGTACCTCGGGTCTTCTTCCTTCTAGGAGTAGACTGTCTCTCCGGGATCTGAAACAAATGATATAAGATACCATAATTTTCAAGCATTTGTAACATTTACAACATTTATAAAATGAATGTACAATTAAAATATTAAATAACTCACCATTGATGCGAATGGGAGACGTGAGGCAGGTGTCTTGAATCTGCTGAGCCTCTTAGCAATTCCACCCTACAACATTTACGACAATCATTTCATTGAAAAATAATAATTGCTTAAATTAATTTTGGTTAATGAATCAAAACATTTTCATAAATTAACTTGATTCTCACCGTGAACACCTCTAACAATGGACATGGCTGGGATTTTGGGCTAGCAGGTGGAGTAGTTGGCTGGACAACCTGTTCTGATGCAGTCATTGGGGGGGGGGCGCGGATGTAGATGCAACAACTATGGGTGCAACTATTGTAGATACATGGGAAGATACTGGAATAGTAGTTTCCACAATAGTGGCGGGAACTGGAGATGACATGGTGGAGGACATGGTGGTATGGGGTGGAGGAGGATATCATGGACAAGGAACCCCTACCGGTTGTACGGTAGGGTGTATTGACCCAAAAGGGCTGGGGGGATGTTGAGGTATGGTGAATGGGATGGTTTTCCTAGATAGAGGGGGGAGGATGGATAGAAGGGAGGTTTTTGATAGAGGGGGGAAGCTGGATGGAAGGGGGGGCGTGGACGAATGGGGGAGGATGGATAGACAGGGGGCGTGGATGAATGGGGCAGTATGTATAGATGAGGGGGCGTGGACGAATGGGGGAGGATGGATGAAGGGGGGGGGGTGGATGAAGGGGGGAGTGTGGACGAAGAGGGGAGGATGGATGGAAGGGAGGGGGTGGAAAAAGGGAGGTGTCTAGATGGACACATGGAGGGAGACTCATGGGAGAGGGTGGAAACATGGGACTAAAGTGGCCTACAGCTATTGGCGGCCCCTGCATACAAATTTGTAATATCATATTTTAGTAAACAAAAATCTAATTAAACCATAGTGTTTTGTAGCATTTCAAATTAAAAGCGTGGTTTTAACTACACATTGTACCTGTGTATATTGTGATATGCCGATCGCTGGTGGAAATGGATGATCATCGTAGTGCGTGCATTCCTATGGACACTAAAATGTATGCACGTTATGAACATATTAAACAAGTAATTATTTAGTCAATCAAAATATTAAAAAATATTGTACTAACTATCATCATGTATGTCATAAATATAAATACATAAAAATAGAAATGCCATAAGTAATAACAATATTATGTGAGGTACTGAAAATACCTCCATCTGCGGTGCCGCAATTTCAATTGCAGCTGCCATTGCTGCATCCAAGTTGGGAGATCCTACGTTCTCCCATGATGATGTCTCATCTCTAAATAACTGTACATTGAAATAATAGTTTAATTCGAACAAAATTACTTTAAAATTACTTTACAAATAGTGATTATTGAGAACACATCAAAATAAGTGCTAACCTACTCCATATAGCATCCTTCGATCGGGCCAGGGCAAGTGTGCCCGCAATGGGGACAAATATGTGGCATTTTCCTCATCAAAATAGAAGGCCCAACATGGCTACCACCAGTCACAGGCCTATCCTGGCTCTGTCGTGAAGGCCCTGCACCTGCGCCTCTATCAGAGTCAACCTGTCTGTCCACTATAGTCACTCCTACAAAGGCAGTGTGTCTAAGTATTCCACGTGAAACACTCATCATCGCCCCCTTGATATGATCAAGTTTGTGGGGTAACTGAGGTGGATGGGGAGAGGGGTTAGGCTCGTGCCTAGGAGCTGGTGGCCCTATCAGTGGGTTCCTCCTGGAAGCAGGTGCATCTTGGGAAAAGCCATGCCCAACACCCTAGAAATCGGTTATGTCAAAATAATTGACATGTAAACCTAGCAGAAGTGCGTCCCACAGTTGTCGAAGGAACTACTATAAAACCTCCCTATTATTGCAGGGAGGTTTATCGTAAACCATGAACCACCTATACATCCAATTGTCCCTCCATTGTTTGAAATGAAACCAATCCATGCAAACACATAGCTTTCTACTGTCAGGTGGTTGTTTTGTTCTTGGATTGGTGAAAATACTATATAATTGGGCCTTTATAATATTCAATTCTTTTATTTCCTCCTTGGAAATTCCTGTGGAATAATACTCCCACATCCTAGCTCTATATTCAGTCATGTCAGTCAATTGGCGATGTGCATGGATGAGGGAGTCAATTGAGCTCTCAATTGAGGTGGCAAGGGACACGTCAGATGGTTCCCCTGTATTTCTTTCTTCTCGAGTGTGCACTCTCATTTCATTTACATAATGGTTCAAGTCATCTTGGTGAAAATTTTGTTGGGGGTTTTGATTTTCTTGGGCATTTGGATTTTGTTGAGGGTTTTCATTGGTTCCAAGAATTGTGTTTTCTTGTGTTACACTAGACTCCATGTTAACATTTTGTTCATTCATTGTGCAAGTTTACACTCTGTAATTGAAAAATTATCTATTATTTTACTAATTTGGGAATTATTGCAAATTTAATAAACAAACTAAATTGAATAAAATGACAAAAAACATGGAACTTACCCATCGAATTCACTTGATGATCACTTGGTGGATGGATTGAGAGAGTTTGGGAGTGGAAATGGTGAAATTGGTGGTATGTCATGCCGCGCACGTGAAGGGTGAGTCACGCTTGGCCACAATGGAGAGAATTACAAAGACTTTGCCCTGTTTTTTTTTAATCTTAACAGGTGCGTGTGCGTGCATTTGAGCGTGTACGCACCATAAACGCGCACGCGTAGCTGCGTGCACACGCCTCGGTTCGGTACCGATCCTAGTGGCACATGCGCACTTCCTTAGGTGCATGCGCGAGTTCATTTTTTCTCGGCTAGCGCGGCCCTGTTGCAACAATTTTGGGGAGCAACTTTGTGTGCTCTCCCCCTAATGGTTCAAATATTCCCACTAGAGGAAAATGATAACTTGGGAGGCCATGTTTGTGGATTAAAGGTTTTTTTTTTCCCTAGATGAAATAAATATTCCTCCAAGGACCGATTCTTATGTTTCATCCCACCACTATGCTGAGGACCCCTTGATCCATACCACATGCTCAAAAATTGTAGTGTTTCACATAAGAGCTCACTTAGAGGCCAAATATCACCTTCACAGGTAATTTTTTTTGGTTCAATGAGTTGTTCTTTAGCCTTGATTTGTATAATCTTTATTTAGAATCCAAGACCTAGTTTCCACCCTAACCATATCCAAGACCTCAAAACCCATGTACCTAGTGGTAAAAACTTCTTAATATCAATCATATCCCCATTTGGAGGTAAAGGATATGCATAAGAGGTCATGTATGGTGGATCAAGGTGTCATTCTTGAACTTGGATATTTAAAAGCTTCCTTTATGGTGTAAGTCCTACATTTCCTAATTCAACCATGTTGTGGGCCCAAAGACTTATGCACTTAATATCAATAACCTATTGATGGAACTTATTTCCCTACTGAAAGGAAAGGATAACCTTGAGAGGTTTTATGTGGTCGTTAAAGGTGTTTTTCATAGCCATATATTCCCAAAGGATTACTTTATGGTCCAATCATTGTGTTGCATCCCATGACCATGTCATAAAAATCGAGACTTATAACTACTACTCAAAATATTATAATGATGCATGTAACCCTACTTGGGAGACAAGGATTCCTTCAAGGTGTTTGATGTGGTAGTTTGAGTCATTATTCTTTTCCCTATATGATTAGAAGCTTCCTTTAGGACCTATGTCTTTATATTCCTCCACAAACCATGTCCAACGACATAAGACTAATACCCATGGTTAAAATCCTACTAAATTTTCACTGATATGCCCACTCATAGGCCAAGGATATCATTAGAAAGTCATATGTGGTGGCCCTTGATATCTAGAAACATACTTTATAGGTTAAGGCCCAAGTTTACTCCACATAACATGTTATGGACCTTAGTACCCATGGAATTTCAAGGAGAAGATATGTGTGGTTCTTCAAGGTATTGTTCATGGCTCTAGATTCCACAACACTACCTTTAGGGATTAAGGCATGGTATTCTTCCCTAGATCATTTACAAATACTTATGACACATACAAACTATTTACAACTACCTAATGCTACTTTCATCTCCAATCATAAGCAAATGATAACCTCAAGAGGACATGTGTGGTTGTTTGAGGCAATCTTATTGGGCCTAGATGGATAGAAGATCCCTCTAATGCCGAAGGATCAATTTTCTTTCCTTGACCCTGTAAAAGACTTCGATACCCATACATAGTTCTAAACAATGATCATGGAACCTATATACCATGTTAGAGGAAAATGATTATATCGAGTGGTCCTTTAACTTGCTTCAAGGTGTCATTCTTGGTCATAAACACGTGGTGTTGATCTTGACACTACAACAAAATATCCCTTTAGGGGCGTTTTTGGCTTGCGGGGATCTTGGTAAATCCCCCCCTAAAAAAAATTTCAGACCTTTGGAGGCGGTCTTTTAAAACCGCCCCTAAAAGTCATGGAAATTGGACTTTTGGGGGTGGTTTTTTTAAATTCACCCCAAAAAGTCATGAAATTTGACTTTTGGGGGCGGTTTTTGGAAAATGCCCCCTAAAAGCCCAATTCTCATAACTTTTGGGGGGAGTTTGTCAAAAACCCCCCTAAAAGTCTTGAGAATTGAACTTTTGGAGGCGGGTTTTTTGGAACCCCCCTTAAAAGTCATGAGAATTGAACTTTTGGAGGCGGTTGTTTGAACCCCCCCCTAAAAGCCCAATTCTCATAACTTTTGGGGGCGGTTTTTCAAAACCCCCCCTAAAAGTCATGAGAATTGAAATTTGGGAGGTGGTTTGTTTGGAACCCCCCTTAAAAGTCATGAGAATTGAACTTTTGGAGGCGGTTGTTTGAAAACCCCCCCTAAAAGCCCAATTCTCATAACGTTTGGGGGCGGTTTGTCAAAACCCCCCCTAAAAGTCATGAGAATTGAACTTTGGGAGGACGTTTGTTTGCAACCCCCCTTAAAAGTCATGAGAGTTGAACTTTTGGAGGCGGTTGTTTGAAAAGCTCCCCTAAAATCCCAATTCTCATAACTTCTGGGGGCGGTTTATCAAGACCCCCACTAAAATTCATGAGAATTGAACTTTTGGAGAAGGTTTTTTTGGAACCCCACTTAAAACTCATGAGAATTGAACTTTTGGAGGCGGGGTTTTGGCACCCCCCTTAAAACCCATGAGAATTGAGCTTTTGGAGGCGGTTTGTTGGAGCGCCCCTCCTAAAAGTCATAAGAATTGAACTTTTGGAGGTGGTTATTTGGAACCCCCCCTTAAAAGTCATGAGAATTGAACTTTTGGAAGCGGGTTTTTGAAACCCCCCTTAAAAGTCATGAGAATTGAACTTTTGGAGGTAGTTTGTTGAACTCCCCCCCTAAAAGTCATGCAAATTAAAAATTTGGAGGCAGTTGTTTAAAAACCCCCCTTAAAAGTCATGATAATTGAACGTTTGGAGGCGGTTTTGTTCAACTCCACTTAAAAGAAATGAGAATTGAACTTTTGGAGGCGGTTTATTGAAACCCCCCCTAAAAGTCATGCGAAATGAAATTTTCGAGGAAGTTTTTTGAAAACCCCCTAAAAGTCATTTATGTACATGGGTTTGGTGTGTCACATTGGTTCAACAATGCATCTCATCAAAACATTGGAGATAAGCGCACATAAGCTATTGTAGTGTTAGGAAGGGTGTGCATCATCATTCAATACCATATCTCATTAGAGATATTCAACTTCATCAGTTTCGTTTCATCATTTTTCTTGTTATCCTCATCCGAAATGAAGATCCCTTCCTCTTCCCAAAGGGAATCCTCTGCCTCCCATTCCACATCTAGCAAATACTCCATTCTTCCACATATACACAACTAAATGGAGAAAGTATTTCCATACTTCTAAAACACCAGAAAACACCATAAAAACCCTGAAGAGACCCGAAAACCTTTGTACTGGACGCATCCTCCATCGCTTCGCTCAGTTCTAAATTGGAATCATAATTATTTACTTAAACAATGTATTTAATAATTTATTGAATTTAGTATCTTTCTTGCGAATCCATATAAATGTATTTTAATATATGATGTGCCTAGCCTTATACTAAATGTCTAATTAACTTTTTCATCATGGAAATGAAATCAAAATCAAAATCATGTTTAGGAATCTCGCACCATTTGGAATATTGGTTCCCACCACTCCATTTTGTGATATTTTTTTAAGAAATTGGTTAAATCCCGTGCGATTTGGACAGAATGGTTCTATGAGCACTTTGTATCCTTCATCGATCGCACCCTGGGGTCGGCCCTCAAACAAGGGGATCATTCAGACCAAGTGCTCGAACTACATTCAGATCTGGGACTGGCATTACCATAGACGCTAGCACTGGGGCCAGATCTCAAACTAGGGGATCCATTCAATTGGCATGGTAGAATTGAAGAACCTTGAAAGGGAAAGGTACGTTCTCATATTTTCATGCAGTCTTGTTTATTCTAATCTAGTTTTAATCATAAATTCCTTGTTGACATTTTCCTTTGGTGTTGTAAGGTAGAGTGAATCATTAGTGTTGTAAGGTAGAGTGAAATAAAATTAAATAGACTACAATAAATAGACAACCAACAAACAAAGATTGATGTATTTTATTATGATGAACAAATTACATGCCTAGAAATGCCTTGTTAATGACTTGATAAGATTCCCACTCTCCAAGTAGAAAAGGAACCCTCTTGCTGAAGATGATACCTGAATGTTTAGTTGTTGTCCCCGTGTGCAATCTCCTCCAATATGTTCTAGGAAAAACCAAAAAACTATATTAAAAATAAAGCCAATGTTGTGATGCAATTTCTGAGTGAAATGGGGTTCTATCAATCCTGTATGATTAAGGGAACATGGCCTCTTCTTCCACAAATTATATAGAATATGCCACTAGTAATGATAGGGATATGTATCTAAGAATAGTAACCCATAAACTTCCTTAATCCAATCGACTTTAATATCTAGATTAGATACCCGCAACTATCCTCTATACTTAGTCAAATAATGTAATATAGATCTGATATGCCTACAATGCCCAACATATTTCATAGATCTGATCAATATTTCATGGATCAATATTGTGAGTTGCTCCTTCCACTAATTTCATGCACTTGTCAATGATTGTTGTATCATATCTATACCATGTTCTCCCTTCCAACACTTGCTGATATCACATTGTTTGACTGCCTAGATGCCACTAGATATTAATGCCAAATCACAACTGAATAGACCCCCTTTCCAGCCGAAGAAGGAGGTGGCAAATAGGGGTAGAATTATTTCTCTGGGTTAGACTCTCTAATAGTTAAAGAGCATGGAGACCAGAGATGTAGGGGTATATTCGAGAGTCTTTCCCAGATGGGCATGATCATGGTTGGGGCAGACAAAGAATCAAACTCCGGGAACTAACTCTAAATATCTAGATCTGTGTGGAATATCTGTCTTGATCAATTACTATTTGGAATTTTGGATCTTAAGGAAATTTGGATTTGGTAAGATTTTTGTTTATAAACTAGTTCAAACCTGTATTTCTCTCCCAATTAGGGATCACAAATGTCCTTTTGAAGATTAGGGAGGCTTGTGAAAACTTATGAAGTCTATTATTTGTTATAAAATTTCACATGATTGTTATAAAATTGGAATTGAATATTGATATTTTGATGTGGTTGATTAATGATAAAAGATTTTTTTTTGTTATGTAGGTTGTGTACAAGTGCATACATGGAGGTAAGTGATTGTATGTGCTTTAACTATATCATTCTTTTCATGACATTTCCATGCTCATAACATATTATCTTGTACTTTAATAAGATTATAATAGGCTACAACCAAGTAATACTCTAATCCATTTGAGAAAACATAGGGAAAACAAATTATGACATGAAATCAAAGAAGTCTGATTATGGAATCTTTAATAAGAACCTTTAAGAAGGATAAAGTGGGAAATACATGAACATGCACCCCTACAGGTAAAGATTTATAAAAATATCAATTTATTTTCTTATGCAATATAAATTGTTTTTTTATTGTATGGCGATGTTATACATATGTCTATTAACGTTTCTTTCTATAGTGACTAAGAAGAGGAATATCCAAACAAGAGGAAGCTATAAATTGCCTTTGAATGATTGTAATAGTCCCAATAATGAAAGAAATGATGTTGATGAGATACTTCCTTCTTTTCAAGAAGAGGTGCAACAAGAAGAACACGGTATGTGCATTAATTATTAGATTTTAACTTTGTGATAACTTTAAATTTTTCTATTAATCAATCCTTAACACCTTTACAATTCCTTCTTCTATATATGATGTTCACGAACAATCATGCCAAGAAGATATTAACATAGAAGTGGATTATCCCTCTACACAAGCATCGGTTAAGACGGTCAAGAAGAAGTGTAGAGGACCAACAAGATGTGCATACATCAATAACATGGAGGCTCCGCTTCAAATTGAAATTAATGAAAGGAACCAACCATTTGGTTCAAACTATGTGAAGTTATCGTCGTTACTAGATGTACTTGCTAGGGAGATGGTTCCAATCACATATTCTGATTGGGGGGGAGGTTCCAATTGCACTAAAGGATGACTTGTGGAACATCATCAATGTGAGTATTAGAACTTTGTATATGTGTTCTCTACATTTGTATTTTTGCATGATTTCAATGTTTATTTTCAAACAATGGATGACATATATTAATTCACTTCTTATATGTTGCAGTCCAAATTCATAATCCCTCCCATCCATAAAGATAATTGTATGCACTCTATAGGTCATAAGGCAAACAATCATAGGCATTGTTTGGCCAAAATATTTTGTGATTCTCGTGAATCCAATGAGGATATATTAAAAAGTGTTCCTCCAATTAGGATAAGTGAGACAATTTGGAGAGAGTTTGTACTATCACGAAGCACCGTTGAATTCCAAGTAAGCAAAAAGTTCAAATATTTATATAATCAAGTTACATGAAATTACTATTGGCTTGTAATGTTGACCTATATTATTGTATTTTTTTAATTGATTTGTAGGAGACAAAGATAAAAAATAAGCAAAACAGAGAAAAGGAGCAAGACTTGCACACTTGTGGACGCCGTGGTTATCAAAGGGTCGAACATGACATGGTAAGTACTTTTGATCCATTATATTTTCTTTATATTAGTGTAGTTGGGATTCATTTTAATGCTACAACTTAACCATACTATTTAACTTCTTGTAACTATAAAAACTCTAGATCCTTCGATGATACATCCACTACCATTACTAGGGAAGACCTATGGAAGAAGTTCCATCAAAAGAAGGATGGAACTCCAATAACACCAGTTGTAGGAGAAACAATAGTAAGTTCCCAACCTTCTATTTTAGATACAAATTAGAATTCCATTTTATGTCATGTTGGAAATGTTTTTAACATGATTTTATTTAATTGCATGAAAATGCAAGAAAAAAATTGAAGAAGCACAATCAAAAGTTCCATCTAAACAATTTGAATCTAGGTATGATGCCCTTGCTAGGGTATTAGGGCCTGATGCGAGGGGACAATGTCGTGGGGTTGTCCTTAGAGTTATGCCAACTAGGTAAAATTTTAAGAACCCCCCCTAAATTTCTATGTATAATAAATGGGCGAATCCCCATGATATATAATAAAATATAAAGGCTATTTTATCAACGTTATATTATGTATATATAATTTTTTGGCGAATCTCTCATACCATTATATAATTTTGTAATTTCTTGGCGAATATTTCACTAAATTATAAAACCTTGTAAAATCTTGGTGAAGCTTTCACTAAATTATAAAACCTTGTGAATTCTTGGCGAATATTTCGGTAACTTTCAACTTGGTAAGTCATGTCCCCCTACATGTCCAATTAAAAGGCTATAAATGAAGTCCCATCCCCCAAGCATGATTCCCCGAACACCCACAAAATTGTTATTGCCGCATCCTCGATTGCAACATGTTTCTTAGGAAAACTTTG
Organism: Larix kaempferi; assembly: GCA_027924585.1. Lineage (NCBI taxonomy): Eukaryota > Viridiplantae > Streptophyta > Pinopsida > Pinales > Pinaceae > Larix > Larix kaempferi. The sequence continues at coordinate 2,249,111 of BSBM01000528.1, forward strand.
GATTTGAGGTGATGGGATTTAGAACACTCCTATATGAAAATGGGTCACCATAATACCTTCTAGTAAATATCAACATCCCTTCTTGTGTGGAAATTAAGCAACTTGCAAAATGAGATTCAACCCATAAAATTTGGACAAATGTAACTTTTACTTTGATTTCCATGATCGATAGAAAGTGAAAGAACCCCTAGCAATTGCCATTTCTAGAAATCAGGGGAAAATGGGAGTTGCCAAGCAATTTTTGTGGGCCAACAGAGGTTTAAATCCATTTTTAGAAGGGCTAAATTGTTTTTATCTTGGATCCCATTTTTATGTTTGATGTGGCTAACCTCCTATTCATTAAAAATAAGTAAATAGAATGTGGGCTAATCATACCTAACTAGTGCTTAATAAAAAAATGGTCCATTAAAAATTTAAAACCCCTAAATTTAGCCCATGGGCTAAGATTAGCCCCTAAAATTTTCCATGATGCCAACTAACTTGTTTGGAAGAAACCCATACAAGGAAGCCCTAGTTGCAAGCTAGGTTACAATCAAAGAAAATGCAAAAGAAATCTCAAGTCTAAAAACAACAATTTTTGAACTCATGAAACGAGTAGAAACCATGGAGAAACAAAATGAAATCGACAATGAAATTTTTAGTATAAAATTATTTACTATTCTCCCAATGTACATTTTTTGACATGAATGAATTGAATTCTAATATCACATTGTTAATATGAACAACTTCCTACTGTACAAAATGTCCAATCTGAAATCATGCCTATGGTGGAGGTAAATTGTCTAAATATTTTTTTGAAAAACATTTTAGTTTCAATTTTTCATTGTAGGTCTTATATTATATCGTATTTCTAGAGTAATTTATGGGAGACAATAACCCCTATGAAGGAAACAGTACAAAAACAATTAGCTCCAACACAAACTCTGACATCCCTAGTAAGTTTTGAAAATTATTGTAATTTAGTTCAATTTTGTTCTATTCTTTCAATATATTACAAATAATTCTTTATTAGGTGTAAAGCTATGCATCAAATTATGCTAAGCATTTGGAGCAGAAAACCCTATTGACCATTTGAATCTAACAAAATGAAGTCCCCAATCTTAGTAAGTTTTCTATTTTTTATTTTATTTTTTGATCACCAATATTTGACTTATTATTTCACCTTATCTTACTTTGTCTCATTCATTGGAAGGAAGAAGAGAATTCTATTGAGTTTGCAAAATATTCCCAATTAGGTTTGGAAGGAAAGAAGTGCTATCTCCTTGTGCTAAATTCTTGGGTCAAAGTTGCAAGGGATACAATACATAACACTGACCCAAATACAATGACCCACTGTATCCGTCTTGGGGAGTGTTAGAAAAATAGGATCACAGAGCAATAACAAAAACAGAAATGCAAATATAATCACACGCACATTACAAGAGAGACATAGATATATCGTGGTTCACCTAACTTGGGCTACGTCCACACTGAAGTTGCCAGCCCTTATTATTATTCCATCCAGCAAAGTGAAGGGATACAAACTGCAGTGCAATCGCTGCACTTTCTCTTCATTGTCTCACAGTCTCTCTTCTTTGATCTCAGAGATCTTTACAATGCATAAAACCTAATACATCATTACCCTAGCCGTATTAAAATGTCTTTCTTTTATAAGGGAAATACAATGGGAAAAATACCACGGGTTACCCAAAACCATGGGCCCGAAAACAACTGGCGAAAACAACCCCAATTTTTTTTTCTCAAGGGCATTGTCCCCAAACCCCCTATCTCGGGGGCACGGCCCCTGAACCCCCGATGAGTGCTTGCTGGCCCCTGAATCCCTTGAGCTTCGTGACGATATCATAACCATACCTGGGGTACGGACACGGCTGAATAATAATATCCCTGAATCTGGAGATCATGCTCCACAACCAACAATCTCCCACTTGGATATTGATCACAACAACTCCACCGCTGCTGCACTTGCTGGACTTAGACATGGAAACTTTCTCCTCTTCACCTTCATGCTAGAAGGCCAACTGAAACTGAGTAGGAACTCAGTTTCTCTCTGGTGACTACCTTTGTGAACATGTCTGCAGGATTCTGGCTAGTGTGTATCTTTCCCAGCTTCAACAGTTCATCTTCCAGAACAAAGCATATGAAATGGTACTTGAGATGTATATGTTTAGTCCTGGAATGGAATGCTGAGTTCTTTGCAAGATGAATAACACTATGGTTGTCACTGTACAACCTGCTATCCTTATGCTTCTTACCCAATTCCTCCATAAACATCTGCAACCAAATCATCTCTTTACTAGCCTCCGTGACAGCAACATACTCTGCTTCTGTTGTTGAAAGTGCAACAAACTTCTGCAGTTTCGAAATCCAACTTACTATTGTTCCACCTATAATAAACACATACCCTGTGGTGCTCCTCCTGCTATCCTTATCACCTATCATATCTGCATCAACATATCCCTGTAGAACAGTGTCTGAACCTCCAAAACATAATGCCTGAGTGGTAGTACCTCTCAAATACCTGAGAATCCACTGTACTGCCTTCCAATGTTCTTTACCTGGATTGTTCATATATGTGCTCACAACTCCCACTACTTGTGCAATATTTGGTCTTGTGCACACCATGGCATACATCAAGGTGCCAACTGCTGATTGATAGGGAATCTTGGACATGTAATATGTCCCTTCCTGTGTCTTGGGACACATTTCCTTACTTAGATTGAAATGGCTGGCCAACGGTGTACTTACTGGTTTTGCATTCTGCATTCTTAACCTCTCCAACACCTTTTGTATGTACTCACTCTGAGACAATGTCAATTTGCAATTTTTCATGTCTCTCGTTATTCTCATACCAAGGATTTGCTTTGCAGCACCCAAATCCTTCATCGCAAATGAATTAGCTGGCTTCCTTTTGAGTACATTTATATCATGCATGTTAGACCCTGCAACAAGCATGTCATCCACATACAATAACAAGATAATATATCTTTCATTGTCTAGCTTCTTGAAATAAACACAGTGGTCAGAATGACATCTACTATAACCTTGTTCTGTCATAAACCTGCCAAATTTTAAATACCACTGCCTTGGAGCTTGCTTCAAGCCATACAAACTCTTTTTCAACCTGCATGCCAAGTTCTCCTAATTACCTTTGACCTCATACCCTTGTGGCCGCTGCATATATATCTCTTCCTCCAAATCCCCATGGAGAAAGGTTGTTTTTACATCTAACTGTTCAAGATGCAAATCTTCTACCGCCACTAGACTTAAGATAGTCCTAATTGAAGTCATCTTATCAATAGGAGAAAATATTTCATCAAAATCTATACCTTTCTTCTGTGCAAACCCCTTTACAACAAGTCTGGCGTTGTATCGCTTCTTGCCTTCGTCTTCTTCCTTCAACCTATAAATCCATTTGTTCTGCAATGCTCTTTTACCAGCAGGCAACTAAACCAAATCCCAAGTCTGGTTTCCTACCAATGAGTCCATCTCCTCATTCATTCCTTGCTCCCACTTCTTTCTAGTTTCCACCTGCATTGCTTCTTCATAACATTCTGGTTCACCAGCATCAGTCATCAAAAAATAATACATTGAAGGAGAGTATCGTTCAGGGAGTCTACTTAACCTGGTAGATCTTCTTACAGTTGCAGGAGTTTCAAGCACTTGCTGCTGTTCTTGATTTTCTGGCACCTTTGGAATTTCATTTTATGTAATTTCATCAAGTACTGTGTATTATGTGTTTTCCTTTTCCTATTTCTTTCCCTACAACTGATCTTTATACATGACCTTTTCATTGAATATGACATCTCTACTTCTAATGATTTTGTGATTTTCATAATCCAATAAACAATAACCAAAATCATCAACCCCATATCCAATAAAGGTACATTTCTTTGATTTAGGCTCAAGCTTTGTTCTATTTTCTTTATCAATATGAACAAATGCTTCACAACCAAACATTCTCATAATTGAGTAGTTTACCTTTTTATCTGTCCATGCCTCCTCTGGAATACCACCATCCAAAGCACTTGAAGGTCCTCTGTTTATTAAATAAACAACAGTATTTACAGCATCTGCCCAAAACTGTAAGGGAAACCCTGCATGCAGTTTCATATACCTTGCATGCTCCATGATCATTCTATTCATCCTTTCTGACACACCATTTTCATGTGGTGTTCTTGGGACTGTCTTCTCTCTACGAATCCCATGGTATGAACAGTAACTATCAAACTCCTTGCTGCAGTACTCACCTCCATTATCAGATCTGAGACACTTCAACCTTTTTCCTGTCTCATTCTCAACCAAATCTTTCCACTTCTTAAAAGTAGCAAACACATCAAATTTCTGTCTAATGCAATAAACCCAAGTTTTCCTAGTTGCATCATCAATAATTGTAACACAATAATGAGAGCCACTAAGAGATTGTACCTGAGCTGGTCCCCATACATCTATATGCACTAGCTCTAACTTTTCATTCTTCTTCTGTTTCCCAACCCTGAGAAATCTAACTCTCTTTTTTTTTCAATAAACACAGTTCTCATAGAATTCCAAACTTACCTGCTTCAAATCTGGCAGCAACTTCCTTGAGTGGAGAATCTGCATCCCCTTCTCACTCATGTGGCCAAGCCTATGATGCCACAATGCTGTATCTATTTCTGTGGAAGCTAAAGAGATAGAATGGTCATTATTATGAGGACATAGATACAATGTACCTACCCTGTCTCCTTTTGAGATCACCATTGATCCTTTAGTGATCTTCCACCACTTTTCTCCAAATGTAGATAGACAGCCGCCACCTCCCAACTGCCCTGTTGAGATCAGATTTCTTTTCATAGCAGGAATATGCCTAACATCTTTTAACAGCCAGTCAGTTCCATTCTTAACTTTTATCCATACCTTACCCATTCCAACCATTTTACATGGCTCATCATCACCCAATAAAACATGTCCAAAATCACCTGGAACATAATCATGAAAATATTTCCTATGGGGTGTAGCATGACATGAAGCCCCTGAATCTACTACCAAATAATCACTTGTATTATCTAATGCAAGAATCAAAGCATCTTGTAACACATCACCTGCTACATTTGCTTCCTAAGTAGTTTCCTTCTGTGCATCTCCTTTCTTCTTTAGAGATCTGCAGTCTTTCTTCAGATGTCCTTTCTTTCCACAGTTCCAGCACTCTATTTTTCCCAGTCTAGACTTGGATCTGCCCTTTTTAGAGTTGCTGCAATTACCTTGGCTCCTTACTCTCTCCTTTTGTCTTCCCCTGCTCTCCATGGTCAACACATTACCTGATGTCTCACCTGTGCTTTTTCTTCTCATTTCCTCGCTAAGAATAACACCAATAACATCATCAAATTTCAGGGTGTTTGAACCAGAGACAGAGTTACTTATAGCCATGACCAAGCTATTCCAGCTTTCTGGCAATTTCCTTGCTAAGAATAACACCAATAACATCATCAAATTTCAGGGTGTTTGAACCAGAGACAGAGTTACTTACAGCCATGACCAAGCTATTCCAGCTTTCTGGCAATGAACACAAGATTAGAAGAGCCTTAACCTCATCATCAAAGTTCACACTTACAAAAATTAGTTGATTTGTAACTGTATTAAACTCATTTAAATGATCAGTAGCAGATCCACCTTTAGTCATCTTCATATTAAATAAACGCTTCATTAGAAATACCTTGTTGGAAGCCGAGGGTTTTTCATACATCTTACCCAAAGCGCTCATTAAACCCTCCATTGTCGTTTCTTTTGAGATATTGAAAGTCACCGACGAAGCCAGGCTCAGTCGTGTTGTTCCCAGAGCCTTTCTGTCAAGAACCTCCCATTCTTCGTCCTTCATAGCCGCCGGTTGTATTGCTTTTCCTCCCAACGGTAGGAATAGATCCTTTTGGTACAGATAGTCCTCCATTTGCATTTTCCATAACTGGAAGTTTTGGCCATTAAACTTCTCGACCTTAAACTTTCCTTCTTCCTCCATTGCTCCCACTCGAACCAGAAACCCTAGCTTCCTGCGGGTTTATCTGCCAAATAGACCTTTGGCTCTGATACCAATTGTTAGAAAAACAGGATCGCAGAGCAATAACAATAAACAGAAATGCAAGTATAATCACACACACATTACAAGAGAGACACAGATATATCGTGGTTCACCCAACTTGGGCTATGTCCACACTGAAGTTGCCAGTCCTTATTGTTATTTCGTCCAACAAAGTGAAGGGATACAACCTACAACACAACCACTGCACTTCCTCTTCACTGTCTCACAGTCTCTCTTCTTTGATCTCACAGATATTTACAATGCATAAAACCTAATACATCATTACCCTAGCCGTATTACAATGTCTTTCTTTTATAAGGGAAATACAATGGGAAAAATACCACGGGTTAGCCAAAACCATGGGCCCGAAAACAGCTGGCGAAAACAGCCCCAATTTTCTTTTCTCGGGGACGTTGCCCCTTAACCCCCATTTCTCGGGGGCATTACTCCCAAACCCCCTTTCTTGGGGGCCCGTTGGCCCCCGCTCCCCCCGGACCCCCTGAGCGTCGTGTCGGGATCATAACCAAACCTGGGGTACAAACACAACTGAATAATAATATCTCTGAATCTGGAGATCAAGCTCCACAACCAACAGGGAGGACTATTATATTGTCAGTCCTACAGAGATTCTAGAACCACAATTGGGAAGTCTACTCTACCACATCCCAATAGTGTATTGTCTACTATAGAAGATGTTTTATGGAGCTACATTCCTTGGCATAAGGATAACATTGAGCTATGTGACTACTGATTCTAGTTAGTTGCAACAATAAAGCATGTTGCATATTGTAGAAATGTATTGACTAAAGGGTAAATACATATTACGCTAAAGTGGTTATATGATAATATATATATGACCTTTCTAGGATATGTTGTAAGTTGGAGTATATTGGGGTTTATAGTGCTATTGGGCATGTCCATTGTAGTTCCACCTTTATTAACAATACTCATCTTCTGCATTGTATGTCTTTTTTGAATGAATACATGGATGAATAGGTAGTTGTATAACACAGTGAATAAAATGGTGTTATATTCATAGCGGCTAGAATCCGTTGTGAAGAATCATCCACAGTTCTATTCATGGCATATTCATTAAGAAAACCAAGAAAGTTGTCACTGGAATTTTCAGCAGAGGGTTGTTTTACTTCATAGCCAAAGTCCATCTTTTCTGGGTGAAGCACATCTTAATCACAGTTCTGAACATTGGAAATCTTGCTTGTATCTTGCCAAAATAGATGGACATGAAAAAATCTATTGTGCTAGTCCAAATTTGAAGATGTTGGGGAAACCTTCTAGGGCCTGTCTAATCATACACTAAACCCAACCCTATTCTCCCTCTCATTCTTATTCTTCATCTCCTTATCCTAAACTATTCTTCTTCTAACCTTGAGGCCTCATATCGTACCCAAACTACTCTTGTGACAGTCATAAAGTATCAGGAAATTTCTGAGTTTGTGTTGCTTACTAGCTGCCTATTGTACATGTTTCTGAGTCTTTAAATCAAAGATTTGGTTACTAAAGTTGTAGACAAGAAGAACCAGCAAATGTTATACCTTAAATGCTGCCCTAGCAATTTGCAAAATCTGAAATACATGGCAAATTAAGAACTGATTTGACACATAATGAAATCTGATTTATGACGATGTAGGGGAAGATTCAATTTCAATGAATCCAATATGAAATGAACAATATCAATCTTTGACTATTTTCAAGACCAATAACATCAATCAAAGTTGACTAGTAAATAATTCTTACAAATGCACTCAAATTAAAAGGGACAGTTTCATTGATCATTGTGGGAATGAATATTAAGACTTTTGTTTACTCTTATTTGATGACTATTGATGTTCTCTTTATTCTATTGGTTTCATCATATGCTGGATTATTTTGAGTCAGTGATGAAATGGCCTCTCAATGAGATTATCCTACAGTTCAATGCATAAATGTGGTTGTTTTAATTGTTGATGTCCATGTATAACATCACTTGCTGATATATCCTTTGCATTACAAGATTATAATTCTTTTATATATGTTTTCCTCATGACACAAAGTGTCATGAGGATAAGATGACCATTTCAATGCTTATCATGATGAGGAAAGCCTTATCAGTAAATTTCAACATGAAAAGCATCTTCTTCAGGAAAGCCTTATCAGTAAAGTTTTTATGGAGAATTCTCTAGGAGACATGAAACCCTGTAACATTTTTTGTTTGCTTCATTCCTTTGGAAATTTTAACTAGGAGTGAGCCTTAACCTTATGGGGTCAACTTCTCCTTGTTTTCCTCTCATAGAAAGATGCCCTATTATGCAACAAATTAACTTGGTTATTGAGCTTCATGTTACTTGTGAACCTTTTCGAATCGAAATTACATTTTTAATCTAGAAACAAAGGAATGATATAAGAACTCAAGCCCCAATGAATAAGAGATTTTCATGGGTGAACAAAAAGTTGTTTTTGTGTTAATTTGTGACTAAAAATTACAATGCAAGCTCAAACGACACAATTGAATATGGTACACTTGTTCCAACTCATAGAACTGTGTGGAGAGGCACCTTGCACCAGGAGAATAAAGCCTTTTTTTTCCACCTTAGATCTTATTCATGTGGTTAGACTTAAATAATAAGGTTCTAAGTTGGGAACTGGTGCAAAATATAAACAAGGCTAGGTCTGGGATTTGTATATTTTGCAGGAGTAACGAGGAGAACACATCGCACGTTTTCTTAAACGGTACCTTTTCACATCAAGCTTATAAATATGTAGATTGGTTTGGGTTTCAAAATTTATAGAGCAAACCTACCATATAAGGCTGTCTGAAGGAGTGGTATACCAAAAGGGACTTGAAGTGGATTAGGAAAGTTCCTCTATTGGTGGTATGGGGTATTTGGTTGGATGGGAATGTGCAAATGTTTTGAATAAAAAAATACTCCATCCTTCCACATTATCAATGAACAGGTGAATAGGGGTAAAAAAAAGAGTTAATAGAAGAGGTTTAGTGGGAGCGTTTCTGAGGTTAAAAGTTCTTTCAATAATTTGTTATTTAACACAATGGTTAAAACTAAACCCAGTTTATATTGAAATCCTTTTAAACATTTGAGAATTCCCAGAACAACAATTGTGTTGAAAACCAACAAGTCGACACTCTCAAGTGCATTTCTGCCAAAGAAACCCACAACCTTAGTTGATGGGAAGGATTGGTGTGTCCCTCCCAAAAAACCTTCTCTCTAGTGGGGTGGTAGGAGGGATTGTTTGCCACATTCTCTTTTGAATTCCCTAGTGAACTTGAACCTCAAAGAGTCCTGAAAGAAACCCAAAGTTCATACCCTAGAATATTTCTATGTTCATGCCGTAAAGGAACCAATGAATTTGAATGCATTCAAACTCATAGTTGGATAGGTGAGAATGTTGATGAGGATACCATGGATATTTTTGTTTCTTTTTCCAGTGAAGGTAGAATCATGGAAATTCAAGGACCTCATTAATGCCCATGGAAAAATAATGGTCCACAATATTTAGGCCAAACTTCAAATTCTTGATATTTTTTGTATACAAAGACTTAAAACTTATGGGTTTTTGATAAATAATGCATTCAATTATATTTGGTCGAATGTAGTAGCTTTCACATTCATTGACATAAAAAGTGGGGTTGTGACACTTATGATGGCATAACTTGCTTCTTTTGTAGTGGAATTGGATTTGATCTCTTTCGGAGGTTGGTGAGGGTCATGTTAAATATGGATAGTAGATTTGGGTATGACCAATATCTACATATCCAATGATGCTGAGGAAACAAACAATTTTTAGAGATGAATTATGGTTGAACTCCTAAATCCTACTAGCTTGTTTGTGGGGATTTCAACATGGCTGATACTGAAGAGATAAGGAAGGTTTGTTATATATCATGATGACTCACAAAGGGAAATAATACCTATCATGATGCCTCATAAAGGGAAATAGTTTGTAACGACCTCAAGGCCAAGCTTGGGTTGCATGACCCTAGTAGATTAAGAAGAAAATAATTGGGTGAATTGTGGTTCAACTTCCAACAATCATTTGTATGCATACCTCTTGATGATTCACGAGTTTGATCACAATGAGAAGGGCCTACAAATATAGTGAATTGACCATACCGTCAACACCTATGGAAGACACCTGAACAATTAGGAGAGTCATGTGGGATGGTTATCCTCAATGGAATCAAGCAATCTCCTCAGTCTGGTAGATACACCTACTTTCCTTTCATTGGAGGAACAAACATAGTTGGCTATGTTGGGAAATGAGTCATCACCTTAAGATATTATCGATCTCCAACTACCTACTTGTTGGCTTGGTTTCGCAACCAAGCTTTTTGCAATGGGCACCTATCAACAATGTGATAACAGTTTCAATATTGAAAGCAAAAACAATTATAAATTAAATCTAAATCTAAACTAGCATGTGCATATAATAAATAAATTTTTTGAAAACGATTTAAGAACAAGAAATAAAAGAATAGATGTTTTGTATTAAGATACCTCAAATGGTGAGGATTTCTGTTGAGCAACTCCCAAGGTGAGTAGCTCCAAGCTCCAAAGGGTCTCTTCTCCAAGATGCTGAAAATGGCCAAAAGTCTCATGAGAGATCTTGACAGTGTGAGGATAGGATGATGGATGGATGGAAAGTGAGGAGCCCCTACCACCTTTTTATAGTTTTTGGTGGTGGGGAATACCATTATGGTTTTGAGGAAACCAATGGTATTGACCAACATGGTTTAGGTACCTTTTCCCTCCTTTTTCCTTTTTTGAATATTTTTAATATTTGTATTCCCTTTTTAATATTTTGGGGAATTTTGAACCATTTTTTAGGGTTTTTTATGCTTTTTGAGGAAAAATATTCATTTTGAGGGGAAAAAGGGGTGTATTATGGTCTTTTGGTGACCTTTTGATGGCTTTAGAGTCTCAAATGGTGGAAAAGTGGACAAATGGGTCATGTGAATGAGGAAATGAGCTAGTGAGCACTTTTTGGGTGTTAATAGATTGCCCCCTGATGTGTGAGGGTAGGAGCTCATCGTATGGCCGATAGACATCATAGTTCTTTTTCCTTTTTCTTGGGGTTTGGGGAAGAGAAGAGACCGGTTGGAGACTAGATCCACGGCCCTTGGAAGCTGCAAAAAAGAAAAAATATTACATGGCCTCAATATGAATGAGGGATAATCTCTGATAATGGACGAGGCGAGCATACCCATGCTCGTATCAATACATATACATAACAATTAGTCCCAAGAAGGGGGACCTGAATAATACATAAAAAATATGCTCGTACATCATAATGGTCCAAACAGAACACTATTTTGGGATGTACTCTTGATCATAACATGACTGGTCTCAATAACTGATACACTGGAATAAAGCGACAACCGTTCTGACCAAGGTCTCGGAAGGGTTGATGAACTGCTGAATCTGAAGGTGTCCAACATCTGTAGGGACTCAATGACTCTGAGTCAACTCTAAGGACTATATGTAACTGTATATTCGAGGGAGTATAAAACTGGGGTACCTCTGAAATACTGTCGCCATGCGCAACCCTGATAAAATGTAACTGGTTGTTTCCATAGCTAGACTCTCAAATGTGGAAGAGTCAGGTGGTATCCGGGGTCTTCAACCAATAACTAAAAGGACCAATACCATGTGCGAGTCTCAATGATGCGATCAAGGTGTTGAAGTCGAGCATGCGAGAAACAACCATTTGGAGAGGTACTGAGGACTCTTCTCGAAATGATTCGTAGGCATTCATCATAAATGGTGATGAGTCCAAGACACAGGGACCTCTAGGTCTATCCTCTAGAATAAATTTGGTTGTCGTCGACAGAGGGACACCAGCAACTGAGAAGGCAATGATGTTTCCTTGATAGGAGCACGAGGTGTAGAACTGAAGTGTGGTAGTACTCATGGTAGGACTGACATAGTTGTGGGCATGGGAAGTAACTGGGGTCATAGAGTGGGTAGACTCAAACTTCCTCTGTTCAAAGCATGATGACATGGTTGACCTGGCAGCGTACGGAACTGACTTGTAGGTGTGGGGATCATAGCTTTTAGGGACTGAAGGGTATGTATTGACTCTGGGGGGTTAAGCTGATGGGTGCTGTCGAGGGATTCTCAGGGTGACATATTGCAGAATACTCTGAACAAAGGTGACCAAAATGGGGAAGCTTCCATATGAGTAGACATGATCTGTTGTGGCGTCGAGAAGCACCATTGGGTCCTTCTTTGTAGTTTTAATGAGCTCCAAGAAGGGATAAAAGTGTGCTCTGAAATGGTACTGTCCTGTGGATTTTGTGAGCCCAAGACTATTCGTGCTCATGGGTGCTTTCATTTTTAAGGAGTCTGAAAACGATAAGAAGACTCTACAGTGGTTGTGAGTATCGTCCTGTGGGTTTTTATGAGCCAAGGATGGTGATTGCTCATGGTCGCTTTCATGTTTAGAGAGTCTGAAAGTGGTAAGTGGACTCCATTGGTGTTCTTTTTCGTAAGTTAGTCTCCAAGGCCCGAAAAAGCATAAAATGATGCAAATGGAAAACTCTTCTAGCCGATGTGACTAGAGTATTCATTTTTCGTAATTAGTCTACAAGGTACGGAAAAGGGGCAAACTTATACCAGCTAGACGCCCTTTTAGATACGTTTAGTGAGCATGAAAGGAAGCAAGGTTGCTCGGCGATCTTTTCATTGTTTTAGGAGTCAGAAAAGAGCTTAACAGAAACTCCCTAAGTGCTTTTTTCGTAAAAGGGATTGCTCGGCCCAAAAAAGGGGTAAAACTATACCAAACAAAAAGGGATTGATGAGAGAGAGAAAAGGTCTCAAGCATCGTCATGAGTGTGGAATACTGAATCCGGTGACATAAAGATTGTCAAAAAGGGGCAACGGCCAATGTGGCACGCAAACCGAGGTCATGAGTGGCATTTTGAAAAAATGCCCAAAAAGTATATGGTGAGAGCGAGAAATGATCTCAAGCATCATCATGAGCGTGGAAAACTGAATCCGACGATATCAAACTTGTCAAAAACAGACGACGACCGATGTGGCACGCAAACTGAGGCGACGAGGGGCATGGAAAAAAAGCCTGAAAAAATCTGGAGGTGAGAGCAAGAAATGATCTCAAGTGTCATCACAAGCGTGGAAAACTGAATCCGGAGATTTAAGACTCGTCAAAAATGGAGAACGCCTGATGTGGCACGCAAACCGAGGCAACGAGGGGGCATGGGAAAAATGCTCAAAAAATATGGGTGTGAGAGAGAGAAATGATCTCAAGTGTCATCACGAGCGCGGAAAACTGAATCCGGCGATATAAGACTCATCAAAAAATGGACGACAGCCGCTGTGGCATGCAAACCAAGGCAACGAGGGCGTGAAAAAATGGTAAAAAAATGGACATCTGGAGAAACCGTCCATAAAAGAATGGACCTCATGTCCCGCACATTCATAGATTAGTTGGTCAATGAAAGGTGTGGCGAAGTTGTCTTTGGGACAAGTGAGGTTGAGGTCTCGGCAATTAGTACAAACGCGTATGGTGCCCACTTTTTTATTTACTAGCACTGGGTTTGAAACCCAGGTGGTGTAGGCAATAGCATATATGAATCCTGCTTTTTGGAGTTTCTCAATCTCATCCTTAACAACTGGGAGCTTAGACGGGTGAATTGGTCATTGTTTCTATTGGAAAGGAGGCACATTGGGCCAAGTGTCAATGTGATGTTCCACAATTTTGGGATCGAGGCCAGGCATCTCGGTGTAAGACCAGGCGAAGACATCACGAAACTCTTGGAAGAGTTTCTTATATGCTTGAGTTTCCACTTGAGTGCATGATGCACCTAGTGAGATGAGCTCAGGTTTTCCAGGTGTGGTGGAAATGTCGATTTGTATAATAGGGGAAACGTTGGACATGTTCCCCTCTTCGAAGGCATCTAGTGCTGGGATGGGGTCTTTGAACCAATCAACCTTAGTTGGTAGGAAATATTTCGATTCGACTGATAGTTGCTTTTCTGCGGTGGATGTAGACGCCTCAGGGAGGAAGTATGAGCGATGATGCATATCGTCCCAAGGGTAGTCTGGTGCAGTGAGTGTTTCTAGAATTTGCTCATCAGTACGAAAGTAATCAGACCATAAATCAACGGGTTCTGGTTTGTATGTGGTTGAAATCATATAGATGGTATTGATTTCTTCCGAAGAAGATTATTTCGGAGGGTAGATCTCCTCGATGAGGGGAGGATATATCTCTAAGTCGGCATTGTTCATCTCGTATAAGGCTACTCTATAATCTAGGAGATCAGGGCAGTGGTGTGAATAATGGCCATAAACGCCGCATATCGCACAAGGGTGGTTAGTGCGGAGCGTTTTGTCGCGAGGTTGAGGAGGTGGCTCAAGTCTTACCATTGGAATTCCAGTATTGTCATCCAACATATTCATGTGTTCTTGGAGTGTAGGTAACTGTGGACATTGATGAGTGGCATGTCCTACATCGTCACATAATGAGCACTTAGGGGGAATGTGAATAGTTGGGGGGTTTTTAGCTACCTTGGGGGTTGCTGGGGGGGTGCGTGTTATGGGTCTAGTGTTATAAGTTGGTGGGCCTCTGCCCCTTGTGTTTCGTAATGGAGGTGGGGCATTTCTGGACGTTGATGCCGTAGTCACTATTGGGGGTGGTCTATTTTGCAGATGAGCGACAGGAGGGGGTGGGTGGTTGGTAGTAGGGACAGGTTGTACCAGCTGTAAAATAACAGTCAGAGTCAGCGGGAGGCTCGGAGCAGGTAAGTACCATACAGGTATCCCTAATGTTAAACCAGGAAGGTTGAGTGTAGCCATTACTGGCGAACTGACAACTCTGGAAAATGGGAACAAGAATGGGATAGTATGAATTGGCATTGTGCTAATATGAGTAGGTACTGTGGGTGTTTGTGGTAGTGATGAAGGCTGTTGTGTGGTGTGCACAAATCTGATGTTTTTGTTATTGGTAAAGGTGGTGGGATCGATGGAAATGTGGAAATCATAGGTGACTCGGTGTAGATTCCAGGACCAATTGACGACACAAATGATGTTGGTGCGGTTTGAATGGTTTGTTCAATCCTTGGTAGAACATTTTGTGGGGCTGCGGGGGCGTTGGGATCATAATATGTCAGTTGATCAATCTTGATAATGCGTCCTTCATGTGGGAACATCATGAGGCAGAAAACAGATGAAGCCACTGCTTTCATTTTGTACATATAGCTACGTCCAAGAAGGAGGTTGTAGTCGAGATGGGCATTGATCACTTCGATGTCGATAACAACTAATTTGCCGCCTAGTTCTATGGGTACGTTCGCTAAGAGGCATTGTGGTTGAGCTGAGCGCCCGTCGTAAGCTCGTAATGCCGTGGTTGATGGTTGTAAAGTAGGGGAGCCAAGCTTCTGCCACACAAGGGTGGACATGACGTAGGTTGAACCTCCTTCATCAATGATGCATTGATGCACAACAAGGTTTCGAATGTTTACTGATACTTGGAAGGCCAAATTTGATGGCAATCGAGGTTTAGCTTGGTCTAAGTCGAAAGCCATCATGTGTGTTTCGTCAGGGTCTACTCCTCCGATGGCGGATAGTAGTAGTTTTCATTGTGCAGGACATGTTTTCAGTACCTCTAAAGCAGACATAGCAGCGGGGGATTATGCTAGGTCTTCCACGACGTTATAATTGGATGTTGCGTGAGCATTATGATTGTTGTTAATCCTTCGCAAAGGGATGCGAGGGATTTTAGGTCCCCCGTCCAACAACATATTTGGTATGCATAGTGGTTGATCTGGTGGAAGGGAGGTGGATGCGTGAGTGGGAGGATTTTCTGGGGGTGGGCCGTACTGATTCTTGCGAGTTTGGAGGTTAATGTCATTGGATGACATCATTAATAAATGGTGTGTGCCTGGATCCGTATGCTGATAATCAGTTGCGGCATAGGTGATTTGCTGTTGGGGTACAGCAGATCCTTGTGGGGTATCCATAGGGCGAGTATTTACTACTCCCTGGTTTGGAAATGGGTTTTGCAAAATCATGGGTTGCGGTTGATTAAGTGGAGCAGGTTGTCCAGCGTGGCCCTGGCGTTGGGCATCGTCAGCCCAAAGTTTACATGCTTTCTCTAAATGGGGGCAGTTGTGAGTGTAGTGTCCATAGACTCCACATATAGAACATGGATGGTTTGTTCTCAGGTTATTGTTTTTTGGTTGCTTGGGATGACGACCAGGATTCTAGTTGGGAGGAGCAGCATTGTTATTATTTGGAGTATTGGGCGGTGGTGGATCTTGATTATGTTGTTGGTTGTTGCCGCGGTTACGTCCTCTTCCACGGTTTTGTTGTCCACCCTAGTTGCGTTGGTTGTTTTGTTGTTGGGGCTGATTGTGTTGTGTGTACACTTTCCCTTTAGTAGTGGGAGGATTTTGGGGTGCCGCAGTTGCGGTAGCAGGTTGTGGTGGATAATAAGCTGGTGGGGCTGGAGGTGGTCCAGTTTCCTGCTGGGGTTGTTGGTAACCTTGAGCTATTGGAAGTGTTGGGTTAGCTGGTGTAGCTTGCTGTGGGTAATACATTGGTTGTGTCGGTAAATGAATTGGGTTCTGGGTGGCCGGTTGGTTATAGTATGTGGGTGGTACATATGTCGATGGCGCTTGCCCATAGCAATGTTGTGGACGAGAGGGTCCATGAGTGTGATGAGTCTGATTTGTTGGAGCGTACGAAGTTGTCGCTCCAGAATTAGATGTATCCCTAGAGAGGTCTGGGTCATTTCTGGTGCTCACCATACTAAAAGGTTTATTTTGTGCCATGACTTGGCCGATAATACCATCAGCGGCATGTGATTCCCCTGGAGCATCACCGCGTGAAGAATCGCCTCGTGGGGCGTCTGGAATGATGGTGTAGAGATAGCCTGACTGGGCATAAATCAGGTCGAATTGCTGAGCTTTTAAGATAGCTTCTTCCTTTGACTGGGGTCGTTCGGAAGCTACGTCTTTGGCTATGAGGGGTAGGAGTGATTTAAGAAACCAATCCAAAAATATACGGTCATCCAGTTTTATCTTACAGAGGCTACGACGCTTGCACCAGTCATGGATATGGTTGGTGATATGGGTAGCTGTGTTTTGTCTGCAAGACAACAGTATTTCAATTCCTGCATCATAGCATACATGTAGCTTAAAAAACTGAAGGAAAGTGGAGGCAAGAGACGTAAATTTATGGTGGGTCCCATGTGGTTGTTCGATGTTCCACTTGGCTGCAGAGCCAGTGAACGTTCGTTGCAATAGTCTTAGTCTAATGGAGTCATCCACTATGGAGTTAGATGAACACCATAGGTGAAATGACATTATGTGGTTTTGGGGATCCTCCCCAGGTTTTCCTTCAAACTTGGGGATGTTCGAGGGGAGTTTTGTAGGCATGGGTGGCCATGTAGGGTTGTGCTTGATAGGATCGTTGGTTAGCCTGGCTAGGTCTGGTAAGTTCGGACTAGCCATGTAAGGTAAACTAGCAGATGGGTGTGGCGTAGTGAGTGGGACATAACTACTAATGGTGGCATTATGTAGTGGTCCAGTAGCCCCTAAGGGTATGCTAGGTATTGAAGGTATGTGTCCTCCAACCGTTGTGGTTTGGGATGGGCCAGCACTCCCAAGTGCAACATGGGTTGCAGAGGGGTTAGGAATAGTGCCAGGAATTCTTGTGATTTGGGTTGTGGTAATGAGAGGTGGTGTGATCCCTATGTTGGGCATACCCATAATAGGAGGTAGTCTTGTGTTGGGCATACCTAAAGGTGGAGTGGCCCCTATATTAGGCATGCCTAAAGGGGTTGTTGTTACCATGGCTGGCACAGTAGTAGAAGGGTTTGTGGATGTATCTCCAATAGTACTGGTGAAAAGTGGGTCGTATTGTGATCCAACCATGAGGTTGGTTGGTGATATTTCAGTAGGGTTTTCGGATTCATCCTCAGAATCATATGTGAAGTGAGGCGTGTCAGAATCGGATGACTGTGTGTTTGGCCGATGATGTGTCGAGTCAAGGGATAAGGCTCTACGTCTATGACGTGTAGAGCCAAGTATACTGAACTGAGGGGGTTCACCTTGAAGACGACGAGATCGTCTTAAATTCTCAATGGTGAGAAATATTTTAAAAATTTCAGTGTAAGGTGGTGATGTAAAAAACTCGAAACCCTAATGCAACAATGAGTGCTAGAGGGGAGTGAAAAAATAGAGGCTCTCAGGACAACAACCAACCTCAAAAAGCACTTATTATAGCAGCTATGCTATAATAAGCGGAGGGATACAACAAAATTGGTCAGAATACCAATAGTCAAACAGTTCCTAAAAAAAAAGTGGTGTTACTAGACCAAAGGTGGGTAATGTATCATGCAAACACCTAACTAGAAGTATTGTGAGTCAACAAACGATATTCTCTGCAAGGTGATAAAATCCAAGTCAGACAATATAGAGTGTTGAATCAACGTCTGGATATCCCCCTACCGGGAGGGATATCGGGTAGACAATCCTAAAGAGTGGCAACTAGGATACCCCGTTCATGACACGTTCGGGTGGGTGAATCTGCAGTTTGGTTCTATCGCCGCTGTACACCCTCTTGGGTGTACACCGATAACTTTCAAAGGTATCCTTTGGTTGCTGAATGGATTGCGGTATTCCACTCAAACTTCCGGAACCAATCTGGCTACTTCAACCCTTCTAAGGGAGAGGCCTTCCCGATAAATTGGTTGATAACCGTGTCAAAATTATAAGGGATTTTTGGACCCTAAAGACAACCAGTATGTCTCAAATGTAAATAATTGAGAGGTGTTATTGGTACACCTATCCTCTCAATTCTACCTAACTACAAGATTCTTTTAAGTGCTCCCCAAGTAGGGTTAAAAGTTTGTTGAGTTAAGGTAAATTTTAAGCCTCAGTTTAAATTATGTGGCAGAGTGGGTGCAAGTGTGGTATTTAAACTGAAATTGATTTACCTCGCTTGGGCGATTGATTACAAATGAAAGAAAAGACGCTTCCAGTTTTGCAAAAAATAAAGGCGTTTTTGAAATGTAAATGCTTGAAAAAACTATTAAAAAATAATTGATCTTTGAAATAATTTGAAGGAAAGCAAATAACATAAATATTTCAAGAAATAAATGGATCTCTTAAAAATTGCTTAGGCAAAGTATTGAACAAATAAATAGTAAAACCTTGATCTAAATAAAATGCAAAAAATCTTTCTTTCAATTACTGAAAATTTTTAAAAAGACTTTTAATGGAGCAGATATAAATAGTAAAAGATTTAGTATGGCTATAAAAATGCAGAAAAATTAATGTTGTAAAATATGCTAAATGGACAAAAAAAAAAAATACAGCAACAAATATTTTGAAAAAATTGGCCGAATTAAAAAAAAAATTGCATCGCAGGTTTTGGGAAAACAGCCGCGATGTGCAGCGCGGGTTTCAGCAGCGCAGTCGCGATGTGCAGCGCGGGTTTCGGCCACAAAGCCGCGATGTGTAGCGCGGGTTTCGGTCACACAGTCGCGATGTGCAGTGCGGCAAATGGCCGCGAAGCCGCGATGTGCAGCGCGTAAAATGGCCGCGAAGCCACGGCGTGCCTCGCGGAAAAGGCCGCGAAGTCGCGATGAGCCACGCGACTGTCGGGCGAAAAGCCATGATGCAAAAGCCAAAAAATAGACGCCGAAAAACGAACTCGAAAATGGAAATTTCAGGCTGTTAATGGCAATAGAAAGGGACAAGATCTAGAACAGCAATGGATCTGCTGTCTAGGATGGCAGATCTATGAATTAAAATGATTAAAACTAACAAAAACTAAGATCTAAAGCAAAAAACTGAGATCTAAGAATTCGAAGTTAGCGGAGTCGCCAAAAACTGCTGGCTTGGTTTTGCAACCAAGCTTTGTGCAATGGGCACCTATCAACAATGTGATAGCAGTTTCAATATTGAAAACAAAAACAATTATAAATTAAATCTAAATCTAAACTAGCATGTGCATATAACAAATAAATTTTTTGAAAACAATTTAAGAACAAGAAATAAAAGAATAGATGTTTTGTATTAAGATACCTCAAATGGTGAGGATTTGTGTTGAGCAACTCCCAAGGTGAGTAGCTCCAAGCTCCAAAGGGTATCTTCTCGAAGATGCTGAAAATGGCCAAAAGTCTCATGAGAGATTTTGACAGCGTGAGGATAGGATGATGGATGGATGGAAAGTGAGGAGCCCCTACCACCTTTTTATAGTTTTTGGTGGTGGGGAATACCATTATGGTTTTGAGGAAACCAATGGTATTGACCAACATGGTTTAGGTACCTTTTCCCTCCTTTTTCCTTTTTTGAATATTTTGAATATTTTTATTTCCTTTTTGATATTTTGGGGAATTTTGAACCATTTTTTAGGGTTTTTTATGCTTTTTGAGGAAAAATATTCATTTTGAGGGGGAAAATGGTTGTATTATAGTCTTTTGGTGACCTTTTGATGGCTTTAGAGGCTCAAATGGTGGAAAAGTGGACAAATGGGTCATGTGAATAAGGAAATGAGCTAGTGAGCACTTTTTGGGTGTTAACACTACTGCATTCCATGTAGCTTCAATGGACACCAATTTTTGTGTTTTCATCCTAATATGTTATGAATTTGAACAAAAAAAAACAAAATATAACTGCTTTGGATTAATAAATTAAATGTTGAGCCAATTTGCATTAACAATGTTCCATACCATAGCATTTGTGATCATGATTTTTTTCTTGGGCTCAATTTTGTATTCTAAAAGGGGATATTATTCAGCAAAACTAATAACCAACAGCTCAGTCATGAACAATAGTTCTATTTTCAGGCATTTTGGGGAATGATGACTATTAGAGGATTGAAATTTCCAGGTTTATTTTGATAGCAGAGTTGTTGATTTCAAAGGAAGAATCAAGAAGTGATTTATTACTAGTCTACTTGTAGTAGAAGTAGCTACAATACAGTTTCCTGTGAGAATTCATTCTTTTGCAAAGATATTAGGACTGAATTTGTGTATGTCAAACAAGGGTTGCAGTGTATGATCATATACCTCGGATTAGTGAAGGGGCATGTTCTCCTTTTGAAAGGGACGTTTGAGGCCATTTAACTCCTTGACAAAGTTAGCAAGAGAACTTGACTCTTAAATCCAAACAGAGCTTTATGTGGCTAATGGAAAACAAAGTTTCCACTTAAGACAATGTGATACTTTGTTGAATCTTAGCTAAAGGAAGTTCCAACATGCTAGATTCCATTGAAGCTTAGCTAAAGGAAGTTTTAACATGCTAGATGGCATAGTTGTTCAAGGTAAATCCAGAAAAAATCTATAAAATAGAGACAAGTGGAAACAATCATGAACATAATGAGTTGGAGGAGTCCAATTGCATGGTATGGCTTATTGTCATACATAAAGACACTTATATGGGCATGAGAACCTTGGCACATGAGATTATATGATAGTATTGCTTATCGGGAATACACTATTTCTTAGCACGTCAGATGACATGACACTAGTGAACATAGTTAAACCGCAACCTAAAGTGCGAATTTAATACTTCACTCATGCACATTTTTGTCTTATGGGATATATGTTTAAGTCTTAGAGCATTTCAAGAAAAAATCCAAATTAAACTCACATTATGCTTATTTTACCATTTGGAATAAAAGCTAAGGCATAGAATTTGATGGCATGAATTATCAAGTTGCCACACATGGATGAGATGAAAAAATGGAGGTTTTCAAGTTAAATAAAAACCATTAGTAAGACTGTGGGTGCCTAATAAGCATATTTTTCACTTGAGCCAAGAGCAAATGTTGTTGTGTGCAGGGCAATGCAGAACTACGTGTTGTGCATCTTCCACCATTTTTCATAGATGATACACATGTACATGTAGACTGACACGAATATGTCGACAATTTTCATAAAAATATTAAGGTAAACCAACCCACGAATCAACATTCAACAAATACCCAAAATCAAACCATGATGACAAGTTGATTCATAGTGAATATTATTATAGGCTACAGATCCTCACGCTTCAATAAAATGCTCACTCCAAACCTATGACTTATCTTCGGTGCATACTGTAGTGGGGATTCAATGGAAACCTCATAAACGAAGCACCTGTGGACATATTGGGGCTCCTATGCGGGCATACAAGTCCTTGTAGGATTTTCACAAGCCCCTATGGGCATGACACATGCCCTTACGGTCATCTTTTAAACCCCTATGGGCTTAACATCACCCCCTTCGGGAATAACATAGCCTCTGCAAGCATTCTTAAGACTTGGTGAACTTACCCCTTCTCCCCGTGGGCATATTTAGGCCCTTATGCCTTCACAGCACAAGCGCTTGCGGGCATATCAACACTTAGCCATTTTTTTTCTTTTTAATCTCAACATGCAAAATAATATTTTTCTTCTATTTGGAAGGTTGATATTTTCCTTATCTGATTATCATAAGGAAAACCAAGAGAATGGCTAGAAATCCATTTCAACAATGAACAAGAACATATCATAAGATAAATATATTGACACACACAACCTCTGGTAAGCATTTGAAAGCGGTCTTTCAAACTGCTAATTCAACACTTAGCCAATTTTCTTCAAACCCTAGGTCACCAAGGTGATTTCATTTTTCCTTCAAATTTGGCAAGTGAGATATCCAATGGGTAGAGGACACAAGATGAATCCATCAATACAAATTTCATCCTCTGAGGCTACTTTCTCTCTCCTTGGTGGGCATTTTACTGAAGTAGTGCAAATCAAGCTAAGTAGCACTTTTGGAAGACTTATACCTTCTTCCTTAAACCCCTTTTGGATAAGATAATCATAGGGTCAAATGCACCATACACCACTCTAGAGATCCACACTCTCAAAATATTTTTCCCATCATCCTATGTGCTATGGCGGGCATTTTCTTGAGGCCAATTAGGCAGATTTTACCAATATTTCCATACTTAGACAATTTTTGCTCTTCTCCTAGACTTGGTCTAGTTTCCCTAACCACTGTTTTGGTAGGTCCATAATTTTGTAGTGTCCCCTCCTACCATACCAACGAGATAGGGAGGACGTGGTGCTCAATCCGGGCAATTAGCCCCAAAACGTTAGAATTAAAAATCATTGATGCAAGAACTGTATCTGTGCATACTATGGAAAAACGACGGTAATCAAATAAATGCTATTGATCTCTAACACACATTCAAAATTCTGTGGCAGCCATGAAATAAAGATCTGTGCAGAAATATACAAGATCATATGGAGATGCCTAAACTTTTAAAAACACAGCAGAAGCAAATTCGTTTAATACATCCACATACATTCATAACATTCATCAAATGATAATTGCCAATTTACACAAGAGAATACTTATCACAATAAGGCAGTCCCAAGCAACTGGCTATGCAACTGCAACGTTCCACCCAACCATAGGCCAGTGTGCTCCTCAATCTCTCAGCACCACTGCCACCCCCCGAGCTGGGCATGATCTCTACAAGGAACCAGGGAACAGCAGACTCACACATAGCCAAACATACACCAAGATGAGCCAAGCCAATCTACAATTGGGTTTATCAGGCTGCTAGGAGATGGAAAGGAAGAGTTGCTAAGCTAGTGAGCTCCAGCACAGAGCCAGGGATAACCTTGCAAGATCTATCTAGCTTGGCACCCACAATACCTACACACCCAGCACAAGGAAGTATTCTTTTCACTGCTGTGCAGTCCCTCAAGCCATACCTTCCCTATCTAGTGCTCTCAGGGTATGCATAGAAGAGTAACCAAAGCCCTCTTGATCTTTTTGAGAGGTTGTCTCCCCCACTAGGTTTATAAAGCCACTTCTATCCACTACCACTCCAACACTTCAGCTCACAGGCTCAAACCAAGAACAAGGATGCACATAACAGCAGAACCCCACTTGCTGGGCATGAGGAAAACGTGAGATGGGGTTTCAACTAACCCAGAAAAACGTGGGAACTCACAAAAACGAAATGGGAAGTTGGTGAACAACCCAGGAAGCCAAATCCGTTTTTAGAAAAACGTCCTTGGACATTCAGGGGCAAAAACGACCTCCCTACCGTCCTCAAAACGTGGCCCTCCCTCTCCCAACTGTTATATACTGCAAAAACGACTCCCAGGCATGGAAAAATGCAGTATTTAGATGAAAAACGTAATTGGAAAGACCCCAGCTAACTCCCCCTGCGTGAATGATCAAAGGCTTCCTGTCCAGAATGGCTTTGGGCACCATTTCGTGGGTGGTTTCTTGCCCAAGGAGTCAAAACACGTTTTTCCAAGTTGATGGCTTGCCCATGCACGAAAATGGCTTGCCCATACTCTTTCATTCCCAAGGCATTAACTGCCTTAACCAATTTCTTGGAAAAAATTAAATGATTGGGTACATGAGACAGAATGGGTAGTTGGTGGTTTATGGGTTTCCCCATTGACACATGGATTAATACCATTGGCTCAAGTTTTGAATAATTTCCCTCCCTTTTCCTTGTAGAATCATGCCCCATCTCTTTTGTTGCATTGCATAGCCGGATGTGGGTTTTTCCATTAAAATTCGTATTTACATGGTGTCTTATTTACATTGTGCCCATCTCACACAAGAACCATGGGCATCTATTTTCAATTGCCGATACATGAAACGCTAAATCAATGGTGGGGCCTTGGCCTTGAGCTCCTCACCATGATTAAATTACAATATTTACATCATTTACGGTTTAATACAAAGGGGGTCAAAATGGGGACATTACAAATTTCTTCTTCATGCACTTTCCAGCAATCTGAAGATATGGTCAGGTAGAAAAATCACCTATCTACATGATGACCATTTCGTGCGGGCATTCTCTTCAACCCACAACTTGTGGCGGGCATTTTCCTGAGGCCACTCAGGAAAATTTGTCACTTTATTGTACAAGCAGCCTGAAACCCTGTTTTTGCAGGCTGTTAATTTTGTCACCAAATACTCCTTTTGAGAACTAAGACTATGGGGAGATAGCCTATTCAACAAGCTATAGTATGATGTCTTCAGATAATTTTTATCATACGCCTATAAGGTACGGTGGGAATTTCGTCAAGGCCACCTGGACTAGTTTTTCCAACACTTAGTCATTTTCAAGAATTTCCTTCAAGTTTATTATGAAACCCTAGTTTGGCAGACTTGTAACTTTCACCTAAAAAATGATAAAGGAAAATCGATACCATGAATAGGTATCCAAACCAACACACTACAGCCTGACCATATGCTACGGGCATTTACTTCAACCCATAATTTATGGCGGGCATTCCTCTGAGACTACTTGGTCATTTTTACTTGTTCAGGTGCAAAACCCTGTTTTGGCAGACCTAGAACTTTCTCCTCAGAAGTGGTGAAAGAAAAATGATACCATGAATAGATAGCCACTACAAAACAATATAGCATGGTACCATGGTGTGGGAATTTTAATCAAACAATGAATTGTGGCGGGTATTCTCTTAGACCCTCTTAGACCAATTTTCACTAATAATTCCATACTTGGTCAATTTCCTGATTTTCACCAATTTGCCATATTTATACAGAATGATGTCACAATACAAAAATGACTTCGACTTCATGTCACATCATCATCTATGCCATTCCATGTCATCATATCTTCCATATCATCATCCATGCCATGTCATCACTACCTTTGTCTTTCACTGAGTTTGTCCTTCCATCATATCCTTGGTTATTCCTTTGTCATTACTGAACTCTTTTGACATCAATGAAAACCCATGTAGGTCACTTTTGGGTGAGGAAGACAACCCTCCCTTGTTGTGAATTCCACCATTTTGCTTAGATGATACACATGTACATGTAGACTTACACGAATATGTCGACAATTTTCATAAAAATTGTAAGGTAAACCAGCCCACAAATCCACATTCAACAAATACCCAAAAGCAAACCAAGATGACAAGTTGATTCATAGTGAATATTATTATAGTCTACAGATCCTCACGCTTCAATAAAATCCTCACTCCAAACCTATGACTTATCTTGGGTGCATACTATAGTGGGGATCCAAAATGAGGCAGTAGCTCCAGATCTAGAACGATGCAATAGATCCACCGTGATCTGTTCTATACAATGCTTGAAAATAGAAGGTACCAAAG
This sequence comes from Larix kaempferi, assembly GCA_027924585.1. NCBI lineage: Eukaryota > Viridiplantae > Streptophyta > Pinopsida > Pinales > Pinaceae > Larix > Larix kaempferi. The sequence continues at coordinate 2,275,289 of BSBM01000528.1, forward strand.
GAAGGGCGGACATAGAGCGAGTCAAAGGAGGATCCTTCTCTTACACTGTCGATTTCACCATTGAATTCGTGGATCCGCCTCTATCTGAAACGATTTCAACATCAGATCCATGGTCCACTGTCCAGCACTGGTAAGTTCCCTCTTTACATAAATTATTAAATTTCATTTCTGAGTTAATGTTTTTTATTTTATTTCTTGTTTCTTCACATATAAATATTTTGTGTACCCTTGACATAACCTGCTCCATGTTTTAAAAAGGTATTGTAGACATTATCCATACTTGCACCCCTACCTGTACCCCATAGTAACTTAGGTTGGACAGTCCCATAGTTCAGGAAATCGATAAGGAGCTAAGAAATGTTCAACTACCCATTCTTGAATAAATGATCCAACTTCTAAGCTATTATTTCATTATGGTTTCTCATGCCTTGTTGTCCTCTATCAGGATTACAAATATTTATTATTAATATATCATTGCTTGCTAATTTACAAGTTAAATAAGAAAAGATACACCTGTGACCTGAATATACACCTGAAAATATTGCTTTTTTCCCTTCAGATTATCATACCCTACACTAAGCTGACTCGACTCAAAAGCAAAAAGGATAAAAATAGAGCATCCATGTAAGCCTTAAGGACAACCATGCTACTGTACTATTCGATATTTCTCCTTGAGAGTATAACATCCACTACTCTGTCTTGTTTTCTTGGAAACTCTTGCCCACATTTGTCTTACAGTCACATTGGTATCTCAACTACAGTCACATTTCTGAGTTGTAACTTCAGAGTCATTATAGAGAATTATTCAATATTGATTTACCTTTAACTACTAACTAACTACTATTCTCAATTCTCATTGATTGGGTGATGATGAGGATAGCCAACAAATTGTTAAATTTGGGTGAGCAGTAGTTAGTTAGACAGTTTTGTTCCATACAAAGGGTGATGATGGAAATCACCTCCAATCCAGGTGACAACATGATGATGCTCTCGTTGTTGGAATTCTCATCATTTCCCACCCCGTCACTTTCCTCCATGAAGCCTCTCCACCATCTAATCCAGTCTTTCCTCATCCTTATATGATTCATGGTAAAAAAACTTCATTAGTGTTTTTCTCCTCTGTGAAAATCCTCACGGCAGATCTAAGAGATGATGTATACCTCACAAGAGAATAATTATGATTAAGCAGGAAAATAGAAGAAGAGTGATAAATACAGTATAATGAGCAACAAAATAATATGGTACAGTAGAACTCGGATAGAAGCAATAATACTTCACACACACTAGTTAATTAATCACAATATGGACAAATAAATAGTACAATGGTAGAGAGGATTCGAATTCCCAAGGTGGCAATTCGAATTAGCCTCTCAGAGTGATCATAAGATCAATAGAGTGTCATCGGAGCACAACTAGGTGTCCTCATGATCATCGGAGCACAACTAGAAGTCTTCATCATCATTAGTGGAGTCATCAATGCTCAAGTAACTGTCAACCATCAGTCAAACTAACTTTGGTAGGTGTAACTCAGTGTAACTAAGTGTAACTGAGTGTAACTCAATGTAACTAAGAGTAACTGAGTGTAACTGAGTGTAACTTACTGTAACTGAGTGTAACTGAGTGTAACTGACTATAACTGAGTGTAATTGAGTGTGACTGAGTGACAACTGGACTGGTAGGTGAAGAAGGGTGAGTTTCTCCCTAAAATCAAGGAAGAAGGGCACATTAAGAAACTGGAGGGCTAAACTGAATAGTGAGAATCTCCTGGGGGCTGGCTAACTGAGGGATAGGTGCTAGACTGATGACTGGGATGCATGCAAAATGCATGCAAACCCTAGAATGCATGCAAACCCTAAAGTTGCATGCATGACTGAAAATGTAAATGATCAAAATACTGGTGGGACTAGGATGGAGTATAGGAATATCCTAACACCCCCCCTTAATCCATCCTGGGCCCTGGTAACTAAGACCAAAGGTCACCCAATACAATGAATAATAACAATCAATAAACCAAGGAAGTGGGAAAATTTCATGGGAAACATACCCCCTCCTCAAAAAATAGACTGTAAGGCACACATAAAAATAAATGCTCCAAAATCAAGCAGGTGTGATGCTTGGTCATATGTCTGGAGGTATCTTCTTCTTGGGAAGAAGTGGATCATGCTCAAAAAGCATGTGCTTGTACTTGCTCTTCAGATCGAATGTGATGAGAACAAATCCAACAGTATGAGAATGATCCTTGAACCTGTGATTCGAATCAGCTGAGGTAGGATCAAATCTATCAAAGTGTATATAGTCTTTTGTCTTCTCCTTCGAACCACCATGGGTGAGATTATGCCAAAAATAACTATTACATGTTTGCTTGAAATCAAAATCAGATTTAAGACTTAAAGAATAGTTTCTTGAGATCTCCTTTGAACCAGCAGGGGTGAGATCAAAACTATCATATGCATGAGAAATTATCCCAAGCAGTAATTGCTTAGAATCCAAATTAGATCCAAGACTTGAATCATGGTTTCTTGAGATCTCCTTTGAACCATGAGAGCTGAGATCAAAACCAGTAATTGCATGATAATTTATCCCAAGCGAATGGCAATGGCCATAATCTTCAATAACCTTCTGAAAGCATGAATTTATGATCATATAGTAGTATAAAAGAGGAGATAGCTGGAGAGGAGCAAATGCATTACCTTCAGTAGCTGTTTTGACCTCTGAGATAATCATGTGATCATGATGCAAACCAACAGACTCTGGTGCAAGAGAGGATTTAGGACCTTCTGCAATATCTAGAGTGTGAGCTCGCACAGAAAGAGAAGAAAGTTTGAGCATGAGTGGAGAATCTGCAAGTTCTTTGTCAACAATTTCAATATGAGATGATACTGGTTCATGATCTGAGAGACCATCAAGAGGAGCGAATGCATCACTTTGCTTGCTTTCGAATGGGTTAGGACCAAGTCCTTCATTCTTTCTGCCAAATTTTTCATCTAGGTGAGCCCATATCTCTTTTGGAGTCCATAACTCCTTTGGAGTTTCAACACCATTACGGTATTTGAATTGGAATCTCTGGCGTGAAAACAAAGAAAACATTATTGCTGCAAATTGCATGTCTCTTTTATTTAAGCAGTCAATCTTCTCTTCAGGGGATTCGAACTCTCTTTCAAAATAACAATAAAAAAGATCATGGATCTTCAAGTTTGCTATCATTCTTGGTTTCCATTCATCATAGTTGAGTGGATCAAGAGGAGTAATTCCTGATGAATACATTGAAGTTGTAGAGGACATGCAAAAACAATATAGAATAACTGCAACTGCTACTGCTGCAAAAATGCAAAAACTGCTGCAACTGCTGCACTCGAAATCTTGGTAATAACCTGCAAAAAACTCTCAAGAATGGAGATAAACAATACTCTCAACATGCTCTGATACCATGTGAAAATCCTCACGGCAGATCTAAGAGATGATGTATACCTCACAAGAGAATAATTATGATTAAGCAGGAAAATAGAAGAAGAGTGATAAATACAGTATAATGAGCAACAGAATAATATGGTATAGTAGAACTCGGATAGAAGCAATAATACTTCACACACACTAGTTAATTAATCACAATATGGACAAATAAATAGTACAATGGTAGAGAGGATTCGAATTCCCAAGGTGGCAATTCGAATTAGCCTCTCAGAGTGATCATAAGATCAATAGAGTGTCATCGGAGCACAACTAGGTGTCCTCATGATCATCGGAGCACAACTGGAAGTATTGATCATCATTAGTGGAGTCAACAATGCTCAAGTAACTGTCAACCATTAGTCAAACTAACTCTGGTAGGTGTAACTCAGTGTAACTAAGTGTAATTGAGTGTAACTCAATGTAACTAAGAGTAACTGAGTGTAACTTACTGTAACTGAGTGTAATTGACTGTAACTAAGTGTAATTGAGTGTGACTGAGTGACAACTGGACTGGTAGGTGAAGAAGGGCGAGTTGCTCCCTAAAATCAAGGAAGAAGGGCGCATTAAGCAACTGGAGGGCTAAACTGAATAGTGAGAAGCTCCTGGGGGCAAGCTAACTGAGGGCTAGGTGCTAGACTGATGACTGGGATGCATGCAAAATGCATGCAAACCCTAGAATGCATGCAAACCCTAAAGGTGCATGCATGACTGAAAATGTAAATGATCAAAATACTGGTGGGACTAGGATGGAGTATAGGAATATCCTAACATCCTCCTCTTCGACGTCCTGGTAGTTTCATCCTTCCTCCACTCTACAACTCCCACGGTAGCAGTCTCTCGATGCCCTGTTGCTATGTCAATTTCCTGAGTGTGAGCTTCATTTCCCATTTTTGTTTATAACATATGGAAAGAAAGGAACAACAGAGAGGAAAAAAGTCAATTATGGAGTCGATCTAGAGTCCAGAATTAGGAAAGAAATCGTGGATGTGACCAGGGCTTCAAAATGGAAAGATGAATGGACAAACATTGCAGATAGGGAAAAAAGGATGCTGAAAAAATATGGAAGGCAATCAGGGCTTCCAAATGGAAAGATGAATCAAGAAATTTAGCAGATAGGGAAAAACGGATGATAAACACTTGGAAACTTAATATGAAAGTGTGAAAATCCTCGCAACAGATCTAAGAGATGATGTATACCTCACAAGAAAGATTAAGATTAAGAAGGAAAATAGAAGAAGAGTGGTCAATGCAGTGTAAAGGAGAAATAGAATTATGATATAGTAGAACTCGAATAGAAGCAGAATAACATCACACACTAATTCATTAATCACAATATGGATAAATAAATAATACAATGGTGAGGATTCAAATGCCAAGGTGGCAATTCGAATTAGCCTTCATGGAGTGATCATCATATCAATGGAGTGTCATCAAAGCACAACTAGGAGTCCTGATCATCATCATCGGAGTCATCAATGCACAAGTAACTCTCAACCAGGTGTCAAACTGAGTCTAACCGAGTGTGGTAGGTGTAACTGGCACATGGAGGCACTAACTGAATGAAGGAGGCTCAGTGGAGGGCGCATGAGGAGCTAACTGGAGTCAGAATAGGCAGTCTAGTATCACTGAAGGTCCATCAGAGTGATACAGTCAGTTGAGGAGTCAATCTAGTTTTAAATCAAGGAAAGATCTAAAGATAACTCAACTAACTGAAGTGCAACTGAGTGGTAGGTGAGAGAGGGTTCCTTTCACAAGTGGCAGGTTGAAGGAGGGCACACTAAGCACTAGGAGGGATAAAATTGATCAGAAAGAAGCTCCTAGGGTTAGCTAACTGAGGGCTAGGTGTTGGGACTGATCACTGGGATGCATGCAATTGCACGCATGCATGCGATTTCATGACTGCATGCAAAATGCATGCATGACTAAAAATGCAAAAATGGAAAATGTTGTGAGGACTAGGATGGAGTATAGGAATATAAAAACACCCCCCCATTAATCCGTCCTGGGATCTGGTAACTGATAGCAAAGGTCACCCTATACAATGAATAATAATAACAGTCAATAAACCGAGGAAATGGGGAAAACCTCATGGGAAAAATACCCCCCCTCAAAATATACTATAGGGCACACCAAAAAAAATGCTCCAAACTCAAGTAGGTGTAATGCTTGGTCATATGTCTGGAGGTATCTTCTTCTTGGGAATAGGTGGATCATGCTCAAAAAACATGTGCTTGTTCTTTCTCTTCAGATCAAATGTGATGAGAACAAATCCAAAGGTATGAGGATGATCCTGGAACCTATGATTTGAACCAGTTGAGGTAGGATCAAATCCAAGAATGTACAGATAGTCTTTTGTTTTCTCCTTTGAACCATCATAGGTGATATTATGCCCAAATGAACCATCAAATGTCAGTGATTGCTTGGAATCCAAATCAGATCCAAGACTTGAAAAATGGTTTCTTAAGATCTCCTTTGAACCATTAGAGGTGAGATCTAAACCATGAAATGCATGAGAAATTATCCCAAGCGAATGGCAATGGACTTCATCTTCAATAAACTTCTGAGAGCATGCAAAAATGATCATATAGTAGTACAAAGGAGGTGAGTGATCAAGGAGAGCGAATGGATTACCTCCAATTGCTGATTTGACCTCCGAAACATTCAATAGATCATGATGCAAACCAACATACTCTTGTGCAAGAGACAATTTAAGAACCTCTACAGTTTCTAGAGTGTGAGATGGCACATAATTCGAAATAGAAGAAATTTGGAGCATGAGTGTAGAATCTGCAAGTTCTTCTTCTTTGTGGACAAATTCAATATGAGATATGTTTGATACTGAGTCATGATCAGAGAGACCATCAAGGAGGGCGAATGAAATAGTGGGCTTGCTCTCGAAATGGTTTGGACCAATCCCTTCATTTTGTTTGCCAAATCTTTCATCCAGATGGGCCCATAGCTCTTTTGGAGATTCAACAGAAAGGAAGTGGGGTACCATGCAACGAGACATAGCATACATCATGGCTGCATAGGCTTTTTCACCTTCATTTAACCAGTCATTCTCTTCTTCAAAGGATTCAAACTCTCTTTCAAAAGAATAATCAAAGAGACCATGTCTCTTCAAATGTGCTATCATATTTGGTTTCCATTCATCATAGTTGAATGGTGAAAGAGGAGTAATTTCTTCCGGATTCATGGAAGCTGTTTTAGAAGACCTGCAAAAAACAATAGAAAATGTCTGCAACTGCTATTGCTGCAAAACTGTCGAAACTGCTGCACTCGAAATCTTGATAATAACTTGCAAAAAAATCTCAGGAATGGAGATAGACTATACTATCAACATGCTCTGATACCATGTGAAAATCCTCATAGCAGTTCTAAGAGATGATTTATACCTCACAAGAAAGATTAAGATTAAGTAGGAAAATAGAAGAAGAGTTGTCGATGTAATGTAAATGAGCAACATAATTATGATACAGTAGAACTCGGATAGAAGCAGAATAACATCACACACTAATTTAATGACAATATGGATAAATAAATAATACAATGGTGAGGATTCGAATGCCAAGGCAGAAATTCGAATTAGCCTTCATGGAGTGATCATCAGATCAATGTAGTGTCATCAAAGCACAACTAGGAGTCTTGATCATCATCAGTGGAGTCATCAATGCACAAGTAACTGTGAACCAGGTGTCAAACTGAGTCTAACTGAGTGTGGCAGGTGTAACTAGCACATGGAGTCACTAACTGAATGAAGGAGGCTTAGTGGAGGGCACGTGAGGAGCTAACTGGAGTCAGAATAGGCAGTCTAGTCTCACTGGAGTTCTATTGGAGTGATACAGTCAGTTGAGGAGTCAATCTAGCCTTAAATCAAGGAAATATATAAAGATAACTCAACTAACTGAAGTGCAACTGAGTGGTAGGTGAGAGAGGGTGCCTTTCACAAGTGGTAGGTGAAAGGAGGGCGCACTAAGCACTAGGAGGGATAAAATTGATCAGAAAGAAGCTCTTGGGGCTAGCTAACTAAGGGCTAGGTGACGGACTAATGACTGGGATGCATGCAATTGCATGCATGCATGCAATTTCATGACTACATGCAAAATGCATGCATGACTGAAAATGCAAAAATGGAAAATGTTGGACCAGGACTAGGATGGAGTATAGGAATATCCCAACAGAAAGAGCCAAATTAAATCAATCCAAGAATTCCACAACACAATGAAAGTACTAGTCTTTGGTCTCATCCGTGCTTTCCTTTCACCAAACAAAATTTTGATGGCACCTCCAAGGGGAATCTGGGTTTGGCAAGGGCAGAAAGCAGTCTAAGGATTTTTGAAGCGCAGATAATTTTCCTTCATGCAGTTTCAATAGAAATAGTGAGGCAGAATCTATAGGACTATTGGAAGAGATCAATCATTGGACTAGCTCTTAAATTAAGGATTCATTATAATCACATTGAGAAAATTCTAGAATCTTGATTAATACTGTAGAAAAAATCATAGGAGGAAAGATAGAAGTTGGAGGCTACAAGAAGTACATGAAGAGATTTCATCCCTTCTAATGTCATTTGAAAAACCAAGGTTCACCCTCATTCATAAGGCTAGACAAAAGAATCGTTGATTTAATGGCAAATGTTGGTGTTAATGGCACAAGCAAACTAAGGAAGATAAAGGTGGGTGATCTTACCACATAGATTCCCATGATCCAGATGGATGTTCTAACATACTTCAATGCAGAATTTGGTGGTAATGGTAATAAATTAATAATCACCTAGTGATCAAGGACATGCCAAGTGTGTTAAAAAACATTATGACAAGAGCCAACGACCAAGGGAGATCAGACCCTGATCGATCGGATGGGAACCACCATATACAGGATATTATGGTTGATGTGAGCCACTGAACTTTGTCAAGCTCAAATCTGAGCTCCAAGAATGGATCAAATTAAAATTGAAAACTCACCTCTTCACAAGTCACTGTTATCATTTTATTCATATAGTTTCACCTTCTTCTTGCAAATATTTAGCAACAAGATCTATTCTTTCTGGTCGGGTTGGGTCTAGGAACTAACAAGGGGCTCCTGGGACTATTAGAAATCAAGGGACTGCATCTACAGGTAAACATGGGATGGTATTGCAGCATACATTTTTGGAAGCCCAAATATCTCGCAAGGAGCTTTGTTCTTTCCATTAGGTTTGGATCTAAGAGCTGACAAGGAGCTCCCAGAAATAATAAAAGACAAGTGATTGCATCTACAAGTAGACATGGGATAATGTTAAGAGAAAAATATATCTGGAAAGGAGCTGTCTTTCCAGTAGGATTGGGGGTAGGAGCTACCAGGGGTAGTAAAAATCAAAGATCAACATCTACAAGTAAACATGGGATGGTGTTAAGGAAGAAATTTTGGAAGTCCCCGAAAAAATGGCTAAAGCACAACATGACACCCACAACAGCATCAATAACAGTTCATCTGTTGTGTTAATTTGGATGGTGACAAGTTCAATCACAATCTCTTGATAGCTTGGACCCTAGCCTTAAAAGTGGGCCCTATCAGCAAAAGTGACCATGAAGACATCCGATGTTACTGGTTTTCTTTATCTTTTTCTATTCGCATATAAACTGTTTATGGTGTATTATGTTAGTTGGTACTTTTGGAAGGGACAAGAAGTTCACAGTCCTATTTCTCTAACCATGTCCAAACACTTTCATCATCAAAGCTACTTCTGCCCAATTTTTGCAAACTATTGTACCATTAGTTGAATATATTACCTTTTTAATTACCAAAAACAAAGGTAATGACCATTGTAAAATAGTTTAATGGTAATATTTTCAAAATAGGGGTTTCACCCTGGAAAAATAGAGAATTGACAACCACATTACTACCCCCAAGGCAATCCATCTGGAAAAGGCTGGTAAGAGGCCTACTCTCTTTATACAACTGGATATGGTTGAGGCGTTTGATGAAATCAATTGGGAACTCTTATCTATAATGAAGTTCAAATCTTTTCAATAGTGAAGGGAATGGTAAAAGGCCACATATCTTTATAAACATTTAATTCTTGTTAATGGTTTTCCAAAATATTCATTTAAACGAAAAAGAGGGTCAAGGCAGGGCTGCCCATTATCCTCAATTTCATATAGCCATGATGCTTGGGAATGGCATAAGCCTTGAGAATGTCCTTATAGAAGGAAATTGATAAAGAGACAATTTTGAGGATGAAAGTTACTTCCAGTGCTATGAACCTTACCTATCTACAATTTATATGATTGTAATGTTTTCAGGGAAACCAAATATCCTAGGTAAAGATTCTGAAGAAGATTTTGGTGAACTACCTTATTGCATCAAGAGGTAAACTAAATAATTTAAAATTGAAAGTATATATATACTAAATGGATCGAACAAAATATAATAAAATCTATGATATTTTGGGATTCAAAAAGGATAATTTCCAATGTGTTTACCTGGGATCTTCTAGTAGTAGTTAGTTAGATAGTTGTTCCAGTAGTAGCTAATTAGTTAGACAATTAGTTCAATCTTCTTCGGGCTGCTTCATTTTGGAAGTGTATGCAATCTGTTGAAGCTAAAGGTGACATTCACTACAACAACAAAAAGTGTTGAAAGACTCTTGATTGAAAATTGTGAATGTCACCTCAACATATTCAATCCTACAATGTTCTTTTGATAATCCTTTGGCAAGATCTCATACTGGCATTGGGGGACACCATCTAGGAACTTGAAAACAACTTTCTTTTTCTAATGCATCTTCCACAGATAGTATTGGAGGGCTAAACATCTCACAATTATAGTCTACCTTCACTTTAGAAACTTCCCTTTAGCATTGTGCCAAGTATTTGCAACCTAGCCAAATGCAACCAGAAATGGTAAACTAGAAAAAACAAAAACTACAAATCAGATAAAGAATTGCATTATTCTTGAAAAACACTTTCATGAAGTTCAAAAATTTTTAGCACCTACTTGACGATAAGCATGAATAACCATCAAATATTTTTAGGTCACTGAGGAAAAGCCTTGAGGAGCTAGTTGGATAAATTGGGTTGACTTTGTTGGAATATTCACACCATCATTTTTATATTTTGCATGCCTGCATGCATTTTCATGCCACTGCATGCATCCAGTCATCATCATGGTTGTCTCCCCAGTACCTAGAGCTTGCTTATAGCTCTCCAGAGCCTGTCTTTAGTCTCCATTTGTCCTCCTACCTACCTAATGCACCCTCCTTGACCTTTCTGCATGCCAAGGGCGCCTTTGCTCACCTACCACACTTAGTTAGTGCGCCTTTTCTCACCTACCTTCAGTTATCACTCAGTTAGGGCACCTTTTCTCACCTACCGAGAGTTATCACACAGTTAGTGCATTTATTGAGCAGTTGTTCCACTGATTGCTCATGTTGACTGCTTGTAGCTTCTAGTTAGCTAGTTCTAGAGTTCCACTTGACTATTTGACAGCCTCATGAGCCCCCCTTGGAGTCTCCATTCCCTGATTTATGCCTAGATGGTTTTGTTAGACTCAGTTGGACACACTTGACTGGCTCTTACCATTTATGACTGATACTACTGACTGGATGATGTCTCCATTGTTATCCAAGATAGACTTTCAGCTTTGATTCGAATTCCCTACTTGGCTAATTCGAATCCTATATGATGCTGCATCATAGATTATTGTATCACATTCTTTACATTCATTATTCATTGTGTGTTTATGAGTGATTATTGAGTGCATGCTTCTCTTCTTCTTTGCAACATTCTTCATAGTTTGATTGTGAGTTTGTTACAATTTCTAGATCCCCTGCATATTATCACATGGTATCAGAGCAGTCAGCAGCTATTCGAATTGCAGCCATTGCAGCAGCAGCAGTTGCAACATTTCTTTGAGCAGATATCTTTCACTTGAGCACCAGAAGCCTCTGAGTTTCCACATCAAATTCTGGTGCTATTACTTGAATTCATTGGAGAAATCTAGTGAGGTCTATCCAGGTTTGAAGGACTTAGTCTATGTGCTCAGTGTTCAATAGGTAGTGTTCAGTCGAAGTGTAGCATTCTCCATCAGCAAAATCTCTTCTTGTTTTGCAGGTTTATTCACCCATTTGAATTCTTCTTCAACTATTCGACCTTCTCTGCTCAGATGGATCTAAAGCTCACATCTTCCAACTATGTTGAGTGGAAATCCAAGATGGATCTCTTCATGAGATTCAAGAGCTTCACCCGAATACTAAACGGAACGATGGTATAACCTCTCAGTGCCGTTGAAAAGTCCAAGTACTTGGATAGGATTGATGAAGCAGTTGACCTCGTCCTTCTCTCAATTTCTGAAGATCTTCACTTCCATCTCATCGATCTTACATCTCCTAAATAGGTTTGGGACAAGCTCGAATACCTTTTTGGACAGAAAGATGATATGAAAGGACACAAATTGGAGAATGAACTCATATGTTTGAGTCCTGACAGCTTCGAATCTATCAATTCCTTCCTCACTAAGTTCAAAATCTTGATATCACAGTTGAAAAGATATGAGATAGTGAAAGAAGACAAGCAGCTTATTCTTTCCATTCTCTCAAAGTTGGGGCCAAACTTCTCAGTTTTTGTCTCTACTTTCCAGTCAGCTAAGATGTCCATTCCAAGATGGAATTTTCCCACACATGATCACTTCATCCAATCTCTTACTTGAGAGGAAGAGAAGTTGATCTCCATGGGAATGATCAAACCCAAATTGGATTCTGCCCTTACAGCTATTGAGAGAGCAAATGGTAAAAGCAAGCAAAATATTTATGATAAGAGATCGAATGATACAAGGCCTATAGATAGTCCATACCAGTCAGATAGGGCTTCGAATTCAAGGAATACCAAGCATTCTTAGAAGGAAAGATCCAAGTGCACTTATTGTCATAGAGGGTTCCATCCTGAGAGTTCTTGCATGAAGAAGACCATATATTTGATGGCTTAGTTACTTGAGAAGAACAATATTCCTGTACCAGCATGTGCAAGGAAAAAAGATCTTGATACTGAATCTTCTAGAACCAAAGACAAAGAAAGATGTCATGATCTCATAGCAAGTGCATCAATTGATTCTTCTTTCATCATAGATTTAGGAGCATCAAGCCATATGGCTTCCTCCAAGTATCTCTTCTCTAGTTTTGAAAGCTCTATTGGCCCTTCCATCAGTTTGGGAAATGATTCATAAGTATCCTCTTAGGGGATTGGAAGAATCGATCTTGATCATGGTTACTTTTCTGATGTGCTTTATGTTCCTTCTCTTGCAGCTAATGTCCTTTCAGTGTATCAAATGACTCATACTGGAGAGACCAAAAGAGTGATCTTTACTCCATATGAAGTCGAGGCACAACACATGGTTTCAGGGGAAATCATTGAAAAAGGAGTTGCAAATCATGAGACAAAACTCTATGCATTTTCACACTTCTTACCTCTCTCAAAAGAGTCAGATCTTCGCTCTCATACTCATGAAGAGAGTATACTATCTCATCTCAACTACAAGCTAGCTCAGAATTTGGTTCATGGTCTTCTAAGTGGCAAGTTTGCTCATGGCACCTTCGAAGGTTCTCTAAGGGACAAAGATACATCAAAAGAGATTGAGAAAAAGAGGACTCTTGAAGAAGTGCGAATGCTAGATCCAAATCCACAAGAACTTGAAGATATAGCACCTATTTGTCCAACTCCTATTTCAAAATGGGCCTCCACTACTGCATCCTCCTTTCATCTTAATGGAGATCCATCATCATCTAGTCCTAGTTCTTTTGATATTGATTACAGTCATGATGGTTCAAATGAGGACTACATGCAAATTCCGGAGCAGTTTCATGACATCAACATTTTTGGATATGTTCCTCCTTCGAGTGATGATGATCCAGTTTTACTTGCTTCTCCTCATGATATTTTAGATTCAAAGTTTGCATGTGATGATGATCTAGTTTTACTTGATTCTCCTCATGAGATTTCAGATTCAAAGTTTGTATGTGATGATGATCCAGTTCTACTTGCTTCTTCACATGATATTTCAGATTCAAAGTTTGGATGTGATGCATCTTCACATGATATTTCAGATTCAGAATCTGAAGATGGAGATGATGGTGAGGAAATGCTAGACCCATATCCACAAGAACCCGAAGGTCTAGAAACTGATGATAAATATGAGCGAATGGGAGATCCAGATCCACAAGAGCCTGAAGATCTCTCACCTATTTTTCCTCTTCCTCGATGGGCAGCCACTACTCCCCAATCAGCCAGATCATATTTTCAGCGTGGAAGGTTTCATCCTTCTCACATTACTGATCCTCTAACTTGATGGGAAACCATTGCTCCTCGATCAACCAGATCATATTTTCAGCATGGAAGGTTTCATCCTTCTCACATTACTGATCCTCTAACTCGATGGGAAGCCACTGCTCCTCGATCAGCCAGATCAGATTTTCAGCATGAGATGTTTCATCCTTCTTACTTTACTAATCCTCTTCTTCGATGGGAAACCACTGCTCCCCCATCTGCCAGATCAGAGTTTCACATGTAAGGATTCATCCTTCTGAAATTCCTGATCCATTTTGGATCTATCGATCCTTCTTTGAGAAAGAAGGACACTTACCTCCTTCAGCTGTGAGAGATGATATGCTTCATTAGCATCCTTCAGTCTATTTTGAGGGAGGGCTTTCTTCCCACTGGGTTTTCCTTGTTTCCTCACTTAGTTTATTTAGATTGATTTTACGGGGTGACCTTTGGTCTCACTCACCAGTGCCCTATTTTATTGTTTTTAGTTATTTCTCATAGTATAGCTTGCGGGGGGTGTTGGAATATTCACACCATCATTTTTATATTTTGCATGCCTGCATGCAAATTTGCATGCTGCATGCATCTAGTCATCATCATGGTTGTCTCCCCAGCACCTAGAGCTTGGTTATAGCTCTCCAGATCCTGTCTTTAGCCCCCATTTGGCCTCCTACCTACCTAATGCGCCCCCCTTGACCTTTCTGCATTCCAAGTGCACCTTTTCTCACCTACCACACTCAGTTAGTGAGCCTTTGCTCACCTACCTTCAGTTATCACTCAGTTAGGGCGCCTTTTCTCACCTAAAGGGAGTTATCACTCAGTTATTGCATTGATTGAGCAGTTGTTCCACTAATTGCTCATGCTGACTTCTTGTATCTTCTAGTTAGCTAGTTTTGGAGTTCCACTTGACTATTTGACAACCTCATGCACCCCCCTCGGAGTCTCCATTCCCTGATTTATGCCTATATAGTTCTGTTAGACTCAGTTGGACACACTTGACTGGCTCTGACCTTTTATGGCTCATACTACTAACTGGATGATGTCTCCATTGTTATCCAAGCTATACTTTGAGCTTCGATTCGAATGCCCTACTTGGCTAATTCGAATCCTATATTATGCTCCATCATAGATTATTGTATCACATTCTTTACATTCATTATTCATTGTATGATACTGATATTATCTATTATTCTGTGTTTATGAGTGATTATTGAGTGCATGCTTTTCTTCTTCTTTGCAACATTCTTGAGAGTTTGATTGTGAGTTTGTTACAGTTGCTAGATCCCCTGTAGATTATCACTGATTTTATTATCAAATGGAAAAGAAACGACGTTGGATAGATTTGAAGATGAGGTATATTTTCTATATTTGATTCTCCGATATGATATGATATGATATAGAATATGTCTTTGTTAATACTTGTAGTGATTTATGTTTTTTTGATGTGTAACTTGGTTGTATGTAGAATGTCAAAGGAATATCACGATGGGGTTGAAGAATTCATAGAGTTTTCTATGAGGCATTCAAAGGATAAGAAGACCACGATATTCCCTTGTAAAAAGTGTTGCAATGTTGCAGTACTAACATTGGAGGAAGTACAAGACCACTTGATGATTCATGGGATAATGAGTTCATATAAAATTTGGTTTTTCCATGGAGAGAGGGCTCCTAATCAGGTATGATCATAGGATTTTGTTGAATCAAAATATCATTTTCATGTAGATAATATTAAATAGTACTTCAATTTACATATAAGTACTATATAGATAAAACTTGACTTCTATTTTATTATCTATTGCAGGCATCTATATATAGCAAGGGAAAGAAATGATATGCAAACCAGATGCATGATTTACCTCGAGAAATTTCGCATTCAATGGTATCCAAAATGTAATGCAAGTGATAACAATCTTATGTATGCAATGTTTCTTGAGGGTCAATTATATAAAAAAGACATTTTTCCCATCCAAATTTCTATATGAATAATATTGATGTTTCTAATGGTTTTTTCTTTATGTTGTATTTTGTGATATCAAAATGACAAGGTGATGAGCACATAGTCGAACATGATTATGATCATCATGTTGATGAGACTACGACATTGCCTACAAATGATATTGATGTTTCTGAGAATGACAATGATGATGATGAAACAATGGTTTCCAATCATATGGTTCAAATGGTGAATGATGTTTATCAATGTTTTAATGAACATCTAGACGTGAATTGTGAAAATATCCAAGCATCATCAAGGGAAGAAATGAATGATATCAATCAATATAAGAAGTTAATTGATGATGCGAAGACACCATTGTACCCAGGATGTACTAGTTTCACTAAACTATCGGGAATTGTGCAATTGTACAGCCTTAAAATGAAAAAAGGATGGTCTGACACAAGTTTTACCCAAATGTTGAAGTTGAAGAGAGAAATGCTTCCTAAAGAAAATACACTTCCAGATTCTTCATATGCAAAAAGGTTGATTAAATCATCGGGTTTGGACTATGAAATGATACATGCATGCCAAAATGATTGCATTTTATATTGGGGGAAATATGAAAGTACATATAAATGCCCAACATGTGGTAAATCTAGATGGAAGGTTGATTCTCATTCTGTAAAGGTGCGTAAAGCTGTCTTGAGCAAAGTGCTAAGGTATTTCCCCATAGTACCAAGGTTGAAGAGAATGTATAGGTATGATTTTGAACTCTTTTATTTCTAATCTAGCATGCACATTCATGTACTACCGACCTAATCACAAATTATCTTCTTTATTCTTTTTACGTATTGTAATGTATGTATTATAATTATTCTTTTGTTATATCTCTAGACACATCTCGCAGAAAATGAGGTGGCATCATGAGAATGCAAGTGATGATGGAATAATGCGCCACCTAGTTGATAGCCCAACATGGAAAACTATAGTTTCCAAATGGCCTAATTTTTCCAATGATCCTCGCAATTTTCGACTTGCAATGGCAGTGGATGGATTTAATCCTTTTGGATACTTGAGAAGTGGATACAACATTTGGCCAGTAGTACTAGTCACATATAACCTTATGCCATGGTTATGCACGAAAAGGAACTTTTGTATGTTGTAATTGTTAATATCTGGTCCCAAGCAACCAGGAAACAACATAGATGTTTATTTGGAACCTTTGGTACATGAACTAAAGGTTTCATGGGATGAAGGGGTAAGGACATACGATGCTCAATCAAGGTCATCCTTTAATATGAAGGCTATATTGATGTGGGTAATCCATGAATTTCTCGCTTATGGCAATATGGTTGGTTGCACGACTAAAGGGTTTTATGCATGTCCCATATGTCGAAGGAACACAGATTCATAGTATCTCAAATGTAGTAGGAAGTGTGTGTACATGGGACATAGAACATATCTTCCAGTAAATCATAAGTATCGTTCTCAAAAAGGACCATTTAACGGGAAGCCTGAGCATCGCATTGCACCTCAAGTTGTAAAAGTGAACGATATTTTTGAAGAAATAGAAGGAAAGGAAGAGAACTGGGGGAAGAGTGAAAGTAAAAAAAGAAGGATAAATATTCAAAAAAGGTGAAAATCGAGCCTTGTTGTGTGGAAGAAAAGGTCAATTCTATTGAATTTGACATATTGGGAGGTATGTACACATTAACTCTAGGTAATTATTAAATGTATAATTCTTTAAGGCTTTCACTAATTTATATGTCTTGTTTGAATCCATTGTTTAAATTTTCCTCCATATTATCATGCATTCATTTTGATATGCTCGGATGCATAAACTCTTAGTACGTCATATGTTAGATGTAATGCACGTAGAAAAAAATGTATGTGAAAGTATTTTTGGCACCCTTCTGGATATAAAAGGAAAATCAAAGGATGGAAAAAATTATCATGATGACTTACAACGTTTGGGTATAAGGAGGCCACTATGGCCACAAGAGCAGGGAAAACAAATATTTCTTCCACCTGCACCACACACTCTTTCAAAAAAAGAGAAAGAGACATTTTGTGTTCTTTTGTTCACAAAAAGTGCCTGATGGTTATAGTTCAAATCCTAGAAATCATATATCTATGGAAGAACTTAAGTTTCATAGTATGAAAGCACATGATTTCCATGTTCTCATGCAACAAATCCTTCCAGTAGCATTGCACCATGTGCTACCAAAAGTAGTGTGAAACACCATTTGTATGCTTTGCTTCATTTATAAGCGAATCTATGCAAAAACGGTGGATCGAACAAATCTTGAAAAATTACAATATGATGTTGTGGAGACATTGTGCTTACTCGAAAAATATTCCCCCCCCCCTTCATTCTTTGATATTATGATACATTTGACAGTACATTTGGTACGAGAGCTATATTTTTGTGGCCTATTCGCATACATATGGATGTACCCTTTTGAAATGTAAGTGAAATTTTACTGTGTGTACAACTCCAGATCAGATTTGTTGATTTTATATGCATGTAGATAGATTAAAAATTTCAACATATGAATAGATAAACATGCACATCTGAGGATCTTCCTGAAGGTAAGACACTTGCAGAAATATAAATATCAGAGGTAAAATAGAGATACCCCGGGAAACCCTCTTGGGGTATAAAACCCAACAAAAATTCTTTTGGGATTCTTTCAACAAGTACAATATGTTTTCAGATTTTACACATTTCCTGACTGACTGTAACTTCAACTGAATGATGATATACATTTACCAGTTAGTTGATTGTGATAATAGATTTGTAGGCCTTTAGATATTCTGCTTCTTCTAGCAGAGATGAAGTATGCACTGTAGATGCATTCCAATCAACCAACAGTGTTTTCTTTTCTCTCTAGCTTCTTACCCAGCTGAATTATTCATAATATATCAGACATATCAAACTGAAGTTCTTATCACTCAGATAATACTAGTGGGGATGGTCTGCTTGCCTTTTATAGGCTTAAGCATCCCTCTCCTTCACTGCCTCAAACTGCTGCCCCTTTCCACCTCTTGATGTGTGCTTGACACTTCGCAGGTTGCTCCCTTCTCCACCACCTCTAAGTAGCTAGGCTACCTCTCTTCGCCACCGCCATCTAATGCACCTCCTCATCTCAAGGTGACACTTGGAAAAAGGCTGTCCCACTTTTGGTTTCTATTATTTAATTGTATGTACATGGTTTCTAAACTAAAATTACTAGGTAGTCTATTAAGAATTATGTAAATAATTTCCTTTGTTACTTATTTCAACAAGATTCCAACATATTGTGTTCATTTCGTAAATCACTAACAAATATTTATTCATACTTTAGATTTGACTTCAAGTTTTGTGTTCTTTTTTTCTAGGAACATGAAAGTTTTCAAAAGTTATGTGAAGAACAGGAATAGGCCGGAAGGGTGCATAGCTGAAAACTACACTGCAGATGAATCCATCAAATTTTGTGCTGGATATGTTGAACGTATGGAATATATTGGAATCATGCGTAGTAGAAATGATGCTTGGGATGATGAAGAAGGAGAGGTTGGTGACTATGGGAAGGCCTTATCTAGTGTAACTTCTATTAAATTAAATGATACTAGTTTGTTACAAGCAAATAGATGGGTCTTGCAGAACATGGATGAACTTCAACCTTGGATAGAGTAAGTAATAAGAAAGACCTTATAAACTCTTTTTTTATTAGAATATATCAAAATATATTGAAAAAAAATTTCATTGGCATTATTGGAAATTAGGATGCATTTCACTGAAATCGCAAATAGAAACATCCAAGCCCAAAAAGATGAAGTCTTGTTACAAAAGCTCCACAGCCAACAATTTAGTGATTGGTTAAGAAGAAAGGTAATGATATGTTCTTTATATTATAATTATTTAAAATTATTTGAACAAGACTATTATGATGTATGAGACTAATATTATTTTTATATAGTTTGGAATTGCATGATTTTCTAACGACATTTAATAATTTACAGGTGGAAGGAAAAGAGAATACATCTCATAACCTTAAATTGTTGGAACGCAGCCCAAGGAAATATGCAACTAAGTATGCGGGCTATTTAATAAATGGGTGTATATTTCACATTAAAAGCATAGAGAATGCTAGGTCCACCCAAAATAGTGGTGTGTGCATAGATGCACAAACATTAATGAGATCAAGTGCAAAAGACAAAAATACTATATGTCAAACACCAACATATTTTGGAGTCAGATCCAAGAAATAATCATATTGGACTACTATTGTGTGCAGTATCCATTGCTCAAATGTGATTGGGTAGATGTACATAAGAAGAGTGGATGAAAGTTGATGAAATTGGTTTTACATTGGTGAATTTGAAGAGATGCTTAAGAAATGACACAGTGCAAGATGATCGATTTATTCTGGCATCACAAGTGAAACAAGTATTCTATGTACAAGGTCCTGTAGAGAATGATTGGTATGTAGTTCTGACATGCCCTCCAAAGGGATTGAGAAATGGTAACACATATAAATTGGAGTATGCATATTTATCAAGCATTGCAGACTTTGAAGGGACAAAATGCAAATATTATGAAGCTGTAGGTGATGGTGACATGGATTATGCTCGAAAATATTGTGAAGGCACATGGTTGGAAGTTGATAAATGAGTACTATTCATGATTTATTTATCCGTTCTCAATGAATTTATATCTATGAAAAATAAAATTACATTTTCACTCTTCATTGTTTTGAATGTACCTGTATCAATTAATTGACTATATTGTTTACTTGAATGTCATTGTTAAAGTTGCTTAGATGACAAGCATTGTTGAAGTTTCTCAAAGGAAGTCATGTCGTAGTTTTGTTTTTGTTCTCATTATGGTAAAATGAATTATTATATGCTATTGTTTTATGTTTGTTATATATCTCCTTCAACTTTAAATTATTTCTTCAAATCACAGTATAAGTGGCTATCTTAAACTATTCTTATTTTTACCCTTTTGTGGGAGATAATGGAAACTTTTTATAGAATATCATAAATGAATTTTTATGTGTTGATAGCTAGTTGTTCTTAAGGGATGGTAAATAACCACCCTAGTAGGTGGATTTAAGAGCATTTGTAATCCGCCCCTATATATGCATTTAATTGTGGTTATTAACCTCTAAAATTTTCTATAAGGGAAGTTTAAAACTACCCACCTAGGTTTCTATAACGACATTTCAAACCAGGCCCATAATTTTCTATAACGGAGTTTTGCAATCGCCTCCAGAAGTCTTAAGGATGGTTTTTGAACTTTCCTGTATACTGTTACAGTTAGGTTGCACAACCCCTATGCAAGTTTCTATGAGGGGGGGTTCTAAAGTGTCCTCATATGTTTCTACGACAGGGGTTCTAAATTGATCCTCTACATAGCTATAGGGGGGGGGCTAAAATTATATTGTAGGTGGCTATGAGGGGGGTTCTAAATTGACCTTGTAGAAAACTATGAGGGGGGTTTTAAACTGCCCCCGTAGCTTGCTATGAGGGGGGTTCTTAATAGCCACTATAGGTGTCTATGAGGGGGGTTTTAAATTGACCTTGTACATAGTTAAGAGGGGGGTTGTTAACTACCCCCATAGCTTATGATGAGGGGGGTTCATAACCCTCCTGTAGGTCTCTACAAGGGGGATTTAAAACCACCTTTGTAGGCCTCTACGAGGGGGGTTCCAAACTGCCCCTATAGGAATCTACGATGGGGGTTACAAACCACTCCTATAGGAATCTATGAGGGGGGTTCCAAACCACCCCTATAGGCCTCTACGAGCAGGGTTTCAAACTACCTCAATAGGCCTCTACGAGGGGGGTTCAAAACTGTCCCTATAAGCATCTACGAGGGGGGTTCTAAACTGCCCCTATAGGCCTCTATAAGGGGGGTTCCAAACCTACACTATAGGACTATACAAGGGGGGTTACAAACCCCCACTGTAGGTTTGTATGAGGGGGGTTCACAACCACCCTCATAGGTCTCTATGAAGGGGGTTCAAAAGCACCCCCGTAGGTCTCTATGAAGGGGTCTACAAGGGGGGTTTAAAACCGCCTCTATTGACCTCTACGAGGGGGGTCACAAACCACCCCCAAAAGTCACTTTCAGGGGCGGTTCCAATCTCGTCAAAAACCACCCTTAAAGGGAAACAAATTTAACATTGGTTCCTTTAGGGGTGGTTTTGCCAAAACCGCCCCCAAAGCCAACCCCCCCCCCGTAGGTCACTTTTGGGGGCGGAAGACAACCCCCCCTAAAGGCCAAAAATGTAGTAGTGTGAAAATGGTTTTATTGACATCAACAAACTCAACCTCACATTAGGTTAGGTGGGAAGAGGCGGGGATGCAAACCTCAGGTTTTGAGGCTTTGAAGGATGTGCAATAAGTTCTTAATATCTAATATTTTAAGAATTAGAGGTTCTACAATCTTTTTTTTTGTAAATTTGCAATAGTATATTTATAGAAGGGGTTCAAAAATTACATGGAGGCTAGCTAGCATAGTTGGTCTTGGGTGGTGAAACCACCATCCCAGATGCTCGAAAATTCTAGGAAGATAAATAACATGGAGAAACAGACCTGTCTGAGGAGACCAGGTTCTATAAGAGTCATTACATAACATATCGAAAAAAAAAACAGCGCATAAAAACAATTTATAAAGCCAAAATAAACAAAACCTCTGACATTCATAGAGAGAGCTGGGGACCACCATCTAGATTTCTTGCTTATTCATTTTGAGAGCTCGACTTATCTTCAATAATAGGGAAGCTTCAGAATAATTCATCATCCCATCCCTGGGGAGGGAGCTTAGGTGTCAACGGTTCGGTTTTGCACCAAGGGGAGGCATCCTCTCCTGTCTTCCGAACTCGTTTGTAGTGCAATGCATCGATGGTGGACGAAATGGGAAAGGTGGATTGAAGGGGAGGGAATCCTAACGTGGTTCTTGAGGCATGCGGGACTGAACCAGAAGGAGTGCCCACAATGGTGACGAATACCTCAACAACGGCGTCCACAATATCCTTTGAATCCAGAGTTGCTTCAGAAGTAGAGGAGACCATTCCAGGCTGAGCGACACCTGCTCTCTCATCTCCTTCCTTATTTTTGCTGGGTTCATCTTGAACCAAGCCCCTGCAAAGAATCACACATCTATCCAAAGAGTATTTGGCACCAACTAAACTGGTTTCTAGTTACGAGTTTTTCGTCCAGTTGAACCAAATTAGCCTTGATGTCCAGAATGGAGGACTTGGTAGAGTTCCAATTAGCCAACATCTCCTCAACCATTGTACCCATCATATTTTTTATTAACTAGTAAGAATTAATCTGGTTTCCTTGATTACCAGTGGCTAGCATATATGCAACTCGGATTGATTCCCAATCATCAATTAACAGACGAACATGAGTCAAGATGTTTCTATCATAACCACTAATGACTATCCTATTCGTGCTCGGAGGAGCAACATCATGACCGACGCCATGACCGGCTCCTCTCCTGCAGGTTCCATACGGTCGAGTCATGGTATAGAAAACTAGCTCACATGCTATGAAAATTCGAGCAGAGAAATCCACAGCAGAGTCCTACATAAGTTTGCAAATGAGGGTGGTGTAAATCCCCTCCATCATATCTCGAGTCTTGGATAAGAAACTTAGGAGATCCACACACGGGATCCTCATGGACTAGCTACTCCAGTTAATCAGAAGGGGCGTAGACAGTTTAGTCCTGCACTGATATATTAATTGTTTCCTCTTTGTCATCAATCCCCATGTCCTCCCTATTAGCACTTCCGCTCGAGTGCAAGCCAACCTTCCTAGGAGGGGACTGGTACAACATGCCGAGGCCAAATGGATGATCTAGGCTGCCATTCGTGATGTTAAGGGTAATGACACCTGCATCTGGGGTAGAGGTTCTACAATTTTATTTATATATGATTTTTTGTTTTATTTTTATATTCAAATTTGTAGGAACTAACTAAAACCATAAATAACGAACAAAATTAACAAGTGAAGTAGCATGCTAAAAAAAATAAAAATAGAAACAAAAATAAATGATAGCTACAAGCATTCTCATAACATTACCACTTTGAATTATTGATTCTTTAGCAAATAAATGCTCTGAATGTGTAAATTGAGATAATATATATATATATATATATATCGAGAGAGAGAGAGAGAGAGAGAGAGAGAGAGAGAGAGAGAAAGGACATACAACAAAACCATAGCTATCAAATAAAAAAATAAACAAAGAAAATAAACTAAAATTGTTTAAGAAAGCTAAGAGAAAGAAACATCAAGAAAATGAAAGAGTCCAATAGTATCTTATATTAAAATGGGAAGATTCCACAATAGTCTTTAGCTTTGACAATATTCTACAAGCCTTTATGGAGGCTTGGATCAAAGATAGGTCAAAACTTTCCCGAATGTTTCTCAAACTGTATCTAAAAAAAAGTCAAGTCAACTAAATAATAAAGAAAAGCACAACCTAGGCCAAAAAACAAAAGTTAAGATATCACTTCAAGTATCTATTCTACATACCATGTCACTAATTAGCACCAACACAATATGTGGAACTTCTATTCAACAAGGATGCATAGATAAACACAATACATGTTTTAAGAAAAGCATAATTTCAATCTTATTTCATTATCCTCTCTTACTTAAAAAACTTCCCTTGATATCCACAAACGCAGTCAAAGCCTATAGAAAGAAAAACTATAAAGGATAATGCAAGAACTAAAAAATTACTTATGAAACTCTAGCATAGCCTTTCTCTCTTCGTAAAATGATGATCCCTTGGGCAGCCTCTTATTCTTATTTTATGATTCTTGTTTGATAGTTGTTAGTTAAAATTGACCTTTAGTTAATCATTAACCAACTAAAGTTTGTTAGGAGGCTATTTTAGTTTTATTTAATTTTTCCTTTTTTATTTAAAAGAACACTTTTAAAATTTCATTAGGGGACAAAGTACACAATAAATAATCCAAGTAACAACATGAAAAGACAAGATAAAGTAAAGAGATAAAAAGGGGGGGTGCCATCTAACACCAACATCATAAGTCAACATCGACCAACCGTCAAGGGAGGTGAAGGCCCATGGCTCATACAACCTCCTATTATCACTTGCATTCCAAAATATTTAAACTTTGCCACATACATACTTATATGTGTTGGGAATGTTATATGCTTTGCATGTAAATTGACTAGCAAAGTCGATAGTTGACTGGTATAAGTCAACTAGAGTCAACCGGAACAAATAGTCGAATTTCGGTCGACCGACCAACCCAAATTAGTTGTTTGGTTGAAGGAAAATGACTGGTCGGCGAGAATTCGAAGGAATAATCGGAAGATCAATGACCTCGCAACCAAAGTTGACACAGTCAAGTCGACTATAACAAAATAACTGAAAGTGGTTAGCAAGTTATGGATTGTCATTAATGAGTAGTTGGTTGTATTGCATCTATAAATAATATGTAATGGCTATGCATGGTACAATAGTAGTGTGTATCATGATCATGGAATGAAGTGTGATTTGTGGTTTAGCAAGTCACCTTCGTAAACCGCCTATTTTGAGTGTTTGATTAATAGATGAGTGAACTCTCTCTGGTTCATTGGTTTTCCTCCAAGAGAGAGGTTTCTATGATAATTTTTATGTAATGTGTTGATGTTGTTGTGTGACATTGTCTTATGTGAATGTGTTTAACTATATGAATCAACTTGTAAACATGTTGTAATGAGTATTAAGAACCAACAATTGATATTAGAGTTGTATTTTTTTATAGGGGTTACACCTAATTTGTTGCTCAGGGTTTGGCTTGATCCTGGATCTTGGGAATACTTGTTACAGTGGGATATTTTGGAAACATTGATTCAATGTCAGAATGGATAACACATCGAGGATAGAAATTGAAAAGTTTAATGGGAAGAATATTGAGCTTTGGAAGCTTAAAATGGAGGATCTCCTTGTATATCGAGAATAATAGATTTCAATTGACCTAGCAACAAATTCGACTGGTATGTTGAAGGAAGACTGGAAAAATATTGACTGAAAGGAAAGCAGTACAATCCAACTTTGTGTAGTAGATTCTATATTGTTGAATGTCTCAAAAGAATACACTACAAATAAGTTATGGGAAAAGTTGGGAGACTTGTATCAGTGTAAATATTTGGTTAACAAGTTGTTTCTTCAAAAGAAGTTATACCTTCTAAGGATGGATGAGAGTGGCTTGGCTACAGAACAACTTAATATGTTGAACATTAGTATTGGTCAGTTGTTATCCATGGATATGATAATCTCCGAGGAAGAGAAATGCATCAATCAATTTTTTTCTTTGTTGTATTCATGGGATACATTGGTCATGGATATTGGAATCAACAGTACCACATTGAAGATGAATGGTGTGGTCGCATCTCTATTTCCATAAGTGATGACACGAAAGAACATGGAAGGAGAAACACATCAAGCCTTGATGGTAAGAGGTTGGATACTAGACAGAGGAAAATGAAAAACCTTTGGTAGTATGTCAAAAATGAGGGGTAGATCTAAGAACAGGTTGCTTGGTCAAATCATGAAAACATGCTCAAGATGTGGAAAAGTTTGGAATTATATACAGAACTGTAAGTCGATGAAAGTCAAGAAAGCGAAAGGTTTTGAGTAAGGTCAATCAAATGATGGTAAGTCTTCACAAGAATAAGAGGAGATGTCTATTTTTCCTCCACAAGTACACAATCAGATCGTGACTCTTGGTTGATCGACTTTAGTTCATCATATCATAGGACACCTCGCAAAGAGTGATTTTGTGAGTATGAGAAGATTGATGGTGGTGATGTTCTATTGGGATATGATTCCCCTACTAGGATAGTTGGATGATGTAAAATTCAACTGAAAATAAAAATGGAAGAATAGGAACACTCTTGGGAGTCATGGAAAATTTTAGGGGCTAATCTTAGCCCATGGGCTAAATTTAGGGGTTTTAATTTTTTAGTGGGATAATTGTTTACTAAACACCCGTTAGGTATGATTATCCCACATTTTATTTATTTATTTTTAATAAATAGGAGGTTAGCCCCATCGAATTTAAAAATGTGAGCCTATATATAGAAATTTAGCCCCTCTAAAAGTGGATTTAAACCTCTAATCACCCACAAAAATTGCTAAGAAACTCCCATTCTTCCTCGATATCCAGAAATGCCGGTTGTTAGGGGCTCTTTTTCCTTCTATAAATCATGGAAATTGAAGTGGGAGTTACATTCGTCTAAATTTTATGGGTTGACTCTTGTTTTGCAGGTTTCTTAATTTCCACATTCGAAGGGTAGTTGATAGTTACTATCAGGTCTTATAGAGACCCATTTGCATCTAGGATAGTTCTAAATCCCATCACTATAGATCCAAAATTTCCCCAAGAAACATGGGGATATTGAATCCTGCGATCGTTGATGCAGCAATAACATTTTTGTGGATCTTGGGGGCATCATGCATGGGGGATGTGACTTCATTCATAGCTGCATATTTGGGCATGTAGGGGGCCATGAATTTACAAGGAGAAACTTGCAAAAATATTTTGCAAGACTTCACAAGGCTTTATAATTTAGTGAAAGATTCGCTAATATTTTACAAGGTTTTATAATTTAGTGAAATATTCACCATTATTTTACAAGATTATATAATTCAATGAGAGATTTTCCAAAAAATTATATATACATAATATAAAATTGATAAAATAGCCTTCATATTTTCCTATATATCATGGGGATTAGCCCATTTATTATACATAGAAATCTAGGGGGGTTCTTAAAATTTTCCCTGCTGGGAGTGTTGCATATACCAAGTTGGGCTTGAAACCAGATCTCATTCAGTAAGATGGGGAATGTAGGTGTGCGTCTATATTTGAGAAAAATACAACCAAGATGGTGTGAGAGATGGTGTTGATGAGAGGAGTCAAGAATAGAACCTTGTATAAGCTATTGGGAAGAAAATACACCGATGAAAGTGCTAATGTGGTTTGTCTGGATTCTAACAACATATATTCTTGTCTAGTTGACTCGACCATGTTGTGGCATCACTGGATGGGACATATAGGTGAGAAGGGTCTTTGTGTTATGCACAATAAATGTATAGTTGACGATCTCCCTGATTGCTATAAATAAGTTGACTTCTATGAACATTGTATTTATGGTAAACAAAGTTGTGTAAGGTTCTCATTTGGTGCTACTAGGGATAATGAAATACTAGAGCTAATACATAGTGATGTCTTTGGATCTATGTCGATACCTTCACTAAAAAGATCTCAATATTACATTTTATTTATAGATTATTTCTCTAGAATGACATGCTTGTATTGTTTTAGGAAGAAATTCGAGGTTTTTTAAAGTTTCAAGAGTTTAGAGCTCTTGTGGAGAATTAGATTGGTAAAAAGATCAAGGTGCTGAGAACTAATAATATAGGAGAATTTTGTGGAAAGGTGTTCAGAAAGTTTTATGGAAAGCATGGTATAGCTCAACAAAATACAACTCTGTACACACCTCAATAAAATGGAATTGCTAAAAGAATGAATAAAAAACTAATGGAGAAACAAAGGATCATGCTCAGTGGTGGAAGGTTCAGACAAGAATTATGGGTAGAGGAAGTTAACATGGTGTGTTACATGGTGAATAGGTAATTTTCTATGGCTCTTGTTGACAAGAATCCATATGAGGCATTGAATGGTAAATGGACCTCTCTTGCACATCTCAAATTCTTTGGATGTGATGTCTTTCTGCATATCCTGAAGGATAAAAGAACAAAACTTGACAATACGTTAGAGAAATACATGTTCAGTGGATACAAGGATGGAGTGAGAGGGTATAAGTTGTGGAACCCAGTGAGGGGGGAGGAATTTTATAATTGATATGCTATCATCATAGAAGTTAGAGGAACTTCCATGGATGAAGAGGTTAAAAGAGAAAAACCAGAAAAGCAAGAGTTTGAAATGGATGATGAAAGTCTAGATTTGGCTAAGTCAACTAAATTTGATGAAAAGGTGGAACAACATACTTCGGATGTTAGGAGGCTTGGTCGAGTAAGGAAACAACTAGAAAGGTATAATCCACTAAACTATTGCTCTGCTTTAGCATTATCTGCCATAGAATATGATCCTAGATCAATAAAGGAAGCAATCGACTCAAAATCGGGTAACATATGGAAAATGAGTATGAAAGAAGAAATGGGGTCCTTGAATAAGAATGAAACACGAGATCTAGTCATGTTACCAACTGGAAGGAAACCTGTCGAAAATAAGTCGGTGTTCAAGAAAAAGTTGAATGTAGTAGTTCAAGTCGAGAAGTACAAGGCTCGACTAGTAGACAAAGCATGTTTCCAAGTGAAGGGAGACGAATTTGGTGATATTTTCTCTCCTATTGCTAAGTTAAATTCAATATGGATACTAATTCCTTTAGCTGCAACTTTTGATATTGAGATAGAGAAAATGTATGTAAAGACAACATTTCTTCATGGTGATATTGAAGAATAGATTTATATGAAGCAACCCAAAGGATTTACAGTGGAAGGAGAAAAAGAGTTGTTATATAAGCTCAAGAAGTCTCTCTATGGTATAAAACAATCTCCTAGGATGTGGTATTAGAATTTTGGCATGTATATCCAACAACTGGGTTTGTGAGAAGTCAATATGATCACTTTGTGTGTGGGAAGAATGTCGATGGTCATTTCATATATGTCGTTATGTATGTCAATGACATGTTGTTGGTCGAAAATAACATGGATCGTGTTTAGATTATATCCTACCATATAGTAGATTGCAAATTCATTAGCATTCAATACATTATTCACAATAGCAGCATAATAAGGATCTCTGAAAGATGCACAATCACAAAGCACAAAAAAATTTATCCTGGGAAACCCTCAAGGGAAAGAAAACCCAGCAAGAACTTCCTCAATATAGATGATCAAATACAAAGCCCCAAAAAAATATGTCTCACAAGTAAGAGAGACAAAAAGACCAAACTATGGACTCAAGCCACACCTCCTTCTCCTTCACAGATATCTCTCTCTCTCTCTCTCCTCTAATGTGAATTGCACAAGTGAGTGAATGAATAAATGAGGGAGACTCTCCCTCTATTTATATTTTACTTTTCACTGGCCACTTACCCTAACTGGGACAACTTCTCTAGGAAGACTCAATATAACATTACATTATATTCTTTTGGGTGCTAACGACCCAACTTACAATGGAGGTTTAACCTCATGACCAAATGTAATAATGACATCCCCGAGCATAGGTAAATCATCCCCGACAGAGTTACAATAATAAAATACAAGTAGAATATTCTTTGAAAATACATTAATTTAACACTCCCCCTAAACAAGAAGGGTATTCTATTGACAACAACATCTGCATGTGTAACTCTACACAACATCATTGGAGAGAGGAGGGAATAAAAAAAAACATCATTTGATACATTTATAAATCATTATAAGTTCCTCAACATCATCATCAGCAACTGGAACAGGCGTTGTAACATCATCAACATCATCTTCAGTACATAGCTGGAGTATCATCATCTGCAACACTGGAGCATCCTCATCTTCAGTACTGGAACATCATCATCTGCAGCATTGGAGTATCCTCATCTTCACCACTGGAACACCATCATTTGCAGCACTGGAGCATCCTCATCTTCAGTACTGGAACATCATCAAGAGAATCAACACCTGTAGCACACATATGATCCTTCCTTTCGGAACTAGGTATCATGGACAATCCTTCCCTTCGGAACATGGGATTCAGTGCAACAACTCTGGTGATCCTTCCTTTAAGAATAGTGATGATGGACAATCCTTCCGTTAGGAAATTAGGATTCAGTCCAAAAAACTCTATGATCCTTCCTTACGGAACTGGGATCATGGATAATCCTTCCTTATAGAACCAAGGATTCAATCCATCAACAGTGGTGATCCTTCCTTACAGAACTAGGATCATGGAAAATCCTTCCTTTCGGAACCAAGGATTAAGTCCAACACTCATAGACAATCCTTCCTTTTGGAACTAGGGATTCAATTTAAGGATCAACATTTAAGACTATCCTTCCTTTCGAAATTACGGGTTCACTCTCTAGCGATGACCAATCCCACCACAATCATTTAAGACTATCCTTCCTTTCGGAATTATGGGATCATTGTCTAGGGATGATCAATCCCACCATAATCGTAGAAGACTATCCTTCCTTTCGGAATTACGGGATCACTATCTAGGGATGATCGATCCCACCACAATCATTTAAGACTATCTCTATTTAGGGATGATCGATCCCACCACAATCATTTAAGACTATCTCTATCTAGGGATTATCGATCCCACCACAATCATTTAATACTATCTCTGTCTAGGGATGATTGATCCCACCACAATAATTTAATACTATCTCTGTCTATGGATGATCGATCCCACAACAATCATTTAAGACTATCTCTGTCTAGGGATGATCGATCCCACCACAATCATTTACGATTATCCTTCCTTTCAGAATTACGGGATCATTGTCTAGGGATGATCGATCCCACTATAATCATTTAAGACTATCTTTATACAACTCTTGTTATCACATATAATCAATGTGGTATCCAAATACAGATCAAATAGACCTGATAACAACTTCCGAATCCATATAGATTCACAACTAGAAGAACAGGCTGCAATATATTCTACCTCTGCAGTGTTGATAGCCACATTGGACTGCTTCCTACTTAGCCATGAGATCATGGATGACCCCAGACTGTAACAACCGCCTGAAGTGCTCTTCCTGTCCAAGAAACTTCCTTCCCAATCTGAATCTGTATATCCAAATAGTCTGAACTCATGATCTTGAGTGTAATTGAGACCATAGTCTATTGTACCTTTTAGGTACCTCATCACATGCTTTGCAGCTGCAATGTGAACATGTTTTGGCTCAACAAGATACTGACTCAAGGTGTTCACAACAAAGCATATATCTGGAATGGTATTTGTTAGATACATCATAAACCGAATAATCTTCCTACATAGGGTCACATCCATTGATTCCGACGAAGTATTAGATAATAACTTCAAGTTGGTATCCATGGGTGTGGCCATGGCTTTGCACTCCAACATATCAAATATTTTCAATATTTCTACTGCATGCTTCCCTTGATTAAGGAAGATTCCCTCTTGGCTCTGCCATACCTTGGGACCTAGAAAATAATGCATTAAGCCAAGCTCTTTCATCTCGAATTCTGCAGCGAGCTTCTCTTTGCACTCTGAGATTCTCTTCTCATTACATGTCAGGAACAAGTCATCCACATATAGCAATAATATGATTGGTTCATCATCCATAACCTTAAAGTAAAGGTTGTGATCAACTTTACTCTTAGTAAATCCCAATCTCGTAAGAAAACTATCAATTCTTCCATACCAAGCTCTTGGAGCTTTCTTCAACCCATACAGAGCCTTCTTCAATTTGCATACATGCATCTCTTTGTTTTCAATCCTCAAAACCTTGTGGTTGTTCTATGTACACTTCCTCCTCAATAACACCATTCAGGAAAGTTGTTTTCACATCCATCTGGTGTAACTTCCACTTCATCGTGGCTTCCAGTGCCATGATGGTTCTAATTGAAGTGTACCTTGCTACAGGAGAAATTTTTTCCTCTTAATCGATTCCTTTCTTTTGAGAGAATCCTTGAGCCACAAACCTAGCTTTGTATTTCTCAGTACTTCCATCCGTAAAATGTTTTATCTTGTATATCCATTTGGAAGATACCACACTTTTACCTTCTGGTTTGGGAACTATGTCCCATACATCATTCTTCATTATTGACTAGTATTATTCCATCATAGCTTCTACCCATTCTTTATTTTGAATGGCCTCTGCAAAGCAAGTAGGTTCTTTGTCCACAAGATCACACATTAAAGCCACATAATTGGAAAATGGCTTTGGCCTCTTGCTTTCTCTTATGGATCCTTCTGGAGCTCCATACCTATTTGCATCTTGAATGATTTCTCGATCCCAAGTTGGTTTTCTCTTGCGAGAGATAGGCATGGATGGAGGTTCTTGGGGCTCCAACATATCATTATATTCCAGATTCTTATCATCGAGAAAGGGTGCAACCTATGCAACTCTAGGAGGTGCATCTTCTTCATATACTTCTTCATGCTAGAACTTTCTGGATTTCTTAAGAGATGGAACTTCATCAAATGTCACATATCTGCTAATCTCCATTGATGATAGCCTAGTATATAGATCCTGAAGGCCTTGGAGACCTCAGTATAGTATCCAACAAATATTCCTTTCTTTCCGAAAGGATCCAACTTGGTCCTTTTCTATTTTGGAATGTGCACAAACTCTGGACAACCAAATATCTTGAGATGACTTACCTCTGGTTTCTTTCCTGTGAACATCTCTTCGGGGGTTTTGAACCTAAGTGCACTATGGGATACTCTATTTTGGACATACATTGTTCTCCTTGCTACTTCAGCCCATAGATGCATAGGAAGATCTTGATCATGGATCTTTGTCTTCAATGCTTCCATAATAGATCAATTCTTTCTTTCAACAACACCATTTTGTTGAAGGTTGTAGGGAGTGGTAAGCTCCTCTTAATCCCAACATCCTTGCAAAATGCTTCAAAATATTTTGAAGTATATTCTCCACCATTATCTAACCTGAGTATCTTTATATTCCTTTCTGAAAGATTCTCTATCAAGGCTTTGAATTCCTTGAACTTCTCGAATACTTCACCTTTTGATTTCAGAATGTAAATCCAAGTCTTTTGAGTGTAATCATCAATGAATGTAACATAATATTCATATCCATTGAGATATGTGGAGGGCATTGAACCACATACATCTAAGTGAATAAGTTCCAATATCCCTTCTGACTTGGTGTCGCTCTTCGGAAACTGATTCTTTATGTTCTTCCATTTTGCACATCCTTAACATATTCCTTCATGACCAATATTTAGATCGGGTAAACCTAATGTTGCTACCTTACTTACATGTGGTAGTGCTTTGTAGATTATGTGACAAAGTGTTCTATGCCATAGTTCGCATGGACTTCTTGTTTCATGAATCAAAGTTGCTTATGCATGTCCTTTGAGTTTGTATAGACCTCTTTCTTTTATCCCAATAACAACAACATCATTTATATATTTTCCTTTGGGCCACATGAGAACTTCTCTGTCTACAAAGGAAACCCTAAATCCTTTCTTATCCAAAGATGAGATAGAAAGTAGGTTCTTCTTTAGGCCTAGTACATATAGTACATCATTCATCTTCATTTGGGTTCCTGAATCAAGCTTGTAGGTATCTTATCCTATTTCCTTGACAGGATATTGATAATCATCTCCTAATGATACCTTCTAATGGGAGTTCTTCTCTTCTAAACTGGAGAGAGCCTTCTTCTGACCTGTCATGTGTTTTGAAGCACCACTATCAATTAATCATGTGTCATCTCTAGGTATCACGGACCCAGAGAGAGCAGAGAATAAAACATATTCTTCTATTTCTTCCTTTGCTTGCTTCCTAGGAAGTTCTTCATCTTATGATTCTTTGGCTAAATGAGGATGATGTCTTTTATTTCTCTTCTTCTTGTTTTCTTGTTTTCTATCTTTTATTTCTGGACAATCTTTGGCAATATGTCCCATCTTATCACAACATAAACATTGATAAGAAGAGTAGTCTCTTCGCTTATAGTTTCCCTTCTTATTCTTTTGAAACTTCTTAGGAGGATGGAACTCCTTATGATTTTCCTTCTTGAAATGAGGTTTTCCTTTTCCTCTCTCTATATGGGTAGCTAGAGCTTGATCATCATTCCTAAGTAGTGCTTCTCAATTTGCTACTCTAGCTTCCTCCTGGACACATTCTTCCCATACAACTTCGAATAGTAGACTTTCCTTTCTTGCACACATAGTTTGGATAAAGGAGTCCTAAGGTCTAGTAAGACCATTGAGGGAAGTCATCACCAACTCATCTTCATCAAGGGTGTCTCCAATAGCTTCTAGTTGTTCCTTGAATTGGAAAACCCTTGTAAAATATTCTTGGATAGATTCTCCTTGGCTCATCTTTGTGCATTTAGTTGAGCTCTCACATTCATCTTCTGATTTATGTTTCTTCCTTCATGCATTCTAGTTAGGGCATAAAACATCTCCTTTGGAGTCTTCTTAGAGGACACTTGAGGAATCAGGTGATCTTTAATGGAATCTACTATGATCCTCAAAGCCCTAATCATATCCTTCTTCTACTTCTCCTTAACGTCAGCTTCTTTGGGTTCAGGTACAAATTCTTTAATAAACTTGGTAAGATCATTCTCTTCTAGAATGAGTCCAATCCAATAATTCCAAGAACGAAAGTTCTCTATGCCTTCCAACTTGTCATCAAGCTTGGTGCTGGTGCCATATCAACCCGGGGAGTAGAGAATAACAAAAAATAAAAATTTCTCAAAATAAAAAATTGAACTCACCAAAAGATATGCTTGACTGAGGTGAGTATGCTGGTACACTTGGTTTCTGAAGATCCCACAATTTCACCCTTCAAAATTGACTTGTGAAATTATGAGCTGTAGTTTTCTAGTTTTCTGCAGTTTTCTGGTTCAAGGTCAAACTAAGGTTTGATTTTCGGGGAGTTTCACCCACTCAAAAATTTTGATATTGGTACCAAAATTTTTATCTTAGAGAGGAGCACCTCCCTATTCCAATTGCACTCCAAAATTCCAAATTTATGAGAAGCCCTAATTTTCACTTCCTGAGAGAGAGAGAGTTTTTTACCTTGTGAACGTTTCTCTTTTCAGGCAAGCTTTGATACCATGTTTATATTTTATGCTACCATAGACTAGATTGCAAATTCATTAGAATTCAATACATTTTTCACAATAGCAGCATAATAAGGATCTCTGAAAGATACACAATCACAAAACACAAAACAATTTATCCTAGGAAACCCTCAAGGGGAAGAAAACCTAGCAAGAATTTCCTCAATATATATGATCAAGTACAACGCCCAAAAATGTATGTCTCACAAATAAGAGAGACAAAAAGTCCAAACTATGGACTCAAGCCACTCCTCCTACTCCTTCACAGATATCTTTGTCTCTCTCCTTTTATGCGAATTGCACAAGTGAGTGAATGAATAAATGAGAGAGACTCTCCCTCTATTTATACTTTACTTTTCACTGGCCACTTACCCTAACTGGGCCGACCTCTCTAGGAAGACTCAATTAACATTACATTATGTTTCTTTGGGTGATAACGACCCGACTTACAATGGAGGTTTAACCTCATGACCTTTGCATGACCAAATGTAATAATGGCATCCCCGAGCAGAGGTAAAACATCCCTGGTGAAGTTACAATAATAAAATACAAGTAGAATATTCTTTGAAGTTACATTTGTTAGGATATTTAGACACTTAGGAGTTAGTTAATATCAACTTTTGTAATATATCCATTAGGTAAAGTGTGTTTCTTTAGTATGCATTTGTAAATATTTAATCCGACGGTCACGATATGCTTTAGAAATAGAGTGATCTGACGGCTCAACTTCTCTTAGATCATACCTACCCTTGATCCGTGCCTTAACACCTGATTGGTCCATGATCTCTATTTAAAGAGCACGGAGAGTCATTGTCTAGTTGATCGATTATGAGAAGCTCATTTGTAACTTTCTTTCTTAGCATAATAAATTGCTTCGTAGAAGCTATTTGGTCAGGGCCGTGGAGTGTTTCCCTCTCAAGGGTTTAAACCATGTCAAAATATCGGTGTATCAATCTGTGATCTATTTGTGTGAAGTGGTTTCTCTAGGTTTTCGGTCTTTTGGGAGTACCCTGTGTACCCGAACATGGTATCATAACTTTTATGAAGAGTCGCTTCCGGTTATGATCTAGATCTTGAACTTTTGTTGCCAAAACTTGAAAGGGTTTCTGGTTCTAGAGTTTCTGTCCATTTTTGGGCTATGGGAGGTTATTAGTTTTTTTTAGTTTTGGATTGTTGCTTTCCCTATCTGCGTATGCTCTTTGCCGTGCACCTTCTGTGATCTCGGCGAATCAGAAACAGAAAGGGAAAGGGTTTTTCTCGGCTGCATATGCTCTTTTCCGTGCACCTTGTGCGATCTCAGCAAATAAAAAACAGAGAGAAAACATAGACTTTCTGGGAAAGCTAACAAGATCTAACCCCCAAAAGTGTGGAAAATATTTTTTTGTTTCAGTTTGTGGTGTGATTTGGAAGAAAAGAGGCAAGCACGAAAACTAAGAGAGGAGTTAAAAAAAAAATCCCCCTTCCTCCTTCCCTTCTTTTTTATCTGGACATTCTCTATCTGCCACGTCACTATTGGGGACATCTTCAACATTTTCTTTGTTCAAGCATAAGTTCATCATACGGACTCAGGTTTTAGTGCTTGTTTTTTTGAAACCACCTATTTTTTTGAGCTCTTCGCATCCAAAGTATTGGTTTCTATTTTTACAGCCATTAATTTACAATATGGCCACCCCTTGTGATATTCTACTTACCAGTTCCAACTATTTCTCATGGAAATCTCATATGGAGGATGTTCTACGAAGTAGGGGAATTTTCAGAATTACCTCAGGGAAAGAAACAGAACCCACTGATGATGATAAGAAAATAAAATGGGAAAATAGATGTGACGAAGATCGTGGATTGATTGGAATGTCAATATCTACTGATTTGCGATTCCACATATTTGGAATTGATGAACCTGATGCTGCTTGGGACAAGTTGGAATCTGTGTTTGGTAAACACAATGAAATTCGAGGTCACCAACTCGAAAATGAGTTGATTTCTTTAAATCCAAGTGATTTTTCATGCATTCAAGATTATTTATCCAAGTACAAAACTCTTAAACTCTTATGTGAAGAATGCAAGATTAAGAGGGAAGACAAACAATGCATTTATCATATTCTTTCAAAACTTGGACCTGCATATTCTGTTTTTGTATCTACATTTTACTCCATGTGTTGACCAACGCGACCTCGGTCGATAGGGGTTCGCCTCACTGTTGACACATACTGCAGTCTCCCTGGGCACCAGCCCGAGTAGGTTTGAGCCCGCCTAGCAACACCCATAGAGTGGATGATGTCTCACCCGAGGCGTCAAGGAAGAGCAGATGGAACCATGTTTCCGCCGAGGGAGGAGGAGAGTTGTGGCTGTCCGGACTAACTCTATTGCAATACTTAACTAGAAACTTTAAGCATTCGACATGGAATTATAACATATTACTTAATCGCAGCATTTATCATCACATTCAACATAGAACATATTACTTAATCAGAGCATTTATCATCACAGCAACAGTAAGCAGACATTGCATCAAACAACATTCATATATCACAACATTGCACAAAGATCGTACTGAAACATCATCATTATATTATTGTTGCGGTCATATACCAGAAGCAAAATGTAGATATCCATACATCTCCTTATCTCTCACCTGCCATTCTCTCTATCTTCTCTCTCTATCTCTCCTTGTATCATTCTTCTTGTATTCTTGTCTATCTAACACTTACAACTCTCATCTATTTATAGGCTTCTGCCATTACAATATTTGTCCACTTACAACTGACTTCCTAACCAACACTATGGACAATTGACCCAATATCTAACTAACTCAGTCCAAATGACCCCAAAAACCCGCATACCATGGTACATCTGACTCACTAATACATAACATATGGTCCAAGTGATCCAAAAACCCGCCAACTGCGGTGTTCTTTAACACAACATACTCCTTTCATGCCCTCATCCAATGTGTCGCAGCGTTGGCGGTACCGCGACATTTCCCCATCAAACCGCCTACCAACAGGCCCCCAACACAATCTTGTGGCTCGCCCTCGAGCCACGTCAACTACTGGAAATAGTACCTTCAAACTGAATGATATTTCGATAATTGTTCTTGCTGTCTGGATCACGCAGTGTTGTCCCACTCCTTCTGCGACAGTGATCGTCGACTCCTTGTGCTATATGTTTAACCCAAAATCACCATCACCCGACTTGCTGTCATGTACTTCTCAAACTCATCCTTGAGTCTCTTGGAAAGGTACTGACGGGAAGAAAAAGAGGACGAATAGTACCAAGGTCCGAAATTAGCAGATGACTCTGGCACATCTGTTTCGCACCGGCAAACGGTACCTACTATGGGTGGGGAGCTACCGCCCCAACCATCTCAGGGGTCGAGAAGAGAACAATCCGTCGAACAACTACTGCGTACTTAATCATGCTGGACCGGTCCTCAGCTTGGGCATAACACAGTGTAAGTGCACTCACCGTATCAAAGCGCTCAGGGACACGCGTCATTTGGGCTCGCAGGGCCCCTGGGGTGCTGCTATGGGAAACAAAGTGAAGCATTTCCACAGCCTCCTTGGAATTCCTCACAACTCAACTCGCAAACTAATCAACTAGCATAACCACTCTTATTTCAGAACAACTTCGTTGTAGCGAACTACCAGTTGCCTCGGCTACTTCATAATTTACTTCAATCTGATCTAGGATCTTAACTGAGAGAACAACATGTACAGCAGATCTACAACATATCAATCATGGACACAATAATGCAAGCACACAAGAGACATAGAGTTTACTTGGGGAAAACCATAAAGGTGAAAAACCCCAATAACTTCCTTAGAGATAGATAGAGCAATGATACAACTAGAATACAAGAGATAGTCTTCTCCTAGCAGCAGAGCTTCCTCCTCCACAAGTGCACCACTCTCCAAAGTGTGAGTGAGAGAATAGAATGTGTAAAATGAGAGAGACACACTCTCTATTTATACACTAACTTGACTTGACCTTTACTCCACTAGGTCGGCCTTAACTTAACCACTTAACATAATGCTGACTGGGCCGACACCCAATATGGTGGTCTAATAACCCTTTGAACCACATGGCCGACCCCCAATAGGGTGGTCTAATAACCCTTCAACCCACATGACTTATACAGGGCCGACCCCAACAAGGTGGTCTAATAACCCATCAAGTATAAGTTACGACGCTTACAATATAAATGATGACACTTCCATATAGAGGAATAATAACATCTCTATAGGAATACAAACACTTCCGTATAGAGCAATAATAACATCTCTATAGGAATACAATATACATATATGTGAAATACATTCCGAAGTTACATATACATCAACACTCCCTCTTAACTAGGAAGGTATTTCTCAACACAGGTCTTCTAGCACAAGTCTTCTTCTCTGGATCATCGCCACTAGATAATCATCATCGTCACTGCTGCTGCTATCTCAATCAATCTCTGAATCTACTCGTCATAGGAAGTTCTATAGAGCCAGTCCTTTTTCATACTGGATGTAGGCCCACAACATGCAGGTCTTCATCATCACTGGCCATACTGTGGAATCCTCAGGACTTATTACGTGCATCACAAAACCTGGCTGCAGCATCCCAAGCTATTACGAGCACACAGCTCTACCTGTCGGATCTCCCAGGAGCACATTACATGTGACCCATCACAAAACCTGGCTGAAGCATCCCAGGATGTTACGAGCACACAGTTCTACCTGTCGGATCTCCCAGGAGAACATTATATGTGATCTCATCACAAAACCTGGCTGAAGCATCCCAGGCTATTACGAGCACACAGCTCTACCTGTCGGATCTCCCAGGAGCACATTACATATGGTCCACCACAAAACCTGGCTGAAGCATTTGAGGCCTTCTTCATCCTGTCTATATCTCCTAGGAGCAAATTACATGTGGTCATGGCAAAACCTGGCTGAAGCATCTGAGGCCTTTTTCATCCTGTCCAGATCTCCCAGGAGCAAATTACATGCCATAGGACAAAACCTCGCAAGAGAATCTCAGGATGTTACAGGTACACAACTCCGACCTGAAGATCTCCCAGGGCACAAATTACATGTCCTCCCAGAGCAATGTCTCGAAAGAGCATCCCAGGTTGTTATGGGTACACAACTCCGACCTATAGGATCTCCCAAACATGCTCATCTGCACAACCTGATCCATGGCCACAAAGTATCATCCTGATACTCACCATACATCATCCTGATGTACACATGATCATCCTGATCATCATAACTGCATCGTCTTGATGCATGTCATCTGGAGAGGCTCGTCATCCACGATCATCCTGATCATACAGTGCATCCACTTGATGCATACCAAGTATCTACCTGATACATATCATCATATACAATGTATCTACCTGATACATACATAGATACATGATCCACACAATGTATCCATTAACATACATGAACTACCTTATCATACAATGTATCCACGTGATACATATACAGATACATGGTCCAAGCATCCAACATGATGCATATACAAAATACATACAAATGATCCAACCGATCATATACAACATCCAACATGATGCATACATACATATAAATGATCCAACTCATCATATCCAACATCCAACATGATGCGTTCATACATATAAATGATCCAACTGATCATATCCAGCATCCAACATGATGCATACATACATATACATATAAATGATCCAACTGATCATATCCAGCATCATCTTGATGCATATACAGAGCAGTAACTGGAGCATCGTCCTGATGCTCATCATCCAGCGCTTACATCCACAGCCATGTGAAGGATCCCCCTTCCACCATGCTAGGAATGGCTACAGCAAATGTCTCCATCACTTCCTCCTCGAAGTGTAGTCGATTCG
Organism: Larix kaempferi; assembly: GCA_027924585.1. Classification (NCBI taxonomy): domain Eukaryota; kingdom Viridiplantae; phylum Streptophyta; class Pinopsida; order Pinales; family Pinaceae; genus Larix; species Larix kaempferi. The sequence goes on from BSBM01000528.1 coordinate 2,316,660, forward strand.
ATGAACACAAAGCCTCTCTCTGAAGTACTCGAACTTCACTCTGGCTAGTGTCTTCGTTAACACATCTGCATTTTGCTCATCTGTCGCAACATACAAGAGCTTCACTACTCCTCTCTGCACCATATCCCTGATATAGTGATATTTGATCTCTATGTGTTTCGACATGTTGTGAAACACTGGGTTCTCAGACAGCTCCACACAAATCTGGTTATCACAGAATATACCAATAGCATCCAACGGGAGATCAAATAAATGAGACAGTAATTTCTGAAGCCATACTGCCTCACAACTAGCTAAACAGGCTGCAACATACTTTGCCTCAACTGTACTCAGTGCTACGTAGGACTGCTTCCTGCTAAACCAAGAGATCACACCTGATCCCATACTGAAGCAGCACCCAGATGTGCTCTTCCTATCTGCAGCACTGCCTGCCCAATCTGAATCAACATAACCCTGTAGGTTAAACTTTTGATTCACTTCATACCTGAGCCCATAATCAACTGTACCCTTCAGGTACCTAATAACATGATTTATAGCAACTAGGTGAACACTCCTTGGATCCGTCAGGAACTGGCTCAATGTGTTCACCGCAAAGCAAATATTTGGTCTCGTGTTCGTCAGGTACATCAAGGACCCAATCATCTGACGATACATAGAGACATCAACCGGCTCAGATGAAGCATCACATAGAAGCCTCAGATTCGATGCCATAGGTGTGGCCATCGCCTTGCAATCCATCATCCCAAATCTCTTTGGGATATCTACTGTGTACTTCCCTTGACCAAGGAAGATCCCACCTGGAATCTGCCACACCTCCATACCTAGGAAATAATGCATCATTCCCAAATCTTTCATATCGAACTCGACAGCAAGCTTCCTCTTAGTATCTGCAATCAATCTGTCATCTCCTATTACAAATAAGTCATCCACATACAGGAGTAGAATCACAGGATTCCCTTCCTCAACCTTGTAGTAAAGGTTGGAATCCACTTTACTCTTGGTAAAGCCCAAACTGGATAGAAATCTGTCTATCCTACCAAGTTCTGCACACATATGACTCCCTGTCATGTGTTTCAAAACCGAGTGGTTGCTCCTCATACACTTTTTCTTCAACTACACCATTCAAGAAAGCTGTCCTGAAATCAATCTGGTGTATCTTCTATTTCATCACTTCTATATTTCTCTATGCTGCCATCTGCAGCATGCTTGATCTGACAGATCCATATGGAAGTCATAACAAACTTCCCTTCAGGTCTTGGGACTACATCCCAAACATTATTCTTCATGATCTACGGATCAAGGCATTCTACCATTTCTTCATCCCAGATCCTGGGAACTTTAATATCTTCAATAGATATCTTTGTTGCTTGAACAAATGTTGTAGTCCTTCTTTTGTAGGGGAAGGTATACGATCTTTCCTACACAAGTTAAATTGCATGATTAGAAAACATCTCATAGTTTTCAGAACAAATTCTTACACATAAAGAAATATGTCATACAGTCATGCAATTATTTTAGCCAATGCTTCAATACAACATTTACCCATATTCCGTAACTTTCTAGATGCCTTCCAATCTCTACCAGAACATTTTTAAGAGTGTGCACAACTCCTAACATGTCAGCAAAGAGGTTTCATTTTAGATAAGTAGCAATGGAATGTTGTACAGTGCCATAGGCCACTTACCCATGTATATTAGTAGTATATTGTTCATCAATGCAACTATTCTAATATGCATAATACACAACCTAATTCTAGGAACATAAGCATATACATCATTGAATAACATTATGTAAGAAATGATAATTCAAATACTTATCTTTGTTTGGTTGTTGGGTGGACTCCCTTTGAATATTTGCAACTCCATTCTGATGTGGATTGTGAGAAGTGGTCAACTCCCTCTGAATATCTGCATCCTTGCAGAAACTATTGAAGTGTGCTCCTTTCCTTTCTTGCAAGAACAACTGGAGTGTGCTCCCTCTTGATCTTTGCTTCTTGGATTACCTGTCCTTGAACTTATATCCATCCTTAACCACTATGCATGCTTATTAGTATCATCATTGTGTTATCCTTGAGGTCTCATACATAATCACACATTTATTAGTATAATCTTAATACTATCAAAACACAATAATCTTAAACATGTATAGTCATGATCATTCACAGATAATAAACATTAGTATTCAAGGTTTCAGGGATGTCTTGCTTTACTCATGCATATTCTTATTTGATCATAGGACTCTTCTGATTAGTTAAATCATCAATGCATAAACCCGTGATTACTCAAACCTATACCTTCATGATTCTTTTGGTTAGTCATATCATCAATTATGGTAAGAAACATAATATGCATACAACCATGACTATTCAAACCTATGACTTCATGAATAATCATTATCAACAACACAATAGTATAAGATCCTAACACAGGGTAGGATTCTAGCTTGATATAGGAAAAACATACCTGGATTAGCATGCTAGCTAGTTATGTCTAACATACCCACATAATGTCTTCTGGTTCTCTTCAGTGACTTGTGCTAGTAACCTGCATGTCTCATAAGTTAACCATTGTAGAACCAAGTTATACATACCTCGTAAGTAGATCTTCTATGTGATCCATGACAATGAATGAATCTTTGTCTTCATGTCACCATGATCATATGTTCTTGAAGTAGAACATGATTTGTCTTTCTTGGTGTACCTTTTATGTTAGCGAACAACATAAACCTCATACAACATCACAATGCATTAGTACAATCATAAGTGTTAAAACCTTAATTAATGAATATCTTCTATTAAGGTAATACGACAAGTCTAGAATCAAGATTGTTCTAACCGTAATAACATGAAGACAAACATATCATAAACTTAATCATGAACAAATATCGAGACATACCTAGATGAGTCATACCTGTCGAGATTGCTTGTAATCTTCTTATGTAAGGCCTTAGCCTCATCTCCCTCTAAAACAGGAACTTCTTCACTTATACATGTGACCAATCCATCCTCTTCTAGGATTAAACCAATCCACTTGATTTGCAAGAACTGGACCTGGAGGTGGATTAGGGTTTCTCAGAGAAACCCCAAAAAATTCAAACTTTGAATTTAAAACTTCCTAAAGGATAGAAATATGCGCCTTGATGAGCTGATCAAGCTGGTATATTCATAATTTGAAAATTGCAAAGTTTCACTCATCAATTTTTCCTTTGAAACTTTCGGATTCATTAGACATAACCCTAAACTAGGGTTTGATGAAGCCCACTCTTCTACCCGATAAAAAGGTTTCATCCAAAGCTCTAAGCTTATATTTTTCTGAGTAGCTTCTAGCCGTGGTCACAGATTTAAAAAATTCCCATTTTTACAGAAGCCCTAATTTTTCACTTTTCTGATCAAAGTCCCGAACTAGGGTCTGATCAAGCCCGACCTTCTTCCCAACCAAAAATTCTGATCTTGGTCTCTAAATTTTGATTTTGATGAGTATCATTCAGCCGTGGTCTCTGATTACAAGAATTCCAACTTTCTCCGAAACCCTAAATTCCGGAAGCCATGTCTGAAGGTGCTAAAAAATAATTATGTTTTGAGATAAATATGTACCTGATTGTTTCTGGTGTAACTCCGCACTTTTCGATCCACAGGGTTTGAAATTTTTTTTTTGTGATAGCCCAACCTGTCATCTTTCCATCTCGATAGGTCTTACCTCAATTGGATTCTCTGAGAGAGAGTTATGCCAAGTCTCGCAACGTGACCTGTTTATGGGATAATACAGGAGAGCGAACTTGTACGACGTGCCATGTATGACTGGTTCCACTTCGGCCTCTGAAACATTTTCCTACGATAGTACAGTCTGTGTACTACCTGTCACTTTTTATAAAATTTCATTTGGAGCTTCCTAGCCCAAGTTATGACTTTTCTTCCAAGGTCACCTGTTTTTGACTCAGATCTGGAAGAGGTAGAAACCCTATATTGTACAGATCATAAATCACAAATTACAACGAATTCGAGGTTGTCCTTTGGACACAAGGTACAAGGGGATCTGATATTCGACCTGTAAAAGTTTCAGATCCGACAACTTCGCCAAACTGGATTTATAGCAAAAGTGCTACGATGACTGGTTTTTGCTATATCAAGCCCTAGCATCGTAAGTGCAACAAGTGTCATACATGCCATATCATGCCTTCTTTCAGGCTAGCTTTGATACCATGTTAAATTTTCAGAATTTACTTCAATCTGATCTAGGATCTTAACTAAGAGAACAACATGTACAGCAGATCTACAGCATATCAATTATGGACACAATAATGCAAGCACACAAGAGACACAGAGTTTACTTGGGGAAAACCATAAAGGTGAAAAACCCCAATAACTTCCTCAGAGATAGATAGAGCAATGATACAACCAGAATACAAGAGATAGTCTTCTCCTAGTAGTAGAGCCTCCTCCTCCACAAGTGCGCCACTCTCCAAAGTGTGAGTGAGAGAATAGAATGGGTAAAATGAGAGAGACAGACTCTCTATTTATACACTAACTTGACTTGACCTTTACTCAACTAGGTCGGCCTCAACTTAACCACTTAACATAATGTTGACTGGGCCGACACCCAATAGGGTGGTCTAATAACCCTTTGACCCACATGGCCGAACCCCAATAGGGTTGTCTAATAACCCTTCGACCCACATGACTTATACAGGGCCGACTCCAACAAGGTGGTCTAATAACCCATCAAGTATAAGTTACGACACTTACAATATAAATGACGACACTTCCATATAGAGGAATAATAACATCTCTATAGGAATACAAACACTTCCGTATAGAGGAATAATAACATCTCTATAGGAATACAATATACATATATGTGAAATACATTCCAAAGTTACATATACATCAACAAAGTGCGCAAGCAGTAGAAGATGGAGAAAACTCATGTAAATTCGCTCACTCCATTCCACTTTTTTTTTTGGAAGGCCGAAATGGTTATCCAAATGAGATCCAAGGGTCTCTTCAGAATCACCATGGGTACTGAGGTTGAACCAAACTCTACAATTGAGAATTCCAAGTTCTTCAACATAATGGATGAAGCATTCAACATGCTTTCTCTCAGTATTTCAAGAGATCTCTTGTTTCATGTTGAAAGTATTGCTACACCAAATGAAGTATGGCTCAAGCTTGAGTGCTTGTTTGGAAAGATTGATGAGATTAGGGGCCATCAACTTGAAAATGAGCTAATCTCACTGAGCCCAAGCAACTTCGACTCCATCCAATACTTCTTCACCAATTTCAAGATCTTGGTCTTGCAAATAAAACAATGTGGCATTGAAAAGAAGGAAGAACAATTGGTCTTGTTGATCATTTCGAAATTGGGTCCTGAGTATTCAATTTTTGTCTCTACATTTCACTCCACCAAAATTACAGTTAGAAATTGGAAGATGCCATCTTTGGATGATTTCATGGAGATGCTGACTCAAGAGAAAGATAAGTTGGTCTTGATGGGTTCCATTAAGAAAAAATATCAATTTATTGCTACTGGAGATTCGAAACAAGCAAGAGGAAAACAAAATCCTAAGGGTTTGAAACCACAAAAGAAGAAGTAAGACAAGGAGAAGCCCAAATATTCTGATGGGGGTTCGAATCCTGTCAAATACAAGGGAAAGAAGAAGGAGAAGAGAAAATGCACCTACTTTCAAAAGGTTGGCACCCTGAGAGTGCATGCATGAATAAAACTATTGATATGATTACCCATCTCCTACAGAAAAACAACATTCCTCTTTGAGAGAGTTCGAAGAATAAAGAGGGTGTTTCTGAATACAAGTAGAGGTGCCATGCATTGATGGCTAGTACCTATGAATCCTCTTCTTTCATCATTGATTCAGGTACCCCAAGGGACATGGATTCTTCAAGCGATTCATTCTCTACTCTTGCTCCATATAGTGGTTCTTCCAATCTCAAGGGAGATGACTAAGAAATCCCTGCTAAAGGCATTGACAAAATCTCACTAGAAAATGGGTACTTCAGTAATGTACTGTATGTGCCTGATCTTATAGAAAACCTACTCTCTTTATACCAAATGAACCAAATCGGTTAGGCCAAGAGAGTGATCTTCACTCAGGATGATGTGGAGATCTCAGAAGTTTTGACTGGCAAAGTTGTAGCAGTGGGTATTGCAAAACATGATTCGAGAATGTATAAGTTCTCTCATTTTCTTCAGTATTGTTCTCCAAATGCACTTATGTCACATGGTAATGAATTCAACATACTATGGAATGAGAGTTTTGGACACCTCAACTACATATATCTTCAAGCTTTGAGCAAAGAAGAGATGGTTGAAGGGCTTCCAACAATCAGATTTTCCAATGGCACTTGCAAAGGGTGCATTGTTGGGAAGCATGTTGAGAGAAAGTATGAGAAAGGGAAGGCAATGAGAGCTACTGAATCTCTTGATTTAGTGCATTCATATTATATGATCGGTCCTCTTCCCACTCCCTCCTATGGCTTCTCAAAGTATGTTCTTACCTTCATTGATGACTTCTCAAGGTATTTTTGGTTGTATTTTCTCAAGCAAAAATATGAAGTTTTCCAATGTTTCAAAGTTTTCAAAAACTCTGTGGAGAACTTTAGTGGGAGGAATATGAAGGTCTTGAGGATTGATAATGGAAGGGAGTATGGGAATAAGTACATGCAGCAGCTCTGTGAGGAGCAAGGCATCCAAATGCAACATTTTGTGCCTTACGTACCTCAGTAAAATGGTGTTGCATAGCGCAAGAATAGAGCACTAAAGGAGATGGCCACATGCATGATGGAGGCCAATTCCTTGTCTTCTAAGCTATGGGTTGAATCTATGAATTGTGATGCATCTGTTCAGAATAGAGCATCACACAAATCCTTGGAAGGTAATGGGTCCATTTTTCCAGGTATTTGATAACCCTTTTTCCACAGTCCAGCTAAAGCAATGGTAACGAAACGCACTCAATTGTAGGAAAAGTGTTTTACTTTAATGATTTAATGAAATTGTTTTTATGATTAATCTTGTATGTTAGAATGCGTATCAATTAAACTGATTATATGGAAACCAAGCGTGATTGAGCAGGTTCAGGTTTATTAAAGGATGGACATGTAGAAGACTAAAGGATCACCAAGCTCGGCGCCCTGTTTCCTTATTTGTAGAGGACACACTCCAACTTTAAGGAGGAATCGACACTATGACAATCAGTTAGGATTAGAGTTAAATCATATAAATATGGACCTCTCGGGTAGCGAGAGGGCCCTGCTGTTATTTTCGTGAAAGACATTATTTTTCACATTTTTTGCACTATTGAGATACTAAAGTACAGACTTCTATTTTGACATGGATTTTACATATTAATGAAATATTGATGATTAATTCCAGCAAGTGTTTATGAGTTTTTATTCTCTCCTGAGTACGGGTTGGGGAGGGCCCCTCCAACACCTAGGTCAGGAGATTCCTATTTGCAGGTATTTTTCCAAGTATGCGTTTTACATTGATGAATAGTTCTATGATATATGGTAGCGTTGAATGATTCATTGTTTTCTGTAGTAGTTTAGAATGCATTCCGTAGTACAGTAAAATGATTTCAGTAGTCCTGTAGGTTCTTTCTTGCAATGCATATTTTTATCCACGATTACATGTGTAATAGCTTTGCTTTCAATGTCATGGTTTAGATCTGGAGTTCACTGCAGTTTCTCATCATGATTAGTTTCTTTTAACTTCTTAGTAGTAGATGGGTAAGCATAGAATGATCGTATTTCAAGTCTAGATTGGTAAAATAAAATAGATCAAGACTCAAATTGTGTGCGCAGATAGTAGTTACAGAATTCATTTCCCCAATAGAAGAATAGCTCGGTTATGGTATTTTTATTCTCAGCATTTAGTTATTTCAGCAGTTTAATTATTTCAAATAGATTTACTGTTTTGTATCTTCATTTCTTAGAACAGATCGGCATTCAATGATTTCATCATTTTAATTATTTCAAATAGATTTACTGTCTTTGTATCTTCACTTCTTAGAACATATCAACATCTAATTACTTCAACATTTTAGTCATTTAGAATAGATTCCCTGCTTTATTTCTCGGAACATATTTACTGCTTTCAGCACTTTAATTCTTTTAAATTAGATTTATTGCTTTCCAGTATTCAATTCCATAGCATAATCAGTTTTCACATTTAGTAGACAATCTTTAGAACATCAATACCGCCCTTTAACTGTGACAAGAGATTATCCTATAAATAGCACAGACAGTGCATGCATCTCTCAAGTTTGTACGTTCCCCGGGTTGACATTTAAAGTAGGCTCTTGGTATAGCTACCCTCATTAGGCATCCATATAAGGAGCTCACCACTTTTTGGCGCCATTGCCAGGGAGGTGCTAAATCTTTTAGGAGACATCACCTAAAAACCACAAAAAAAAACAAAAATTACATAAAACAAAAACATAAATATCTTCTATCAATGAATGCCTCGTCGGCAAAGGGATAGGTTTGGTTGCTTTCTGCCCAAGCATTCCATGAGAAACAATGGTAATAATAGTTCTGACCATTCTCAGTTTGAATTTCTACAGTCTGAAAACAAGACTGACTCCACATATGATCCAAACAGAAGCAACTTCACTACCAGTTCCAGCTCAAACACCTCAATGGAAAATGAAGAGGAAGAACCTAGGGAGCTTTTCATTTTTCCTATTAGCATACCTCTCAGAGATGCCAGAATGAAGAACATCAATCCTAATAATCTGCCAAACTTCCATGGGTTGACTTTAGAAGATCCTGACACATTCCTGTTTGAATTTGGGGTAGTTTGCATATCATTTGATTACACTACTGATGCACAAAATCTTAGGCTTTTTCCTTCCACACTGAAAGACCTATCACTTCGTTGGTTCATGAGCCTTGAAGGAAATAGTATCTTTAGCTGGGATCACATGAAATAGTCATTCTTAGAAAAATATATGGACTACTGCAAGGCCAAAGATACTAGGGATGAAATCTTTAGGATGCAACAAGGAGATAGAGAGTCATTAGAAGACTATGCCCAAAGATTTCAAGTCAGCTACAAACGAGCCATCCATTGCACATTGGATCTTGAATCACTAAAGCTTGTCCTTCTCAGAGGTGTAAAAGAGGAGAATTTTGAAGTCTTAAATCTCCTTGGAGATGGAGACATATTCCAAAAATCTTTTGACCAGATCCTGCAAATCTTCAAAAATTACTCAAGATTTAGGGAAACTAAGAATGGGACGAGGGATACACATACAACCACCAATGGATCATCATCCTCACTTACAAAATCTGATTTAGGATACCTGCTGGATGACATGAAAACTGACATACTGCAATCTCTAGCCATGCAACTTGATGCTCTTCAAATAAAAAAGAAACAGGATGAAATTAACCATGCCTTGGAAGTATTTTGTCCTCGTTGTAGGAAGAAGCATGAGAAGGGGCAGCGCACCTTGAACACAATAGAAGTATGTGGTCTCTGCACCGATGACCATTCCACTGATAAATGTCCCCTCTTACCCTCATGTAAGCCAGCCATTCAAGACCCAGTAGCTGAAGGAATTATAGAACAGCTCTGTTTTATAAATCAGAGGAGGAATAATTTTGGTAGGCCATATCAACAGAGCAATCAAACTTAATATAATCAAGGACAGCCAAATTGGAACTCTGCACAGACTCCATGGCAAGCACTGCCAAATTGGAACTCTGCACAGACTCCATGGCAATAACAACCAAATCAAAACCAATGGCAACAAAACCAACAACCATATCAACCATCCTATCAACAGCCATATTATCCACCGTCTTATCCTCAATACCCCACACCGTTTCCATCCACCACAAATTATGCAAACCAGTACCCCCATCCATCAAATTGGAGGGCGCCTTTACAACAACTACTCATTATGCCACCCCCACAACCTCAACCACCCCCCAGACCTCCACCTATTCTAGCCCAACCAATTCCAAATCCCAATAATAACAGACGCCCACAACAGCAGCAGGCTTATAAAACTGATATCACACAATTCCCAACTTATGTTGTAGACACCATAGAAATAAATGAAATAAGCCTACGATCTGGAAAAACGTTGCAGAATACACCCCCACACAACATCCAACAACCTGTACCTGAAGCTCAGGACCACACATCAGAACCCTATGTTCAACATCCTGATGAACCAGAACCCCCTGAGGAATAAATTATACCACTCACACAAACTAGAAACCCTCCATTTCTAGAAAAACTTGTCCGGAATACAAAATAAGAGGAAGAGAATATAATCTTAAACGAATTCAAACACTTAAACATCCAAATCCCAATCTTACAAGCCATAAGGGATGTGCCCATCTGCAACAAATTCATTAGAGATAATTGCCTAAAGAAGCCAGGAAGGAGGAAGCGTAACCCACCAACTATTAATGTAGTGGGACAATTGGCCGACTTGATGCTAGGTGTCATAATAAATCCTAAATATCTCAATCCTAGTAGTCCTGTAGTAAGCATCACCATAAATAACAAGCAAATAAATAAAAGCTTAATCGATCTAGGAGCTGCGATCAATGTCATGACTAAAGAAACCATGTTATACCTAGGACTCCAATCAATGGTAAGACCAACTACAACAGTACTCCAACTAGCAGACACGTCCACTGTGAAGCCCGAAGGAATGCTAGAAGACATTATGATCAATATCGAGTCCTGGGAATACCCAGCCGATTTTATAATAATCGAAATCAAAAGCAAACTTAGTGGCTATTCAATTATCCTGGGTAGACCTTGGTTAGCAACTGCGGACGCTTACATAGGTTGCCGATCAGGAAATATGACAATCACCAGTGGACATACCAGGAAGAAGATAACAATCTACCCACCAGCAATGAAATCCTTAGAGTTAGAATATCAAAATTGGACTGATGATTACCAGAATATGCCAAATCAAAACCTCCGACCTATACTAACAATTGATGCTGCAATATCTTTAAAACCAATAGATGAAGATGGCCATATAGATAGATTTATACAAAATATATCTCCTAACAATCATGTTATTCAATAATTTTTTTCTACAGAAACAGGTGAAAGTTCAAAACAGAACATGGATGACTTATGGACAAAAGTAATAACAACAAAGTTCCACATATACATGGATAGAGGGCATGCTTTTTAAATAGGGACCAGATCAAGTACTTAGAAGGTGCATTAGAGAAGATGAGGTACATGACATAATGCATGCCACCCATAATGAACCCTGTGGAGGACACTATGCTGCAAAAAGGATAGCCTACAAGATCTTGCAAATAGGATATTATTGGCCAACACTCCACAAAGATGCTTATGAGTATGTGTCCCATTGTGACCATTGCCAGAAAATGGGAAAGCCAACACAAAAACAAGAAATGCCACTTCATCCACAAATATCTATAGAGGCATTCGATAAGTGGGGATTCGATTTTGTTGGCCCATTCAACCCATAGTCCAATCAGAAGAGCTACATCCTTGTATGCACTGATTACCTTACAAAATGGACAGAGGTAGCAGCACTGGCTACTACAAATGAAACCAGTGTGGCCAAATTCTTTATTGAGCAGATCTTTCACAGATTTGGGGTGCCAAGAGAAGTAGTTTCGGCTCAAGGACCACAATTCACATCAAATTTAATTGAAGACTTGATGAAAAGAAACAATGTAAAGCACAGACAATCATCCTCCTACCACCCTCAAGGAAATGGTTAAGCTGAGGTAACCAACAGGGAATTAGAGAGAATCTTGACAAAAACTATCCAACTTCACAAAAGAGATTGGGCTGATAGACTTAGTGAAGCAGTCTGGGCTTACAATACTACATGGAAAGCAACAACAAGATTCACACCTTATGATCTGGTCTATGGGAAAAAGGTCATGCTACCAATCGAATTTGAAGTAAAAACATTAAGAATTGCAGCCGATCTAAATATGAACCTATCATACATTAAAAAAGAATGCATGCTACAGCAAAATCAACTGGATGAACACCGCCAACAAGCACTGACACATACTGAAATCATCCAACAACAAAGAAATAAATTGCATGACCAACATTTGAAGGATAAGAAATTCAAAGAGGGTGATTGGGCACTACTCTATGACTCTAGATTTCACACATTCAAAGGTAAGCTAACCACTAGATGGCTTGGACCTTACAGTATATAGAAAATTTCTGACAATGGGGCTGTAAGAATTATTAAAATTGATGATAATGAGTTCCCCATGATCGTGAATGGGCACCGCCTAAAACTCTACAAACAACCAAAGTCCAAAGAGGAATTTACACAAGCACTCTACCAGCAACAATTGATGCTGATAGAGCATGCTCCAAAATAGTAAGCTTCAGCACATTTCATGAAAACAAACACACAAAAAAATGAGAGAAAAAACAAAACAAAACAAAAGAGAACAAAGGGATTACAGAAATTACACGGCATCAACCTATTCAAGCAAGCCTGCACAATAATTCAAGTGAGGATTCCATCAATTCAAGCGAGCCTGAAAAAATAAATCAAATGAGGCTGCCATATATTCAAGTGAGGCTGAAATCAATTCACGCGAGCCAGCCACATCTACATGCAAAATAAGTCTTCATCCACTATGGAATTCATCAAAGACACACCCTGCCAACCTTTTTCAAACATATTCAAGAGAGCCTGCAAATTTATTCAAGGGAGCCAATCAGATCCAACCATGCAATCATCCAAATATAAAGCACAATCGCCTGAGTCGTATCAACAACTGGCACAATTTTCAAAATCACATACTCAGCAAATTCAAAACGCGCAAAATGGAAAAAAACACCCTACGCACGTAACTACTGACATGCTGAAATCAACTACAGACACCGCCAAGATATACTACAAAATCTACCGCGCATGAAAAATGGACCACATCCTCAATGCAGGTATGCATACATACCAAGGTAATCTCGAAAACGATTTTATTTCATTTTTACGGTAAAGCACTTTCCCACAATAGAGTCGTTTCTAGTTAGCTGAGGACAACTTCAATTTCAAATCAGCGGCATGGTGAAATGACCTTCATAACTCATGATTGCTACCAAAGTCCCGTCACCCTCAGCAAATCATGATCGCAACCTTCACCACATGAATTACAGAGGTCGATCATAAGAAGGCAGAGGTCGATCATGAAAGATAGGGGATTAGAAGTGGCAAGTACAGGTATGATAAAAAGAATAGGTGCAGAAAGGCAGTGAATTAGGGTGCAGCATATTCCACGATTTCTGCATATAAGTAACCACCTGGAACACTCGAGAAGCAGCCACCATTGTATTCCTTGAGCTCGTAGGAAGAGCCCAACAAAGTTAAAAGTACAAAACTGCATCCCAAAGCCCTGGTTTGTCTAGTTATAGAGAAGATTCAAAAAAAAAATATATACGAAGGGTTTTAAAAAGAGTGAACCGGAAGATCACGGTGCCATTTATCAAAACCCGAGAGTTCTGTAGATCAATCGCAACTCAGGTTGGATGCCATTTATCCTTGGACTGAGAGGATACCATACAGGGGTAGCCCAGGAGTTCGCAAGAAAATTCAAGCATATAAAAGATGAACAATACGTCACCCGAGTGAAGGGTTTATGCATAAAAGTGGATGAGGACATGATATCCAAACACACTGGTCTTCCAATGGGCCTGCATTGGAGCAGCAATGACCGGGAGGCAAACCACACAGCAAAAGCAGCATTCTTTGAGCGTGGAGAAGTTTATGATGAGGACAAAAATGGATTCAAGAGACCCTCCATGCCAGCACCATGGGATGAAATGGCCGCAATTGTCCTAAGGTATATTACATGCACTGGAAGATTAAGCTATGTTCCCATTTTCCATTTTCGTATTTTAGAGCTTCTCAGGCACAGAAGTCACATTTCATCAAACAACAATATTAGCATTCCATTTTTCCTTCTCCAATCCCTAGCAGAGATGAGCAGGAAGGTGGCTAAGGGAAAAGACGATTCTTTGGCCCATCATGGGCTGATCAAACTAATAGTTGGTGAGGAGCTAAAAGCTCAGATTCCAGAGCTCTCCTGGGAGGAGTTCATCATGGTATTTGCTGAGGACGTTCAGAGAATGAGGACTATGCCCTTGCCACCTGAATAAAAAAGTAAGACCACCTCTGTATCAGGGGCAAAAAGAAAAATCGACTTGGACAGTGTGGCCAACACCTTGGTCAAAATAAAACACTCCAAAGAGGACTCCCCCAAATCAGACCCAGATATTCCTACCAATAGTCAGGGGTCGAAGAGGCGCAGCAAGAGATTCACACAGGTATCTAAAATCCGAGTCTCCAAGGAGAAAGAAAGGGAACCCGGCCCCCTGATTACCAATGTGTCTGATAATGACATTAATCCTTTTATAGATCAAAAGGATCCCACTACGGATGAAGAAGAGGACGAAGAAGAAAAATAAGAAGAGGATGAAGAAGAGAAAGGGAATGAAGAGGAAAAACAGGATATGGAATAAGAGACCGATAAAGGAGAAGGGCAGAGCTTATAGGAGCAAGGCAACTTTCAGGAATGTAATGAAGACCCCGAGGTCATTTTCCAGCTCACTGAAGCATGAGAAGAATTGGAAAGGCTCAGAAATGAGTTGGCAACATTAAGAATTCGGCCAGGAATCCAGGCCACACCTCCCCCATTCTCAGCTGAGAAGACGCAAATCCTAAAGATGCACCATGCAGAAGAGCTCTAGTTGGCCGAACATAATAATTTAGCACTGCAGGAAAAGTTAGCAGAAGCACAGAGTGAATTAGCAAGGAAGGACGAGGAAATTATCAAAATTAAGGATGTTTTTTCCACTACTATCAGCATATATGAGAGAATGTGTGACCTCAGACCACCATCAGCGGTCTATGCAGTTTATTTACAAGAGAAATGGGGCGAATTCTAGCTCTAGAGGTTGAAGAAAGATCTCCCGATTGAGGTAAGCACTCCTAAAGAATTTATTGATGCATCATTGAACTCCACAGAGCTGGAGAAAGACCGATTGAGTGAGTTCTTCTTGCACAATTTCGTAGTATCTGGCTCGCCCAACTGGTCGCCAAACCCATATGTGGGTGATTTCCAGTTAAGGGCATTGTGTTCGTGGATGAACCATGAAATTGAGCAAGCCCAGGACTATCATCTCTATGTGGCATCCAAATGGAAAACTCCATTAATGATCAGACCTGAGCCAACTCACCCTGAGGGAATAATTTGAATCACAGGATCCTCACTCAGGACGAGGATCCGATACCCATTCTCCTCGCAAAACAACAACAGGTGGTGATTCACTTCGACATTACACTCCGCAACACACAAAAGGAAGTTGATGAGTCAATCAGGGAAAGGTGGAGCAGGGTGGCAAATGATCTAAAACAAAGAGAACTCCACTCTCCCCTCAGGCTTAAGGATGCTCTCTTCAAAACCATACTTTGTAAAGAATCCCTGGAAAGAAACCAACTAAGGTGGATTGGGATGAGATTGAATCCTCCATTCTTTCTTTCCCCAGTCCTCAAAGAACAGATTAATGAAGAGGAAGAGAGGAAGGCATGGGCCAGGGAGGATCAGAATTTTGGGTATCTTAGATAGGCAGGGGCACCTAAGGTGGCAGCATGGGATATCAGGGAGGTCATCGACGAAAGGAATAAGTCACCCAAGGATGGGTGAATCCTTCAAGTAGGGGAGAGAATGATGGGTCCATTTTTCCAGGTATTTGATAACCCTTTTTCCATAGTCCAGTTAAAGCAATGGTAATGAAACGCACTCAATTGTGGGAAAATTGTTTTACTTTAATGATTTAATGAAATTGTTTTTATGATTAATCTTGTATGTTAGAATGCGTAACAATTAAACTAATTATATGGAAACCAAGAGTGATTGAGCAGGTTCAGGTTTATTAAAGGATGGACATGTAGAAGACTAAAGGATCACCAAGCTCGGTGCCCTATTTCTTGATTTGTAGAGGACACGCTCCCACTTTCAAGAGGAATCAACACTTTGACAATCAGTTAGGATTAGATTTAAATCGTATAAATATGGACCTCTCGGGTAGCGAGAGGGCCCTGCTGTTATTTTTGTGAAAGACATTATTTTTAACGTTTTCTGCACTATTGAGATACTGAAGTACAGACTTCTATTTTGACATGCATTTTACATATTAATGAAAGATTGATGATTAGTTCCCGCAAGCATTTCTGATTTTTTATTTTCTCCTGGATACGGCTTGGGGAGGGCCCCTCCAACATGTAGGTCAGGAGATTCCTATTTGCAGGTATTTTTCCAAGTATACGTTTTACATTGATGAACAGTTCTATGATATATGGTAGCGTTGAATGATTCATTGTTTTCTGTAGTAGTTTAGAATGCATTCCGTAGTACAGTAAAATGATTTCAGTAGTCCTGTAGGTTCTTTCTTGCAACGCATATTTTTATCCACGATTACATGTGTAATAGCTTTGCTTTCAATGTCATGGTTTAGATCTGGAGTTCACTGCAGTTTCTCATCGTGATTAGTTTCTTTTAACTTCTTAGTAGTAGATGGGTAAGCATAGAATGATCGTATTTCAATTCTAGATTGGTAAAATAAGATAGATCAAGACTCAAATTGTGTGCACAGATAGTAGTTACAGACTTCGTTTCCCCAATAGAAGAATAGCTCGGTTATGGTATTTTCATTCTCAGCATTCAGTTATTTCAGCAGTTTAATTATTTCAAATAGATTTATTGTTCTTGTATCTTCATTTCTTAGAACAGATCGGCATTCAATGATTTCATCATTTTAATTATTTCAAATAGATTTACTGTCTTTGTGTCTTCACTTCTTAGAATAGATCAGCATCTAATTACTTCATCATTTTAATCATTTAGAATAGATTCCCTGCTTTATTTCTCAGAACATATTTACTGCTTTAAACACTTTAATTCTTTTAAATTAGATTTATTGCTTTCCAGTATTCAATTCCATAGCATAATCAATTTTCACATTTATTAGACAATTTTTAGAACATCGATACCGCCCTTTAACTGTGACAAGAGATTATCCTATAAAGAGCACAGATAGTGCATGCATCTCTCAAGTTTGTACGTTCCCCGGGTTGACATTTAAAGTAGGCTCTTGGTATAGATTCCCTCATTAGGCATCCATATAAGGAGCTCACTAGAAGGCATGACTCCATTTGAGGCTTGGATGGGCCACAATCCCAATGTTTCTCATTTCAGGGTGTTTGGCTCAAAAGCTTGGGCTAGAATTCCTCCAGAGAAGAGAAAGGCCCTGCAACCCCAAATAAAGGAGTCTATCATTGTTGGATATGCAGAATATGCAAAGGGATACAAGCTCTTTGATCCCTCATCTCACAAAAAATTCATTGAAAAAATTTTCCAGTTCGAAGAAGAAGAGCCCATGCATGCTATAGAACAAGGTGAGGGTGAATGCTCAAATCCCCTGCTTGAAGATGATGTAACTGATGGTTCTTTCTCTTCTATTTCTGATTATGATATGGATAAAGAGGATGATGACATTTCTGTAGATAAAGGCCCTCCATTAAGGTCCAAGTGGGCTAAGAAAACCATACAAGCTGTTGGTGAGATTGCAGAAGATCCTCAAGATCCTAGGAAAACTAGATCTCGATTTCACAATGCATTTGCATCTGGTGATCCAGATATGCATGGTAGATGTTTTCTTATGGTTGTATCCAATTCTTAATCATATGATGAAGCATCAAAAGACCCAATATGGAAAACAACCATGCTAGAAGAGATGAACTCCCTCCATGACAATGAAACATCTAGGATTTGGTCCCTCTTCCTGCCAAGAGGAAACTAGTGCAATGTAAATGGGTTTATAGAACCAAAATGGCCTATGATGGTTCTGATCTAAAGGATAAGGCCAGTTTAGTGGCTAAGGGATTCTCTCAATTCCATGGACTGTACTATACAGAGACATTTGCATCGGTGGCAAAGATGGATTCAATCAGGCTAGTTTTGGCCATTGTTGCTTCCAAGCGATGCGAGGTTGATCACATGGATGTGAAGAGTGAATTTATTCATGGGGATATTGATGAGAAAATCTATATGAAACAAAATGAAGGCCTCATTTTAGATCATACACTTGTATGCAAGTTGAAGAAGTCCCTCTATGGTCTCAAGCAAGCTCCTAGAGCTTGGTATGCCAAGATGGACAATTTTCTGTTGTCCCAAAGCTTTGAGAGATGTAAGTTTGATCTTAATGTCTATATGCAGCATGTTGGTGCCCTGATATTGATTATAGTACTTTATTTTGATGATATTTTGATCACTGGTACCTGCACCAAAGAATTGGTCTCAGTTAAGGTTACATTGCACAGTGCATTTTCCATGTCCTATCTAGGATTGTTGAAACATTTCTGGGTTTTGAGATTGATCAAACTGTGGATGGGATATATGTTTCTCAATCAAGATTTGATTCAGATCTGCTATAGAAGTTTAAAATGGATGAATGTAAGCATGCAAAATTCCCATTCCTTTTTGGAGTTAAGCTCACTGATTGGGGTTCTTCACCACTAGTTGACAACTCACTGTATAGGCAATTAGTTGGGAGCTTGTTGTATCTCACTCACTCTCGACCATATTTGTCTTATGTTGTTGGGGATATTGCAAGGCACATGAAAGAGCCTCATGATTTCAATTGGAAGGAATCGAAGAGGATCCTACATTATGTACAGGGTACCAAACATTTTGGCATCCACTATGCAGCTCGATCATCTCTTGAACTAGTTGGTTTTACTGATTCTGATTGGGATGGAGATAGTTCTGATCAGAAGTCTACTTATGGTTATGTGTTTATGCTTGGACATGGTCCAATTTGTTGGTCAAGCAAGAAGCAGCACACCATCTCCTTATCTTTAGTTGAGGCCGAATACAGGAGAGCAGTGAATGCAGCTACACAATGTGTGTGGTTGCAAGGCATTCTTGGAGAATTTGGATTTGTGTTTGATTCATCCACAGTCATTTGGCATGACAATCAAAGCACAATCAAGATCTTCATTGATCCAGTACAGAGGAATAGGACCAAGCACATAGAGATTCACATACACGACATTCGAGGCTTGGTGTATGACCAGGTCATTGCATTGCAGTATTTCCCTTATGCTAAGCAAACTACTGATATCTTCACTGAGAGTTTTACTGAGAAGACCTTAACTTAACTTAGATCAATCCTTGGGGTGAGTGATGCATGGTGAAGATTGGTGTATTTTTAGATATCCCACATGTCCATTTTAGAGGGGAGGTTTTTTCCCATGTAGTTTTCCTCCTTACCTTGGTTACATGGACATATAAAAAAAAATGTTATGGAATGGGTTGTAGTGCGGTGTGTGGAATGGTTTCTTATGAAAGTAAAGTGCAAAATCTTTCAAATTCACAAAAAAATTTCTCTTTTCCGTTTGTATTCTTTCAGAATTCGAAAACTAGGCAATCCTAAAATCAAAATCTTTTTGTATTTTCTTTTAAATATTTCAAAGCAAACTAAGCTACCTCAAAACAGAAATAGATCTTACTACTGAGCTACTTAAAACATTTTTGCTTTTTCTGATAATTGTGCAAGAAAAAGAAACTGTAAAAGTGCAAGCAAGACCTAAATGCAAAAGTGTGGGTAAGACTAACAACTAAATGGCTCACACAAACAAATCAACTGATCTAAAGAAGACTTGATTTACCAAGTTTTTGCAAAAGAAAAAATTGAGACTTGGAAACAAAGTGAAAAAGAAAAAAGGGAAAATAGACACTCTTAAGCGGAAAGGAAGACCTACAAGGCTGCTCCTAAGCATAAAAAACCCTAAGGAAAACACTAATCCAAGTAGAAAGTAAGAAAGCGAACCAAAAAGGTAACTTACCAAGCACATAGACTTGAAAGGAAGCAAACTAGAGGGCTTCTACTCACTTGGACTCAAACTGAAAGACAATCAGGAAGTGACTAAACCAAGAAACTCTTCGAAGCAATCCTAAGGAATTCAAACTAGGTCAAACCCTAAGCAAAGGATAAGAGACCAAGGAAGCGTGCTAACGTTGCCACAAAAAACTAATGCTTAAGAAACGCAGGTTTGCATGATTGCAACTAGAAACTAGGATCAAGGTGTGCAACTAGACCAAAAACAGAGAAGTGCACAAACTTTGAAAAGGCTAGAAGGCAGTGAAGACACTTACAAAGACTCAAGTAAGCAAAAACAAGCTTTAAAGAGATTGGAGAGGCCAACAAGACTCAAGGGAGACATCAAAGGTCTCAAGGGTCAGTAAACAAGGCAAAGCAACAGGCTGGAACATAAACCAAAAGCTTGGAAACAAACCGTAACAACAAAATAGACACTACAGGATTATACACCATTGTGCAGTGTTCAAACCAGCGTAAATCAAGAAGTGTATGCTACTGTTCAGTGCAGGGAGGGGCGTACATCAACTATCAAACGCTATTGTATGTAGGGGAGACCAGCGTACATGCCTAAGCAGGGTACAAACAGGATTTGTAGCAGACTACTGAGATGAGTCAAGCAAGAAGGAACAAAGAACACAGACCTGCAAGGCCTCTCAGACAATCAAAAACTGAAACAAGGGTTGGAAGGAACACCTAACTAGGTCTCCTAGAGATGAAAGAAATACACGGTTACTCCCTAGTGGAGTCACCAGTCTATTGTTTGGGATTTCTACCCTATAGTGAGGAGATGGACACTACCAACTGGGAGGGGTTAACAGGTAAATACATTACTTGCATTACAACTAGTTCTTACAAATGAAATAGATCAAGGTATAGGAAGAGGCACCTTATTACCGATGGTTGATCCTAGCTTTCACTTGGTCTTTCGCTTGATCCTTCGATTGATGAACCTGCAACACAAGGCAATACCTTCCTCAGCGTATCTTGACTATATATAAATATGATGAACATAGACAGTAATCTAACATCAAATATAATCAGAGATTAACCAAATGAACATACAATCTATTAGACATTCAATTTGGGACAGGAAGGGTATTTCGACCTTTTTATTGTCAAAGAAGCATGAAATCAGTACAAGTATACCTGATGTGTCGAGATGCTTCTACAACTGGACTCTGGGTTCTTCTCTCCACAATGACTTGGGAATTCCTCCAGCATAACAATCCTCCAAGCATTCTCTCATGTTTTTCTCAATACAATGAGTAAACCCTCTCATGGATCCTCCTTGTATTTATGGGACAAGGTAGGCAGTTTAGATCGAGAGGTGGTTGGATTGGGAGGTTGGTGAAGTTGCAGAACCAACTTCAACTAATCCCAATTCGTCAAATTAATATATTTTTTATTTCATCTTAAGATGTACGCGGGTTTCATACAACAAGAGCAACGCACAGGAAGCAACTTTTATGCTTTACAACATGCGTTTATAGCTTTTTGGGAGGTGTACGCGGGTTTCCCTTGAGGAGAGTAGGGTACAGTACGCTAATCTTGTATGCAAAGAGGGGCGTACATGTGTCAAAATCAGGAGAAACTGCTAAAATCTCAGCTGAAGAGTGTACTTCTGGCAGCAAATCATCTAAGTCAATCAAGCTCTTCAATCCTTTGTGTCCTTTTGTGATCTACAAGGCAAGGTGATCACGGGATGGAGAAGTGCAGATTTGACCTATAACATGTTGTAAAAACGTGACTTGAGCCTTAGTTTCCAAGGCCTTATTTTTATTATTTACACAAGTATAGATTATGGGGGGGTGTTACAACATTATTACACCTTACAACCTTATTCATAAGTCATGTTATTGATTAATTGGTCCAAAAGTGGTTAATAATTACAATCCAAGGTTGTTAGAAGGTTTTTAGGAGTTAGTTAGGCTAAATAATGACTTATCCACCAAAGTATGGGCCAAAGTTGGTCAAATATAGTTGTTGGAACCCTATTTATGGCCACCTACAACATTTATTACCACATTCTGAGCAAAGGCGCCATGTTTCCATGTTTTAAGGAAATGGTATTTGACTTAGGTGCCCATGCATTGAACCTAATCTTTTTGGCCCATAATTTATTGTTTTGGCCTCTCCTTGGATACCTAAATGCCACCCAATCCTCTCCTTCACATGTGCAAACCTCATTTTTCATCTTCCCATGCTCACCTAATGTTCACATGGGAAATTCGTAACTGTTTGGGGTGATTTGGTAGCCTATTGGTCAACCTAGGGAGGATTGAGGTCAAATCTAAGCTAGCCACTTGCCATAACCTCCTAAGGCATTCAAATTATTCCTATTGTTATATAAGGAGGATCCAAAGTCATTATTGGGTTGGAAAAATAATAAAATCTAATATTTGACCATTTGTATTTACTGGTTTTTTATCAGTTGTGATTGGTTTTTTATCATTTGTGATTTTTTATCATTTGTTTTTCCAAAATTCTTTATGCACTTATTTCTTGCATAGTAAGTTAAATATTTCAATTGTGATGTATCTATAGTAGATAGATCCTACTTTGATAGATATTTTACACAAATTTAAACTTAGCATTGAATTGCATTGTAAATGGGTGCTTTTTTAGTAGAATCCAACACCCTCCATCTACTAAGTTTGTATTTATGTTGTTGAAAGGGTGGAGTTGCAAGAAACCCATTCTGATTTCTATTAGTCTTTTCTTAGTCCTTAAATGGATCAAATTAATGAATTTGTAGAGTTATTGGAAACTCTACTACTCTATTCTGATGACAACATAGTCAAAACCGATAAAAACAACTCGCACTGATGTTCTCACTTGTTTACAAGATTCACAAGACACAATTGAAATTATCCATACTGAGCTCCATCATGATCATAAAAATAAAACAATCAACATTCTGAACAATTTCATGTTCATAACATCTCTTGTTTTTAATCTGGTGATGATTCCTATCTGCTATCAATACGACACCAATTCAATGAAACAACGAAAGACCAGAGATTCCATATGCAAATTATCGATGCCTTAACCCTGTGGGAAACTAGTTCATGATAGAAGTCTTCCCTACAGCTACGTTCCCTAGATTCGCAATTTGGAGACTTCATTTCCAACATATAATGGAGCATTGGTAGGGAATTGGAGGCTTCCTGGGGGGACTAGTTGCTCAAATAAATGTGTTTTTTCCTGGCATTATGTAGGTTAATAGGGAAGGATAATTGAGGACTATGAAAACTATGGAAGGGGTTCTACACTAGGGGGTAGTATGAGAGTTGAGTGATGAATAGCTAAGAATAACACATACATTGTGGAATGATAGCCCCATCTCGAGGGTGGCTCTATAAAAGAAAGAAATCGCTTGATAGAACCTATGGCTAGGAGGAACATCCTTCACATGTAGCCAATTCAAATATTAAAGATAAGTATCTAACTATGTATGATTGACATGAATTATATGTCTCACGTGTTTGTTGTTAAATAATGTTACATGTTTTCTAGAATGTAGGGGATTTCATGGCAATATTTACATAAATGTTTCATGTCTGAATTGCATGTATCTTTCTATGAATGCTCACGTTAGTTTGGGAAACCATTATAAATTTATTTCCATTAATTAAATTGTTTCTTTTCCATTGTGAAAATGAATGAATGAAGATATTTGTTCCATGAATTACCTATAATATTTTGCATAAAATTATATGCATTTGGACAACCATAATATGTATAAATTATGCTATGTTAATTTTTATAAAATCAGTGGAATTTTAAATGTTCTTAATTATCTGATTTTTTGGATTGAATTTCGAATAGCAAATGGTATCATATGTGTAAATTTGGTTCCCTATCACTTTAACCATACTATCGGGGTGGTCATTTCAGTTACAATGTTGTACCAGAGTGATGGTTTCATCACTGAGACTATTTGCGATGGAAACTGTTTTTTACAGGATGTTTGGCAGGTTGCATAGGAAGTGTTTGTCTGAATTCCCTTGCGAATAATCTTCAGTTGGTGGAAGGTCCACCATAACTCCCTATTGTCTAGGTGTGAAGTGTAGGGAGACATCTATTGATGAGAAGATGCCAAGTGTTAGCTTGAGAAAAATATGAGAGTTTTTGGTCTGATGGTGTATCGGAGTCCATACAGTGGAGTCTGAGCATGGTGCCAAGTGGTAGTGTATGATTGCTTGTAATTGTTCTACATTGAAGGTAAAACTAGTAGCACATGGGAAAAATCTCAACAATTTCGGTCCGATAGTGTGTTAGAATCCGTACAACGGATCCCTGGAATGTTGACAAGTGGTAGAATCCAGGTGACTATTGAGGTTTTAAATCAGAGTTATTCTTAGGAGACATGAAAATAAAGTTCAATGGGGAGCCCCATTGTCCTGAAAAGTGGCAGAACCAAGTGATTGTTGGGGTTTCAAACGAGAGTTATTTATAGGTGACATGAAAAGAAGGTCTAATAGGAATCCCCACCATGGTGACAAATGGTAGAATCCAAGTGGTTGTTGAGGTTTGAAATCGAATTTATTTTATGTGTCATAAGTAAAAAGGTTTGATGAGAAGTCCCAAAAAGGAAACAGGTTAACACATCAGATCTTTTTAGTCATAGTTATTTTATATGACACAAAAAAAGGTTCCAATGGAAAGGTCTGATAAGAAGTCATTAAAAGGACACATATTAGCACATCAAAGCCTTTCAATTGAAGTTATTTTATGTGACACAGAAAAGGTAGAATGGAAAGGTCCGATGAGAAGTCCCAAGAAGGACATGTATCATCACATAAGAGCTTTTTAATCAAATTTATTTTATGTGAAAAGAACAAAAGGTATGATAGGAAGGTCCAAGGGGAAACCCATAAAAGGGCACACTTCAACATGTTAGTGTTGAGAACTGGAGACTAAGAAAAAACATGGCATATAATAAGAGTAGACTATCAAGGTACACACTAAGTCTGATAGACAAACATATTTGAGCATGGATTTGATCAAGTCATCGTAATTGTTTGTGTTAATAAAAGTAATTGGGGATTATTTTAGAAGGTATGGAGCCAACCGTCGACATTTAATCATAACCTCTAGGGAAATCAAATCTGACCATTCATTCTAAGGGAAGTTAATCATGCCTTATCTGAAGTACAGGAGTGAGAATGGATAGGATTGAATCATGCTTGTTAAGTGTGTTGATATGAACCACTCATGTGAAGGTAAGATGCATTTGGGTCTCATTGCTAGAAAAATAAAATAAATCCATTACATGACAAAAAAGGACCATCAACGCTCCATATTTGATGATAAAAGCATATCGATGGTCGCGTCACTAGACAAGTTGGGATGGCAAAAAATAAGCAATAGATGACCTAAGCCAACACAACTTGTCTAGTGTCGCGACCATCGATATGATTTAATCATCAATATATATATATGGAAGTTTTTATTTCAATTCTTGATTTAGATATTGTCTAATAAATGTTATGATATGAACACATTGTAAATAAAACTTGGTATTACAATCGGTCATAGAAAAGGTTACAGAGAAAGTATAGAAGAGTAATAATGGAAGAAGGGGAGTTTCCCTACAGTCATGTAGAACGTGCTAGGGGTCAACACATTAATACAAGAAATATAGAAATGTAATAAAATGGGAACAAAGAAAATGTGAATATACTAGAATTTGTGGATATTGTAAGATGTCTAAAGATGGATATACAGAGTTGTAGAGCAGAAAATTAGAGGATGTTGAGGACCTAGGAACAAAAAAATCAACTAAACAATCAATGGATGAAAATACTAAAGATGTTTCCAAGCCAAATAAAAGTGAGCTCAAGCTCAATTCAAGAAAAAAAGAAAGAGAAGGTTCAAGGAAGAGAGATCATGAGAGATCTAAGCACTCTAAATGTTTTACTAGGAGCCATAAGAAACACTACTATTTTCATTGTGCAATTAGGAAGTTATATATTTCTAAAGGGGTAAGTAGCATTTCATATATGTCTGTTGCAATACATCATAAAATACGACATGTGGAAGACAAGTTACAAGGGGAGCTTAGAAAAATTAAACCTGCTAATTTTGATGGTGAGAACAAGAAGGGAGAAGATGCTAAATATTGGTTGTTGGGAATGAGGATATATTTCCAATTATATAATTACTCCCCTACTCAATAAGCTATACTAACCATTTACCACTTGCAAGGAAATGCTTCCATATGTAGGGACCAGTTGGTTCAAGTAAATCATATTAGTGAAAAGAGAATTTCATGGAGACAATTGAAGAAGTAGTTCTTGGAAAAGTACTTATCGTAACATTATTATAATAAGAATATGGAAGAGTTTTTTGAACTTAAGTTGGGAAACATAAACATGGATGAGTATGAAAATATTTTTTTAGAACAACGAACATATGTTGGGTTTATCAAGGAGAAGAAGGTAAAGTTACAAATATTTTTAAGTGGTTTGCATTCATTTTATAGGGATAAATGCCAATATGATCAACCCAAGACCCTTGAAGAAACAATTCCGAAGGACAAGAATATGTATGATCAGAACAAAGGAAATAAATTTTTTCAGAAACCTTGGAGAGATAAGCAAAAGGATGAGTAGGAAGAAAGGAAGAAAGGATCCAAACCATATTTCTTAAGGAACCCAAAAAATTCATATCAGCAAATTAATCCAACTCAAAATGGGCCCAAGATGATAGAATCTCCAGGAAAAGGAACCAAGCAACAACTAAAATATTGGGAATGTCAAGGAAATCATATGTACAAATACTATCCTCACATGAGAGATAGGATGAGGACCGTATACAATTTACAAGTAGATACAGTGGAGGAGGTTTCCATGAACATTCCCAGAATATATGCAACATTGAACAATAGATAGGTGGATCATAAGTCCAACATGATTGAGGTTGATGGTAAAATTTCCAATCAACCTATTGTTATTCACATTGATTTAAAAGCAATTCATAGCTATATTGCTCCTAATTTAATTGAAAGGTTTCATTTAAAGAAAAATAACATTAGAGAACATGGATTGGTCATTTAGATAATGGGTCAAAAAGAAAGATCAATGAATTGGTAGAGGATTGTTCATTGGATATGAATGGATTGAACATTTTTGTGTATTTGAACTTTATTAATACTACTTGTCTCATATGATGTACTAAGTGGGATGGACTAGCTAGATGCACATTATGTGGTATTAAATTGTCATAAAAAGACATTTACTTGTCTTGATTAGGAAAGGATGCAAAATATAGTGAGAGGCATTCCAAGGCCTATCTCTATAAGAGAAATTTCATCCTTGCAATTGAAGAGATGCTTCAGAAAAGGATATCAAATGTACGAAACTCATGTATAAGAACAAGAGAAGTGTAGAAGCCTAAATTTATATGACTTTCCAGTGTTGCAAGATTTTGCATATGTGTTAGAAGAAGTACTAGGATTACCACTGAAAAGAGATATTGATTTCTCTATTTATTTGAGTCTTAGGGATACTCTAGTTTCTAAAGCTTTTATAGAATGAGAACACCTGAGTTAAAAAAGTTACATATGTAGCTAGAATAATTGTTGAGGAAAGGGTATATACACACAAATTCGCTCTCTTTGGGGAGCACTAGTTCTACTTGTAAAGAAAAAGGATGGAAATTTGAAGTTGTGTATTGAATTCAGATAGTTGAACAAGGTTACTGTGAGGAATAAGTACCCTCTTCCTAGAATTTATAACTTATTCAATCATATAAGAGGAGCAATGATTTTCTCAAAGATAGATTTGAGATTCAGTTATCATTAGCCAAGGATAAAAGAGGAAGACATTATCAACACAACATTTAGGACTAGGTATGGTCATTATGAGTTTATGGTAGTACCATTTGGGTTAACAAATGTACCAGTTACATTTATGTGCTTGATGAATGTGATATTCAAAGAGTATCCTATATAAGTTTGTTACTGTATTTTTGGATGACATTTTTATTTATTCAAAGTCAAAAGAGGATCATGACGAGCACCTGAGGTTGGTATTACAAATGTTAAGAGAACATCATCTTTATGCTAAGATGAGTAAATGTTCTTTCTATTAGAGGCAAAGTAAAGACTTAGGGCAAATCATCTCTAAATAAGGAATATTGGTATCATCTCTGAAAAAGGAATAAGAGTCGATCTGAATAAGATAGAAACTATCTTGGGATGCCATACACCTATATATGTATATGAAATTAGATCCTTTATGGGATTGGTTGGGTATTACAAGAGATTCATTGAAGGATTTTCAAATATATCACATCCAATTACATCATTGCATAATAAAAGAATTAAGTTTCACTTGATACTTAAGTGTGAAGAATTTTTTTAGAAGTTAAAGAGGTTACTTACTAGTAGACTAGTTCTCTGAATTGTTGATCCAAATGAAAATTTTGTAGTCCATACATATTATTGTCAAGAAGGAATTGGTGGAGTCCTTAAGAAAAGTGAACATGTGATCTATTTTCAATGTAGAATGCTTAAAAAGCACGGGAAAAAAGTATGTCCTACATGACTTAGAACTTGTTGCTCATGTGCATGCATTAAAGATGTGGAAGCACTATCTCATAGTGTTGATGCCCTAATATTCGCAGCGCCAGCAGTTAGGGATTCTCCCCGGTAAGCAAGCCCAATTAGATCTCTCACCATTTGGTGTAGGGAATCCATCCGGTTAATGGTCCAGCTACCATATGTGATTTTAAAGATTTGCTTTCACTGATTGCGGACCTATCCACCATTTATGTATTTTATATTTAAAGATGAGATGCATATGCCCTATCTAAATGCATGTGATCTATTTTAATCTAACAAAAAGATCTATCTAACTATCTAATCTATCCCTGCAGGGAGCAAGTCTGAAATATGAGTAATACATAGGAAATGTACCTAAGAATCTCACAGATAGTTGTTTCAGTATTATAAGCACATTCACAGCAGAACATAAAAGATATCAAAGATAAATTTGATGTAATTAAAACATTCCATTACTCATTAATCACATAGATGTTTAAATAGGAAATAAGAGCATTCACGACCAAGAATTAATTCAAGACAGCTAGGAGCAATCTTATGGTATGCATATGAATGGTGAAGAAATAATTCCAAACAACATTCCACATATCCCAAGCAAAAACAATTGTGCTCCCTTTTCCCAGGAAAATAGGTCCTTCTTTATTAATGCATAAAAGTAGTTCTCATACAAAACAATGCAGTCCTTTCACCCGCCAAAAGTCCTTTACTTCTAATCTCTTCTCCTATTTATAACTTTACAAAAATGTCTCTAGTGTCTCTTCACATACCCTAACCCTAAGGAATCTCAAAATGTTGTCTTCTACTGCTCATATATACAAAACATAGTTTCCAACTATTTTTTAATGTTTATACAATAGAAAAACAAAATCAGCTTCCAGCTATCTTTTCTGCCTCTGTTGTCTTTTCCACCTTAGCGATGTAACTGGTCCACATGCCGGTTTCTCTTACAATAATGTTCCTTCACGTAGGGGTCATCATCTTTAGAGATATTTCATGCTTAGGAAAATCTACTTTAATAACTTCTACCCCTACTGCCGTTTCCTGGGAGATGTCCTTAATAAAATAGGCATGGACGGAATCTTTCCCAATGAACCGATCGAGATCTTCTTCTATTAGGACGTCTATCTTCCGTATGTAGTCTAACTCTGTGTTAAGCTCGCTCTGCAGTTCTGACAGGTGCTGGTCTCTGACAGGGAAATATTATATGGTTTGAGGTGTAACCATCTAGCACTTCTCGTCAGTTTCATGAATTTTTAGGTAGAAATCAGTACAGCTCCCAATGGTTTTCTGGATTCCTACATTTACTTTAACACCCCAGCTTCTACAGAATTCAATGTTAGGATATCGCATAATTCACTTATGTACTTTGCATGCATTTTGCATTTTGCATGCATTGCATGTAACCGCATGCTGCCCAGTCACTAGTATTGTTAGCACCCAGAAAGTGCTCACTACCTCATCTCCCTCATTACATGACTCATTTGTCCATATTTCCTACCATATTTTCCTCCAAAACCTTAAAACCCCATTAAAAAGCCTCCAGAAGGCCAAAAAACCCATTAAAAAGCCTCCAAAAGGACAAAAAACCATTAAAAAGCCCCCAATAGGCCAAAACCCCCCCCTTTTTCCCCAAAAATAAAGTAAATTCCTCCAACAATAGCAAAAACCCTTTAAAAAGGGAATAAAAAATACAAAAAAGAGGAAAAAGAGGGAAAAAAGGAAGCAAAAACCCTATACAGCTGACCTAAACCATATGGTGCCCAAAACCATGGGTCAACACTCCACCACTAAAAAACCTATAAATAGGTGATGGAGGCTCCCCACTTCACATCCACAATCATCCCTATCCTCACTCTTCCAAAAATTCTCATGAAACCCTAGCTCTCCCTTTAGAGCTACTTTCCACTTGAGAACCCCATTTGGCCCCATTTCCAAAACACTTTTGGAAGAAGGAGGAGGAACAACACTGGAGCTTGGAAGCAACCCTCTTGGATTGCTGCAAAAGCTCCACCAACCTCTACATCTGAGGTAATTTTTAATACAAAAAGAGAGATCTTCACCATATTTTCATGTTTTGTTATTTATGTTAATGATCATGCTAGGTTAAATCTCATACTATTTTACTGCTTTTATTTACCATTTATTGAACTAGTACTAAGGAGGCCCTTCTCCTTAGTAGGTGCTCATTTGCACAAGCTAGGGTGAAAACCCTAGCTACAGCTTTGGCAACTCCCCTAGTGTTCCTTTGAATTTCTGGTTATAGTTTTAAACGTTTTTAATTTTCTGCAATATTTTTCTGTTTTTTCCTTTCGACTACCGTAAACCGTGTATTTTTTCCCTGCAGTTGCGATCCGACCTCGTCTTTCAGACTGTTACCTGCAATCCGACCGCGGCTCTCAGACTGTTTCCTGCGATCTACCAGCAGTTTTCAGTCTGTTACCTGCGATCTGACTGCGGCTCTCAGCCTATTTTGTGCGGTCCGACCGTGGCTATTCACCCCTTTTCCCGTGGTCTACCTGCGACTTTCAGCCATTTTCCTGCTATCTGCCTATGACTTTCAGCCTTTTTCCCATGGTCCACCTGCGGCTTTCAGCCCTTTTCTTGCTATTCGCCTACGACTTTCGGCCTTTTTCCCGCAGTCTGCCTGCGGCTTTCAGCCATTTTCCTGCTATCCGCCTGCGAATTTCAGCCTTTTTCCCGTGGTCCGCCTGCGGCTTTCAGCCATTTTCCTACTATCCGCAAGCGACTTTGGGACTTTTTCCCGTGGTCCGCCTGCAGCTTTCAGCCATTTTCCTGCTATCCGCCTGTGACTTACGGCAGTTTTCCCACAATCCACCTGCGTCTTTCAGCCATATTCCAGGAATCTGCTCGTGACTGTTGACCTGTTTCCCGCGGTCCGACCGTCCAGATTTGCCACAGACCGATGGTCTGTTTTCTGCACTTTTTCCCTGTTTGAACCCAGTACTTTCCTGCAATATTTTCTGCACCTACATAACCATTTGTCCTATCTGTAGCCGTACTTCCCTATAGCCTTTTTTCTGCAGTATTATTTCTGTTCCATTTACAGAATTTTTTAAATTTCAGCATTTTAATTGAAAAGAGAAAATTTTGCATTTCAAAGTTTAATTTCTGCATTGTTATTTTTAGTTAGAAAGTTGCCCACCCCGTGGAACTTTTACTTGGGTTCATCATCTCACACGCACACACTCAGTCACCTAATTCAAGAGAGCCCTAAAATACTACTTAACACAACCAACATTCTAACCCCACTTGGGGAACACATAAGAATCTTGTAGTTAGGTAGGATCGGGGGGATAGGCATCCAAATAACACCCCTCGGTTGCTTACACTTGAGACATAGTTGTTGTCCATTAGGGAACCAAAATCCCCTAGTACTTTTTAGCACGGTCACAACCAGTTTATCAGAGGGCCTCTCCCCTAGGAGAGTTGAAGTAGCCAGACTGGTTCCAGAGGCCTGAGTGGAATACTGCACTCCATTTAGTAACCGAAGGATACCTTTCATAGTTCTCGGTGTATCACCCATATGGGGATACAGCAGCGATAGAACCAAACTGCAGATTCACCTTTTCTAGACGTGTCATGAATGAGGTATCTTAGTTTCCTTTCTTCTAGGATTGACTACCCGGTGTCCCTCCTGGTAGGGGGATATCTTTAGCCACTTGGCTCTACTATCCATATTGTCTGACTTGGATTTCATCACCTTGCAGAGTATATGTCTGGTTGAGTCAGAATACTATTTAGCTAGGTGTTTGCATGCTCCCTTACCGCCCTTTGGTCTAGTGAGTCCACCGTTTTTTATTTTTTAGGAAACCTGCTGCTTGTTGGTATTTTGACCATTTCTATTGATACTCCACTTATTGTAGCACAACTGTTACAGTAAGTGTTTTGAGTTGGTTGTTGGCCTGAGTGCCATATTTTTTGCGCTCTCCTTCTACACACTCGGTTGCATTAGGGTTTTTGAGCTGCTTTTCACTCAACACAACCCCTAGATACTTGACACCATCTGTCACCATTGAGTCCCCAAGACATTTTCGGCGCCTTCAGGGCAAGCCCCTACAGCACGGTTCACTTGACATCACCCGTCATAGACGTAGATCTTCATCACTTGATACCACTCATCATAGATCTTGAGCTTTGTCACTTGAATCCACTCGTCAACGGCATAGAACTCCGTCACCCTATCTAGACGCCCCTTATTTTACCTCTGATTCTAAGGCAGAGTCCGAGAACCCCACTTACACTGGTCCAACCAACCCCACGACTAGCATGAATTCCAACCCTTTCCTTGTAGGGACCATTGGTGGAGAATCCACCACCACCCCAGCTACCACACCCGCTTTGGGTATGCCCTCAATGGGGCCCACACCCACCATTCCGATCACTGTACCCATTCCAGTAGCTAGCATACCTATCCCAAATCCACCAGTGACTCACACTACCCTTGGCGGTGCAAGACTGTCCCATACCACTTTCGTTCCTCCACCTTGGGGCAACATCCCAAACCCAGCCCCTCCACTCGGGGGCATTGGCCCCAACATGGTCACAACCACTAGTATGTCACATCCTTCTACTAGTTTTCCCTTCATGGCTAGTCTCAACCTTCCTGACCTGGCCAGAATGACTAACGATCCCATCAGACACGACCCTGCATGGCCTCACATGCCCACCAAGCTCCCCTCTGACATCCCTAAGTTTGAGGGCAAGGAAGGTGAAGACCTCCAGAACCATATTATGTCCTTCCATCTATGGTGTTCCTCCAAATCCATAGTGGACGACTCTGTCTGCCTCTGTCTATTACAGCGCACCCTCACTGGCTCTGCAGCTAAGTGGTACATCGAGCAGCCCCATGGGACCCATGCCACCTTTATTTCCCTTGCATTGACTTTCCTACAGTTCTTTCAGTTAGCTATCCGATATGGCATGGGAGTTGAGATCCTACTGTCTTGCAGACAGAACACGGCTACCCACATCACTGACCACATTCATGAGTGGCGTCGACGCCGCAGCCTCTGCAAAATCAAGTTAGATGACCATATCTTCTTAGATTGGTTTCTAAAATCTCTCCTTCCTATCATTGCTAAGGATGTGGCATCCGAGCAACCCCAGTCCGAAGAAGAGGCCATCCTCAAAGCCCAGCAATTTGACCTTATTTACGCCCAGTCTGGTTACCTATATTCCATCATCCCTGATGCCCCCCGTGGCGATTCCTCCCGACACGATGCGCCGAGGGCATCCCATGCCCCAGATGGCATCATTGGTTGTATAGCCTCACATAACCAACCCTTTTCCATAGCACGTCCTAGCCATGGCCCCGACCTTTCGTGGGCTACATCTCAGTCCGGAGCAACCAATTCGTATGTTCCCATGGAACATCACCACCATTCCCACGGACCCTCATGTCCACCTCAGTGCTTTGGTCATGCATCCCCCGCTTACGCCCCCCCAGTCACACCTTAGCCATATTACCACCCACAGGCTACACCAGCTCCTGTATCCTCTCAATCCCAACCTGCTTAATACCCACCATAGGTAACCCCTGCAGAAAACCCACAACCCGTTCCGCAGATGTATCAACAACCCTCACAAGGTTCAGCACCTGCGCCCCCTCCACCTACTTATTATCCACCGCAGCCTGTGCCGACACCTGCACAACCCCAGAACCCACCTGCTGCCCAAGGGCAAGTGTATGCCCAACAGAATCCACGACAGAACCAAAATAACCAGTGCCAACAGGACCAGCAAAACCATGGAAAAGGCCATAACCATGGGAACAACCCCCCTCCAGACCAAGGCAGTCAACCTCCCAATCCCCCAAACAACAATAATGCGGCACCTGCCAACCAAAACCCTGAATGACCGCCCAAACAAGCCAAAAATCCTAATTTGTGAACAAACCATCCTTGTTCTATTTGTGAGGTCTATGGCCACTACACACATGCTTTCCCACATTTGGAGCGAGCTCGACAACTCTGGACCGATGATGCCCATCACCAAGGGCACGCGGCTCCTCAGGCACCACCCAACCCCCCACCACCTCAGCATCAACCCTTGGTGCTACAAACCCTTTACCGACCCAAGGCATAGTGAACACTCAGCCATTGGCTTCCCCTCAAGGAAACATGCAACCATAATAGCAAATCACTTATGCCGCTCCTGATCAACCCATGTTAGACTCAGGTACCCATCACTTGTTAATGATGTCATCCACCGATGTCAACCTTCAAACCCATCGGTACCAATATGGCTCCACCCCTGAAGCCCCTCTCGCCAACAAAAACACCAACACTCATCCCACCAATCAGTCATTACGCATACCTTTGGCTCCACTCGATGGTGCCTCCAAATCCCCTCGCTTCCCACTTCACCGCATCAACAATAAACCCAATGGTCGCTCTGCGTCTAATTACAACATTGTAGATGACTTATCCCAGTCCCCCACAACCATGTCTGCGTTAGAGGTCTTAAAAAACTATCCTACACAGTGCAAGACTTTGCTTTCAGCCATTGGTGCTATTGACCCAAATGATTCACGAATGATGGCCTTTGATTTGGACCAATCCGAACCATGCCTGCCTTCCACTTTAGCATTCCAAGTTTCTGTATCCATTCGGAATCTTGTCATCCATCAATGAAGGTGCCTCTACATGCGTTATGTCCACATTCGTTTGGTAGAAGTTGGGATCTCCTACTCTCCAGCAGTCCACCACTGCGTTGCGAGCCTACGACGGTCGTTTGGCTCAACCCCAAGGTCTCTTAGCTAATGTCCTCATCCATTTGGCTGGTAAAACTATGCTCATTGACATCGAGGTCATCAACGTCCAACTTGATTATAACCTCTTACTTGGCCACAATTACATGTACGCCATGCGGGTGGTTGCCTCATTTGTTTTTTGTACCATGATGTTCCCCCATGACGGACGCGTGGTCAAGGTTGTGTTAAGTTTAAACCAAATAGACTAGCAAGATCACTGAAAGAAGCATAATCACAAGATAGACACAGTATTTACCCTAGGAAACCCTCATGGGGTAGAAAACCCAGCAAAGCTTTCCTAAATAAGATGATCAACCAAAATACAAGATGTGCTCCCTCCTTCTTCTCCTCCTTAGCAGATCTCCCAAACAAGTGCGCTACTTTTCTCAAGTGAGCGAGTGTGTCTAATGAGGAGTTCACCTCCTCTATTTATACTAACTCCTGACCACCAAAAATAACTAATGGGGCCGACCTCTCCTGGAGAAGTCTAATAACCCCTAAAACATAACCTCAGGGCCGACCCCCACATGGTCGGTCTAATAACCCTAGTTACCACAACTCCTCGGAGGAATAAACATCTCCAGATACATAATAGAATCACCTCGGAGGGATGGAACATCTCCGGAATAAATAATGTACAAATATAATATTCTTAGAAGTTACAATATTCAACACTCCCCCTTAACGAGAAGGATATTATAACAACATCTGCAGGAGCAAGGAGTCATTGACTACATCATACATGATAGATCTATAAATCATCGGAATCTTTCTTCAATTCATCATCATCAGTAACTCAACTAGTTACTGGAACATCAACATCATCAGAGTTGATATCACTCGATCATCAGCATCGTCAATGATTATCAGCATCGTCATCAGCATCGCCATCATACGATCATCAGCATCGTCATCAGCACAATCATCGGCATCGTCATCGCACGACCGTCATCAACATCGTCATCATACGATCATCAGCATCATTATCACACGATCATCAGCATCGTCATCACACGATCATCAGCATCGTCATCACACGATCATCAGCATCGTCATCACACGACCGTTATCATCATCATACGATCATCAGCATCGTCATCACACGATCATCAGCATCGTCATCACACGATCATATTACGGGATGCTCAATCCTGCTCTCTTTAGGACATAAGTCCATGGATGATACAATCCAGATCAAGTTCCAGGATGATCAATCCTTATCACTTTAAGACAAGTCCATGTCGGGGGATGATGCAATCCCGACCACAGTGCCAGTCCTTTTTCATACTGGATGTGACCTAGATCAGATCTAGGATTTACCGTAACAGAGCCAATCCTCTTTCATACTGGATGTGTCACATCTACAGAGTCAGCCCTGTTTCATGTTGGATGTATCACATCTACAGAGCCAGCCCTGTTTCATGCTGGATGTATCACATCTACAGAGCCAGCCCTGTTTCATGCTGGATGTATCACATCTATAGAGCCAGCCCTGTTTCATGCTAGATGTATCACATCTACAGAGCCAACCCTGTTTCATGCTGGATGTATCACATCTACAGAGCTAGCCCTGTTTCATGCTGGATGTAACCTAGAACAATTCTAGGATTTGTCACGTACATTTTGAACCGAGGTCCAGGGACGATCCATTCCTATCATGTACCTTTTGAACCGAGGTCCAGGGACGATCCAGTCCTATCATGTACCTTTTGAACCAAGGTCCAGGGACGATCCAGTCCTATCATGTACCTTTTGAACCGAAGTCCAGGGACGATCCAGTCCTATCATGTACCTTTTGAACCGAAGTCGAGGGATGATCCAGTCCTATCATGTACATTTTGAACGGAATTCTAGGGACGATCCAGTCCTATCATGTACTGCATTTATCGGAGACCTCATGTCTACAGCTCAATTCAAAGGACCATAGTCCGAGGACGATCCAATCCCCTTACATGTTCATTCAGGATTTTGTTCTCGGAGACATCTTGTCTACGGATCACTTTAGGACTAAATTCCATGGATGATACAATCCTCTCATCACTATGGGTACAAGTATCTTCATCCATACAAGTACAAACATGTATCAATACATCAAGGAATCATGTAACCTCATCATCAAGACATGTAAATCAAAACATGTATTCTTATCAATAGCATCGATACATATATCATCAAAACATGTATTTTCACTAATACATCTAGCATGTATTCTCACTAATACATCTATCATCAAAAGCATGTATTCTCACTAATACATCTATCTTCAAAAGCATGTATTCTCACTAATATATCTATCATCAAAAACATGTATTCTCACTAATACATCTATCATCAAAAGCATGTATTCTCACTAACACATCTATCATCAAAAGCATGTATATACTAACACATCTATCATCAAAATCATGTATACATCTATCATGTATAATTTCTCACTAATACATCTAACATCAAAAGTATGTATACGCTAATACATCTATTTATCAAGAGTAAAAATATAAGAGTCCTAAATCTAAATAATTCTAAGTAACTAAGTGCAGTAAATAGGTAACCTTATCATTGATGAGGCAGACTTGTTATCAGATACTATACTACTCCCCCTTTCGAGGAGGGTCCTTTTGAACTACACCAAGCTTGTCTCGGAAGTATTCAAACTTTACTTGAGACAGAGGTTTAGTCAAGATATCAGCAATCTGATCCTCAGTGCTTATATACTCGAGCTTGATAGCTCCCCTCTGCACCATATCTCGTATATAGAAGTATCGGATCTCAATGTGTTTTGACTTATCGTGGAACACAGGATTTTCAGTCATCTTAATGCAGCTTTGATTATCACACATAATCACAGTGGGATCCATTTCTAAGTCAAACACTCTAGATAATAGTTTCCGAAGCCATACTGCTTCACAGCTGGCAGAACAGGCAGCTATATATTCTACTTCAGCAGTACTGAGGGCCACACTAGATTGTTTCTTGCTAAACCATGAGATCATGGCAAATCCAAGACCGTAGCATCCACCTGAAGTACTTTTTCTGTCTGAGACACTACCTGCCCAATCAGAGTCTGAGTAACCATGTAACCTGAGTTCATGACCTCTGAGATAATATAGACCAAAATCTAATGTACCTTTTAGGTACCTCATTACATGCTTTGTAGCTATTAAGTGAACCTTTCTAGGTTCTACTAGATATTGACTTAGGGCATTTACAGCAAAGCATATATCAGGCCTAGTATTTGTTAAATACATCAATGACCCGATAATTTGTCTATATAGGGTTATGTCCACTAATTCTGATGAATCATTAACTAATAACTTCAAATTGGAGTCCATGCGAGTGGCCATGGATTTACACTCCAACATATCAAATCTTTTGAGAATCTCCACAGTATACTTACCTTGATTTAGAAAGATTCCTTTTGGTTCTTGCCAAACTTCTAAGCCTAAGAAGTAGTGCATTAATCCGAGATCTTTCATCTCGAATTCTGAAGAAAGCTTCTTCTTGATTTCAATAATTTGTTTCTCATTTCCAGTTAGAAATAGATCATCTACATATAACAACAATATAACTGGTTCATCATCCATCACTTTGAGGTAAAGATTGGGGTCAGCTTTACTTTTGGTAAAGCCCATGCTTGTTAAGAAATTGTCAATCCTCCCGTACCAAGCCCTGGGAACTTGCTTCAATCCATATAATGCCTTTTTCAGTTTGCATACATGGGTCCTTCCATCCTTGACCTCAAACCCTTGTGGTTGTTCTATGTATACTTCTTCTTCAATTACACCATTCAGAAAAGCTGTCTTAACATCCATTTGGTGTAATTTCCACTTCATCATGGATGCAAGTGCCATGATAGTTCTAATTGAAGTATACCTAGAAACTGGTGAAAATGTTTCTTCATAATCAATTCCCTCCTTCTGAGAGAATCCTCTGGCTACAAATCTTGCTTTGTATTTTTCAATGCTGTCATCTGCAGCATGTTTTATCTTGAAAATCCATTTGGAAGAAACCACACTTTTATCTTTTGGTTTGGGGACTATATCCCAAACATCATTTTTCATTATTGACTGATATTCTTCTGTCATTGCTTCTACGCATTCTTTCTTCTGAGCTTCCTCTTCATAGCTGGTAGGTAGTTGATCCACAAGATCACACATCAAGGCCATATAGTTGGACACTAGATTTGGTTTCTTTCTTTCTCTAGTGGAGCCTTCAGGAGCTCCATATCTTTCAGCTCCTTGAATAATATCTCTAGCCCATGCTGGCCTTCTTTTCCTAGATAAGTCTGTAATAGGAGGCTCTTGTGGTTCCAATATGTCATGATCCTCTGGTGAATCATCTTCAGGAATGGGCACAGCCTCTGTGATTCTGGGAGATGTATCTTCTTCATAGATTTCTTCAAGTTGGCACTTTCTGGATTTCTTGAGAGCTGCTTCTTCATCAAAAGTTACATCTCTACTTATTTCTATGTGATGAAAACCTGGAATGTAAATTCTAAAGGCTTTGGATGATTCACAATAACCAACAAATATTCCCTTCTTACCAGAAGGGTCCAACTTGGTTCTCTTTTCTTTTGGAATGTGGATGTACACAGGACACCCAAATATTTTAAGATGACTTACCTCAGGCTTCTTTCCTGTAAACACTTCTTCTGGAGTTTTGAAATCAAGAGCACTATGAGATAATCTATTTTGCACATATACTGCTGTCTTGGCTGCTTCAGCCCATAGATACATGGGAAGATCTTGGTCATGTATCATAGTCTTCACAGCTTCCATGATTGTTCTATTTTTCCTTTCAGCCACCCCATTTTGTTGGGGATTATAGGGAGTAGTTAGTTCCCTTTTAATTCCAGCTTCTTTACAAAAGTCTTCAAAGTCCTTTGAGGTGAATTCTCCGCCATTATCTATTCTGAGAATTTTGATTCTCTTTTCTGAGAGATTTTCTATTAGAGCCTTGAACTCTTTGAATTTTCCAAAGACTTCATTCTTACCTTTTAGGAAGTATATCCAAGTTTTCCTTGAATAGTCATCAATGAATGAAAGATAATATTCAAACCCACTTAGAGAAGTAGTGGGCATTGGTCCACATACATCTGAGTGTATTAGCTCCAGAATGTTCTTAGTCTTTGTTTCACTCTTTGGAAAGGGGTTCTTGACATTTTTCCCTTTCTTACATCCTTTACATGAGCCATCATGATCAGCTTTCAAATCTGGTAATCCAATGACTACCTTGCTTACATAGGGTAAAGCTTTATAGTTGATGTGACCTAATCTTCTATGCCATAGCTCACTAGGGCTAGAGATCTCATGAGCAAGGGCAGCTTCTGGATGACCCTTGAGCTTATAGAGACCTCCTTCTTCTTCACCAATGACAACTGCATCTTTAAATGTCTTTCCTTTGGACCACATGAGTACTTGTCCATCTATGAAAGCCACTCTAAAACCTTTCTTATCTAGTGCTGAGATAGAGAGTAGGTTCTTCTTTAAACCTGGTACATATAAGATTTCTTTCATCTTCAAAGGTGTTCCAGAATCTAGCTTGTAGCTAGCTTCACCAATTCCTTTGATGGGATATTGGTAGTCATCTCCTAGAGATACCTTCTGTGTAGAAGACTTTTCTTCAAGATTTGAGAAAGTCTTTCTTTGACCTGTCATGTGCTTAGAAGCACCACTGTCAATGAGCCATGTATCTTCTCCAGGAGATACAGATCCAGAGAGTGAAGAGAATAGGACATATTCTTCTGGATCTTCTTTCTTCACCTTATATCTTTTCCTTTTAGGTCTTACCTCTACCTCTTCTTCTTCTTCTTCATCTTCTTCCTCTTCTTCACTATCATTTTCTGCCATATGTGCATGGTGTCTTTTGTGGACAAACTTCTTCTTTTGTGAAGGAC
This sequence comes from Larix kaempferi, assembly GCA_027924585.1. Lineage (NCBI taxonomy): Eukaryota > Viridiplantae > Streptophyta > Pinopsida > Pinales > Pinaceae > Larix > Larix kaempferi. The sequence goes on from BSBM01000528.1 coordinate 2,357,840, forward strand.
AAAATCGGGAGATGTGTCCTAGTTTATCACAGTTGTAGCATTTGACTGTGGAAAGATCTCTTACTGGAATTGGTCCTTTTCTCTTTTTAGGTCTAGAGAAGTGTTGAGATCCTTTGTGGTCAACTTTCTTGAGATGACCCATTCTTCTTCTTTTGGTATGGGTGGCCAAAGCTTGGTCATCCTCTTTGAGAAGAGCTTCTCTGTTGGCTACCCTAGCTTCTTCTTGAACACAATCCTCCCATACTATATCAAACTTCATGCTCTCTTTCCTGGCACACATGGTTTGTATGAATGATTCCCAAGGTCTAGTGAGACCATTGAGAGCAGTCATCACAAGTTCATCCTCATCAAGAGTATCACCAATTGCATCTAGTTGTTCCTTGATTTGTGAAACCCTTGAGAAGTAGTCTTGAATGGATTCTCCTTTGTGCATCTTGGTACTCTTCAATTGAGTCCTTAGGTTCATCTTCCTATTGATGTTCTTTCCTTCATACATTCTTCCTAGGGCATCATACATTTCCTTTGGAGTCTTCTTGGAGGCCACTTGGGGAATCAAGTGGTCTTTAATAGAATCAGCTATGATTCTCTTTTCCCTAATCAAATCCTTCCTATGCTTTTCTTTGGCTTCATCTCCTTCTGGTTCTGCAACTTCATCTTTAATATAATGAGCAAGATCATTCTCTTCAAGAATGAGACCAATTCTGTATTTCCATGCCCGGAAATTCTCTATACCTTCTAGCTTGTCCTCAAGCTTAGTGTTTGGAGCCATCTTCTCTTGGGGGAGTCCAAGAGACAGAGAGTACTTATCTGAAAAGTTACCTTTTACTTTTCCGGATCCTCAGACAGAAATTTATCACACTTTTGGTAGAATTAGGGTTTGACTTTCCCGGAGTTCTACCCAACCAAAAAGTTTGATCTAGGGCTCAAAAGATTTGTCTTGAGAAGGACTATCCAGCCATGTAATCAGATTTCAACAATACCAACTTTTTGCTGAGACCAATTTCTGGTTTATCGCACTTTTGGTAGAATTAGGGTTTGACTTTCCCGGAGTTCTATCCAACCAAAAAGTTCGATCTAGGGCTCAAAAGATTGGTCTTGAGAAGGGCTATCCAGCCATATAATCAGATTTCAATAATACCAACTTTTTGCTGAAACCCTAAACTTCACCGGAGAGAGAGAGAGAGAGATTCTTACCTTGTGAAAGATGTCCTATTCAGTCTAGCTCTGATACCATGTTAAGTTTAAACCAAATAGACTAGCAAGATCACTGAAAGAAGCATAATCACAAGATAGACACAATATTTACCCTGGGAAACCCTCATGGGGTAGAAAACCCAGCAAAGCTTTCCTCAATAAGATGATCAACCAAAATACAAGATGTGCTCCCTCCTTCTTCTCCTCCTTAGCAGATCTCCCAGACAAGTGCGCTACTTTTCTCAAGTCAGCGAGTGTGTCTAATGAGGAGTTCACCTCCTCTATTTATACTAACTCCCGACCACCAAAAATACCTAATGGGGCCGACCTCTCCTGGAGAAGTCTAATAACCCCTAGAACATAACCTTAGGGCCGACCCCCACATGGTGAGTCTAATAACCCTAGTTACCACAACTCCTCGGAGGAATAAACATCTCCGGATACATAATAGAATCACCTCGGAGGGATGGAACATCTCCAGAATAAATAATGTACAAATATAATATTCTTAGAAGTTACAATATTCAACAGGTTGATCAACTCACCTATTACGATCCCAATGCCCCCGTTGCACCCGAAAATGTTCTCCCCATGGTTGAACAACCTGTTTGTGGTGCATCTACCTCGTTGGCTTCCTCCGTGGGACCCATAGTTTACTCAGATACATCGATGACCTCAACATTCCAATCCATTCCACCCCCATCACCAATGACCGAAATATCTAACCTATGTACCCTTTCCCACAATGCACAAACACCCAACAATCAACTGCCCTTGTTACCCAAACCACCATTGGTACCTAGTCATATTGGTGTTACACCCATCCACACAATCCCCTTCCTATTCCCTCCCTCGGGAGTAGTAAGCGCCCTGGTTATGGATACTCTCAGCCTCCTCGAGTTAACCTTAGGACTACTCGTGTGGTATATTTCACCTCCTGTTCCCCCACCGACACCAAATTTCGTCCTACAACCGGTGCAACCCATCGCCACTACTAGTCAACCACCCGTCGGTATCTCTACTCCTTCCTCATCCACCAATCCACACCCCATTATCAAGAACAGTGGGGGTAGAGGCCCACAACCATACACTGTTGTACCCCCTCCCAAAACAGTTAAAAACCCCCTGTGTTTCATGCTCCTCCTAAATGCTCGTTGTGTGATGAGTTAGGTCATCCTACCCATCAATGTCCACAATTACCTGCATTACAAGGGCACATGCAAATGCTTGACGACGACCCCAACATCCCGGTTGTCCAACTCGATCCAGCCCCTAAGCCTTGTAATAAATCACTGCGTACCAACCACCCTTGTGTAATATGCGGTATTTACGGCCCTTACTCACATCACTGTCCTGATCTCCCAGATTACAGAGCAGCTCTCTACGAGATGAATAATTTGGACCTTGAGACAGCGCCCCCCATAATTGAGGAGATCCACCCCCCAGTATCACCCTCATCTGGCGAGATTAATACCATCTATATGATCTCTTCTACTACCACTCCCTCATCAACCGATTTGACAACTCAAAGTTTCCGCAATGATGAGGAGATTCTAGAGTCTCTCACTGCCCAGGATTACCTCTGGGAAGACATGCACCATCGTTTCTACTTCCTCTCAGAAGAGTCCTCCTCCACCACAGCCACCCAATTTGCAGTTGAGTCCAAATATTTCCTCCCCACCAAAGTCGACTGTTTTAAGGATCCCATTCCCGCTCCTGATTCCTTTGAGGAAGGTAACATGGCCAACATCTCACCCGTCATCCACATCGATATCTCTGACCCACCCGGTGCCCTTGAAATCATTACATTAGGAGCCTCCTGTAGTGAGTATGAGATTGGAGAGTACAAAAAACTTTTCCAAGAGTTCTGTGATGTCTTTGCCTGGTCCTATACCGAAATGCCTGGTCTTGACCCCGCTATTATAGAACACCACATCGACACATGGCTAGATGTACCCCCCATTCGCCAGAAACAGTGCCCCATTCATCCCTCAAAGCTCCCCGCCGTTAAAGCCGAGATTGAGAAACTTCGCAAAGCAGGATTCATTTATCCTATTGCATATAACACTTGGGTTTCTAACCGCGTCCCTGTTAACAAGAAACAAGGCACCATCAGAGTATGTACTAACTTCCGCGATTTAAACCGAGCTTGTCCCAAAGACAACTTCCCCACGCCATTTATTGACCAATTCATCGATGCATGTGCAGGGCATGAAGTCCTATCTTTTATGTACGGTTTTTCCGCATACAACCAGATTCAGATCCACAAGGAGGATCAGTACAAGAGTGCCTTTCTCACCCTATGGGGCACCTTTGCCTATCGCGTCATGCCTTTTGGCCTCAAAAATGCTGGTGCCACCTTCCAGTGGGCCATGACCTACTGTTTTCACGACTTGGTTCATATCCTGTTAGTCTATCTCGACGACCTTACAGCTTGTTCCTGGAAACGATCAGACCACCTTAACGACCTCTTGCAAGTCTTTCTGCATTGTCGCAAATATCAAATCCGCTTGAACCCACTCAAGTGTGTCTTTTGCACTCCGACAGGCCGGTTCTTTGGTTTCATTGTTTCCCATAAAGGAATCGCTGTTGATCCCCTGAAAGTCCAATCCATCACATACCCTCCCGCTCCTCGCACACTCCGACAGCTCTAGAGTCTACAGGGAAAATCTAATTTTCTTTGACGCTTCGTTCCTGATTATGCCACCACCGTTCATGGTTTCTTACGCCTGCTTCGTACCCACATACCCTTTGTTTGGGATGACCAGGAACAAGCTGCATTCGAAGGCCTTAAGAAAGCTCTCACGCAAGCCCCTCTGATCTCCCCTCTGGATTTCTCTCAAGACTTCATCCTTTACGTCTCGGCATCCGATCATGCCGTGTCCGGAGTCCTTGTTCAAGAAGATGCTGCTTGCCAGGAGCATGTCATTTATTACGTCAGCCAGACCTTGTCTGGACCACCCCTACGTTACCCGTATGAGGAAATACTAGCCCTTGCTGTGGTTTTTTCCGTCCAAAAATTGCGACATTACATTTTACTCAGTCAGACCACAGTTGTCGCTGACTCCAACCCCATGGTCTATCTCTTGAACCGGTGCCTCCTGCAAGGTCACGTTACTAAATGGGTAATTATCCTCCAAGAATATGACCTCACTTTCAGAACCCCTAAGAGCACTAAAGCCCTCGCACTTGCCTAGCTCATCACCAATCTCCCATCCCTTTTTTCATCCCCACAAATCTCTGATGAGTTACCCTACAATCACTTGTTCATCATCTCATCTGATGACCCATGGTACGATGATATTTTGTTATACCTTCACACGCAGAAGTTTCGTCCCAACATAAATCGTGATGGACGTCATCGTATCCACCACCAGGCCTCTTGATATCTCCTCTTGGGCGATGTCCTTTACCGGTGAGGGGTTGACATGATTCTCCGTCGTTGTCTTGCACATGAGGAAGCTGAACAAGTCCTCAATGACTGTCATAGCGGTGCCTGCGGCAGACATTTCTCTGGAATGGCCACCGCCCGAAAGGTCATCCATGCCAGATACTTCTGGCCCACACTATTTACTAACTGCATCATAGCGGTCAAACATTGCCATAATTGCTAACTTTTTTCCCCTAAGGCTCGGACACCACCCGACGGTCAAACATAGCGGTCAAACATTGCCATAATTTCCATAAAGGTCATCCACGCCAGATACTTTTGGCCCACACTATTTACTAACTGCATCATATCAGTCAAACATTGCCATAATTGCCAACTTTTTGCCCCTAAGGCTTGCACATGAGGAAGCTGAACAAGTCCTCCATGACTGTCATAGCGGTGCCTGCGGCGGACATTTCTCTGGAATGGCCACCGCCCAAAAGGTCATCCACGCCAGATACTTTTGGCCCACACTATTTACTAACTGCATCATAGCGGTCAAACATTGCCATAATTGCCAACTTTTTGCCCCTAAGGATCAGACACCACACTATTTACTAACTGCATCATAGCGGTCAAACATTGCCATAATTGCCAACTTTTTGCCCCTAAGGCTCAGACACCACACTATTTACTAACTGCATCATAGCGGTCAAACATTGCCATAATTGCCAACTGCATCATAGCGGTGCCTACGGAGGACATTTCTCTGGAATGGCCACCGCCCAAAAGGTCATCCACGCCAAATACTTCTGGCCCACACTATTTACTAACTACATTATAGCGATCAAACATTGCCATAATTGCCAACTTTTTGCCCCTAAGGCTCGGACACCACCCGCTCCGTTACACCCAGTCGTCACCGTTGGTCCCTTTTGTAAATGGGCCATCGACTTCATGGAATGTAAACCCTCATCTGCCAATGGCCATAAGTACATCATTGTTGCCGTCGACTACTTCACCAAATGGGCTAAAGCCATGCCCACCTTCAATTGTAAAGCTGACACCGCTGCCCCTTTCTTTTTTAACCATGTTATCACTCGATTCGGGGTCCCCAAACAGTTTGTCTCAGACCATGGTTAACACTTTGAAGATTCCATTTGGTGCAAGTTATCCACCCCACTGAAGTTCGAACATTAGTATTCCTCTGCTTACTACCCCCAAGGGAACGGCCAAGTAGAGGCCATTAACAAAATTTTAAAAACCATCCTCCAACGCACTATTGATCGACATAAGTCCAATTGGCATCACATGCTTTTCCCTGCATTATGGGCTTACCATACATCAACTAAGACCACCACCAGTTTTACCCCGTTTCATTTAGTTCACGGTGTATAGTCTGTCCTCCCCATCAAGTGTCAGATACCTGCCTTACACATCGTTGTTGAGCTTCTCCCAGACACCTCCCCACTTGAGCAACGTCTGCTATCACTAGAACAAGCTGATGAAGACCATCGTGCCACCCTCCAGACCATTGAAGCCGCCAAGAACCACTCCAAAGATGGCTACGACAAACATGTCCACCCACGAAATTTCTACGAAGGAGACCTTGTTCTCGCCTATGACCAAGCCCACGACAAGACCGGTAAAGGAAAGTTTGAATCCATGTGGCAAGGCCCTTACATCGTGTAGACCTGCCTCGGAAACGAGGCATATATTTTAACTGACTCAGAAGGTCACCCTTTGCACAACCCCCGTAATGGGTTGTATCTTAAACGCTTTTATCCTTAAACAAACTCGTGGCCCCATTGGTCCGTATTGTACAGTTTGCTTTCTTTCTGTTTTTCACCATTTTTACCGCAACCTTACATTCATCATTTTTGCATGATCACAAATGGACCATCTTCCACCTCATTACATTGGCTTCGCTGATGGAGCAAGCCACTGGTGTCCAAACCTGGCTTCTGCAACATGGGTCTTATATTCCCTTTCACATGAGTTGATTCACCTTGACAGAATATGTATAGGCGCTACTACCAATAACCAGGCGGACTATGATGCTGTGACCGGTCTCCTGACTACTGCCCTTCAGATGGGCATATGTCACCTTCATGTGTTCCTTGACTCCCAACTACTTGTCTCCCAGCTCAACAACTCCTACCAGGTGTGTGATCCCTGCCTCTTTAGAAAATTCCTGCGCACAAAACAACTCAGCTGCCAATTTGAATCTATAACATTCACCCATTTCCCAAGAGCTCGGAATAGTATCGTAGATCAAATGGCTAACAACATCCTAGATTGGCATATCAATCACACCATGTAAAACATCCATCATGCATCATCATCCCATATCATCTCATCAAAAATATATAAAAATCCAAAAAGATTGCATTTCCAACAAGGGGCATCCACGTGCCTATCATCACACAAATATTTGCATCCATGTGCAATAACATAAACACATTACTATACAGGGGCATCCACGTGCCTATCCTACATACAAAATATTGCATCCATCTGCAATACATAACATACAAATACACAAGGGGCATCCATGTGCCCATCATCCTACACTACTTGCATCCACGTGCAGTACATACACATAACAAACCACAAGCGCATTCACGTGCGTACATTCCATCATAATCGCAAAAGATGCATCCATGTGCATATCAAAAAATAAACGTCAATGTTCCACACATGTCCTGAGTACCTCAGCACTCAGCTATACAAAAAATGTATATACATTGACAAGCCTCATAGAATACAAGCCGTCAGCTACAAAAACCTCGATTGTCCATACACATCGGGGGGGAGTCCCCTCTACTCCCTAGAGAGAGTCATACCCTCCATCGCTGCCTGCATCGGCAGCTTCCGAGTCCTCACCTAGTTCCTCCTCCGACAGCTCCTCATCCCCTGCCAGATCATGTGCTCGACCCCTCTCCTCCAAAATGGCCACCCGGATAGCGATCGATCAAAAATCCCATGGCGCCCCAAGACAATCCTGAATCACCTCCTGATCCAAGTCCCCCCACCCATCATCAGTCACTCCAACCAGCAAACGATCGAGCAACACCTGTACAGACTCCAGAGTCCCCGCAGCATCCCATCGATGCACCTCCCCTTAGCCTGGCAGGGCTGGTATCACTACATGACCCCGGCGGTCTATGTGTCCTGGTGGTGGTCTCGGTCCCACATATGCAGATCATACATCAGTCAGTAACAGCGTAGCAATATTCCAACCTGTCATACACAAAATTTGACATAAACAATAATCAAGCAAATCAATACATACCATATGGTCCCCACGCCTGCCCTAATGGCCATGGTTCCTTCGGATCCCCTGTGTAGTCAATCTCTCTGTATGGATAATCATCCAGTGTCAGTGGCATCTGCAACCACTGTAGGTAGAGCTCCTAGGTGAAGTACTTGCCAACCTTACCACCACCCCATCGGAGCATCATCTCTCCCCACTGCACCATGCATGGCTCCATAGGTCGTGTTGCCCTGATCGGCACCCGTGGCCGTAGTGTAGGTACCCTCTCCATGAAGAAGGCACAAAGAAATGATCCATAACAGAATCCTTCGCCAGATTCCTTCACCGAGGTCAGCTGCTGCTGAACATAAGTGAGGAACATCTGGCCCCAGGCATAGTATACGCCATCCAGCACCCGCTCCACTAGCTACATCTGGCCCCCTAACACTTGCTCAGGCGACTGGGACCCAAAAACTGAACCACGCATGCCGCGATTTCCTGTACGGATGGCTCCTGCAGGTCCACAATCCGGAGTGCATTCCTCTACACTCTAGCCTCCGGATTGCAGTAATGCTCCAAGATATCCTCGATATCCACATCTGCGGACACTCGTGGATGTGTATCAGCCACCCTACCCAGACAGGGAAACCACGTCAAGAAATATACATCTGTGAGGGTGAGATCCACCCTCTCTCCCTGCACCCTCAACGCATGTATGTCAGGCTCCCAAAATCTCACTAACCTGTTCAGTAGTAGCCCTGCTAAACGCATCATGGGCACCTGTGCAAACTTCAGCAGCATGCACAACCCCAAAGTAGACCGCACATGCCGATCCCTCCGGATGACATCCACTATGTTGTCCGGGACCTCCTGCTCTCGCCACAGCACTAACAACATCCTGTCAATCAAACAATGCACACTCATCAGACCCCTGTCAAGGAAATAACCCTTCCCCCCCCTAGGAAACCCTAAAGCTCGATCCCAGTCACGGATTTAGGGACCCTTGCCGTGATCTCAGACCGTGGCTATCAGGGCTACAGTCGCGGTCCGGGACCGCGCATGTACGAGCCATAACTCGCGGTCCCGAACCGCGAGTCCAGCCTCGGAACTCGCGGTCTAGGACCATGTATTCCGACCTAGAACTCGCGGTCCCCGGCCGCGTGCTCAGACCCATAACCCATGCTCCCTAATCGTGGTTCCACCCTGCAAACCCACGGTCCACCCCACGTGGACCGTACAGCAAACCCCCTGGGACCCACTACCCCCCCGAACCCAATAAAAAATGCACGTATGAGTTTATCGGAATACCTGCAACTCCCAGATCTACAAATGACCAGTCGGATCGTCCATAAACACCAACTCAGCTCTGGTCCACTCTGATCTCTATTCAAAGTCAACAAGTCCAAATGACACTTGTCATGTTGGACCCACTTACTATTTATAGTCCGTTGACTTTTTCTTGTTTTGGCCATTCTGAACCCATACGGAGTCCATTTTTCCTACCGTTTATACCATTGGAATCAGCACGACGAGACCGTCATGATGGTCGACTCGTTTTCTTATTTTTTCCTCATCATTTTTTGAGCATTTTTCTAGACACCACTAGTTGCCTCGGTTTGCATGCCACTTTGGCTGCTCTCCGTTTTTGATATATTTTATATCATCGGATTCATTTTTTCCGAGCCCGTGATGATGCTTGAGATCATTTCTTGCTCTCACCCCCATATTTTTTGGGTATTTTTTCCAAAGCGCCCCCCGTCGCCTGGGTTTGCGTGCCACATCGGCCGTTATCCGTTTTTGACACTTTTTAGATCGCCGAATCCAGTTTTTCGAGCTCATGATGATGCTTGAGATCATTTCTCACTCTCACCAGGTACAATTTCAACATTGTGTCCCGACACCTTGCTGCCTCAGTTTACGTGCCACATCAGCTGCCATCGGATTGTTCCTTATTTTTACATGAGCCATTCACTCCTTTCATACTGCAATTATCTCGTTATTTTGCCACCATTCATTATCCCACAAAGAGGCCCACCAGTTTTTCCCCCCACCCTCGTTCTTGGTTCTAATCGATGATTTCTTGATTGAGCACTTCCTCTTTTCCTAGCCATTCCTTTTGTTCGGTATAATTTTATCCCTTTTTTGGGCCGGACAAGTCCTTTACAAAAAGGGCACTTAGGGAGTTTCTGTTCAACTCTTTTCTGACTCCTAAAACAATGAAAAGATCGCCGAGCAATCTTGCTTCCTTTCATGCTCGTTAAAGTACCTGAAAGGGCGTCTATCTAGTATAAGTTTAACCCTTTTCTAGACCTGGTAGACTAATTATGAAAAAGGAATACTCTAGTCACACCGGCTAGAAGAGTTCTTCATTGCATCCTTTTATGCTTCTTCGGGCCTTGGAGACTAACACATGAAAAAGCAACCCCCTGGAGTCTTCTTATTGCTTTCAGACTCTCTAAAATTGAAAGCAACCATGAGCATGAATTGTCCTGGGCTCATACAAATCCACATGACAGTACCATTCCATTATTTCAGAGTCTTCTTATCACTTTCAGACTCCTTAAAATTGAAAGCAATCATGAGCATGAACTGTCCTAGGCTCGTATAAATCCACACGACAGTACCATTTTGAACACACTTCTTCTAGTTCCTTAAACCCATGAAAAAGTTCCCCCCGTGCCTCTCGACACCGTGATCGATCATCTCGGCAGCACCCCCAATAAGGTCGCCTTTGTTCAGAGTATTCTGCAGTCTCCTGCCATCTTACACCAACTTGAGTATCACTCATCCCAGTCACCATCCTTGGTCCATTACAGCTATGATCCATCTCCCACCAGTCAGTTTCATATGCTGCCCGATCATCCCTGCCATCATACTCTGAACAAAGGAAGTTTGAGTCCACCCACTCTACTTGCGCAGTTATCCCCCACAATATGTCAGTCCTACCATCAGTACTCTCACACTCCGGTTCTCCACCTCGTGCTCCTATCAAGGAAACATCATTGCCTTGCTAGTTGCAGGTCTCCCTCTGTCGATGAAATCCCATCTATTCCAGAGGATAGACCCAAAGGTCCCTGCGCCTTGGACTCATCACCATTTGTGGTGCGTGCCTACGGACCATTTTGAGAGGATTCATTAGTGTCTCTCCGAGTGGTTGTTTCTCACATGCTCGACTTCAACACCTTGATTGCATCATTGAGAATCGCATAGGGTATATATCCCTTTAGTTATTGGTCGAAGACCCCGGATCTCCCCCGACTCTAGCACATCGGTGAGTCTGCTTGGAACGCCCAGTTATATGTTCCCATGGATGTCCGGGAAGCCATGCAGTTATATGCTTCCTTGAGTACCCAGTTCAGTGTACCATTGAGGGTATGACTCCCCGTCACTATGATCCAGCAGCTCTTCAGTTGCTCTGGTACCACACTCAGTAGCACTATTGTTATTCCAGTGTATCAGTTCTTCAGCTCAGACATGGTCAACCCAGTAGTATGTCCCAGATTTGTGTCCCCTCTAGACCCTTATGACGTACACAGTGGTTCTCCATGTATCCATCAGGCCCCCATTTTTGGGCCTCATTGTTATTTTTTATATATATCTAGATACGAGCATGGGTATGCCTGCCTCATCCATATATTGAGATTCTTCCTCATTTGAGGCCATGTATATTTCAGGTCCCCATTTTTTGGACCCCCTTGTTATTGTTCTATATCTTGATATGAGCATGGGAATTCCCGCCTCGTCCATATGTTCAGATTATTCCTCATTCATTATTGAGGTCATGTATTTTCAGTTTTTGCAGTTTGTTCGGGACCGTTGTTCCAGGCTCTAGTTTGTCTCTTCTCCTCTCCACATCCCAGGAAAACCATAAAAGACTTATGATGTCTATTGGCCATACGATGAGCTCATGCCCTCACACATCAGGGGGCAATCTGTTAACACCCAAAAAGTGCTCACTAACTCATCTCCCTCATTACATGACTCATTTGTCCATATTTCCTACGATATTTGCCTCCAAAACCTTAAAAACCCATTAAAAAGCCTCGAAAAGGCCAAAAAACCCATTAAAAAGCCTCCAAAAGGCCAAAAAACCATTAAAAAGCCTCCAAAAGGCCAAAACCCCCCCTTTTTTCCCCAAAAATAAAGTAAATTCCTCCAAAAATAGCAAAAACCCTTTAAAAAGGGAATAAAAAATACAAAAAAGAGGAAAAAGAGGGAAAAAAGGAAGCAAAAACCCTATACAGCTGACCTAAACCATATGGTGCCCAAATCCATGGGTCAGCACTCCACCACTAAAAAACCTATAAATAGGTGATGGAGGCACCCCATTTCACATCGACAATCATCCCTATTCTCACTCTGCCAAAAATTCTCTCGAAACCCTAGCTCTCCCTTTAGAGTTAATTTCCACTTGAGAACCCCATTTGGCCCCATTTCCAAAACACTTTTGGAAGAAGGAGAAGGATCAACACTGGAGCTTGGAAGCAACCCTCTTGGACTGCTGCAAAGGCTCCACCAACCTCTACATCTGAGGTAATTTTTAATACAAAAAGAGAGATATTCACCATATTTTCATGTTTTGTTATTTATGTTAATGCTCATGCTAGGTTAAATTTCATACTGTTTTACTGCTTTTATTTACTGTTTATTGAACTGCTACTAAGGAGGCCCTTCTCCTTAGTAGGTGCTCATTTGAACAAGCTAGGGTGAAAACCCTAGCTACAAGTATGATGCCTCCAAAACCTAGTCCCTAGTCTCCCAGCACTCGGGAGCTACTTTCCACTTAGATTTATCACTCCTAGCCAGTCATGCCACCACTTCTCACCTTCCACTGCAGAAGGGCACCTTTCTCACCTACAAGTCCAGTTTACTTCAGTTAGCCACCAGTCTTTCTTGGATTTGAGGCTAGACTGACCCCTCACTGCTGTTCTCACTCTGATTGACCTCCGATGAGACATGACTACCTATTTTGAGTGTAGTTAACTCCTCATGCGTCCTCTACTGAGCCTCCATCCCTATATTGGTGTCCCTTACCATCAATTACACTTATTACACTCAGTTAGACTCAGTTAGACAGCTGTCTGACAGTTACTTTTGCATTGATGACCACCACTGATTGATGATGAGGACTCCTAGTTGGAGCCAAGATACACCATGAAGATATTCGAATGACCTCCTTGGTTAATTCGAATTGCTCACTCATTGTGACAGTGTTGTATTGTAATTCTATCATTCTAGATTATAGAGCACTGATGCATCTCTCTTGCACAGTTTTTTACTCCAATTTGTTTTACATCATTGTGATTGATTTACTTGTTCAATAGATCTACTGTGACTAATTTTACATGGTATCATAGCCATTGCAGGGACAAGATCTCTCTCCTACAGGTGTTCCACATGAAGAATTGAGTGAATTTGCTCAAAATTACTGAAGTTTTGGCATGCAAGATCCCATGTGGGGGTGAACCTTCCTCTCCAACATCCCTAGGAGTGGAAGGAGCGGTCTGTCTATCGACATTACCCGATAGAGTCATGGGAATTCCCACAGTGCCAGATGCAGGAGTCATAATGTGAGCATCTTGAAGCTCATAAGAAATATCAAAAGGATCAGCAGGGATCCTCCGACGTATCTTATAAAAAGGATGTCCTACCTCATCGGTTGGAAGGCCAGCCAAGCAACGAGACCAACGGAGAGGTGGATCTTCCTCCATGATAACTCCAAAAAGTCAATAAATCACAACACCTCCTAATGGCCAACTATCGATCAAAGAGCACACACCTAAAGAAACTACAGCCAAATGCACATAAACAGGGCTGGCTCAAGGGACCTCCCGACACTACAGCCGGTATGTATCGCCTAAGAGAGGCTTGAGACTCCCAAACTATAACCGGAGGTAACAGAATCAATTATAAGGGCCCTCATACTTCACTACGTGCACAGGGTCAAATCCCTATGCATACAACAACTGTGTTGTCTGACCCCTATCTGACTCAGGATACTCACAGTATAACCGTTGCAACCACCCTATGTGATACCTAGGGAAAGAAACTAAGGCCACCACATATAGCCAATGCTCAGGGGGACAGTCGCATGTGGGATCCGTTGTATGGGAAGGGTAGCTAAGGATGAAAATCAAGAGGGTCAAATCCCCCAAGAGCCCCCATACACAAACAAATCCTGGAAATATCTCCCATGTTCAGCTAGTATTGGAGGGCTATCTCTGCAACCAACCTCCCGTGACCTCGTGCTTAACTCTGGTTTGAGTAGAGCTTCCTGAGAACACTGATGTATAGCATGGGTTTCACCACTCCCTGGTCAGACACATAATGTTGGTTCAATAGTCTTGGATTGTTAACTCACAACGATCTATTCCAAGACTCTAAACCTAAGCTAGTTGGTGCACCCTATCAAAGAGGAAATCATTTCTAATCAATTTTAAGATTAAGCATTGATTTTAATGGATATAATTACTCAAAGGATATGGTTGTGAAACTAATGATGTAAAGGAATCAATAATATGCACAATCGAAAAGCACTAGACTCATCTATTCAATAAAAAGCATGCCACTAATATGACAATCAATCCAACGGTTCAGAAGTAAAATGCAATCTCTTTATAGTTTCAATGCACAAGCAAATCCTAGATGAAAACACAAGCACTATGATGCAAAATGCAAGAACATAATGCAAATATTTTTGTATTTTCTCTTATAAATGAAAGGAAAATGCAAAACAATGTTTTTGTATTTTTTCAATATAATGAAATGAAAAAATGCAAGCAAAATCTAACTATTCAGTAAAAAAAATGCAGATCATATCTCATAGACAACCCAGCAAATCCCAAATAGTAAGACTCAGCCAAGCTAATGAGCTATAAAAAAGAGAAATGGTGGAAAACCCAAAATCTCAAAAACTAAAGAAAGAGGAGTTTTTGGTCAATAACAGAGCATGGAACAGTCAGGAAACAGGCCAAGTAAGACTCAGGAACACTAAGAACCAACCCAACAACAACCCAAGGTCAAAAACCAATCAAACTCAGAGTTATACACGACTGTTCATAGAATAGTAGCGGGTACACGCGGGATACAGTACAAACAATAGTGGGTAGACGCGGGCAATACTAGGTTGACCCACGTACAGGGAAAGGAAAATGAGCCCCCAAAAAGTCTAACAATCAAGAAAAAGCTAGTTTTCTAAATTAAATACCAACAACCAGTTAATCACACAGAAGCTCGACAAGCATCAACTCAAAATAAGGAAAAATGCCTAAAACTCCCCAAAATGGATGTTTCTCCCCAACGGAGTCACCATTTCTGTTATGGAGAAAAAATTCCTATGGCTTGGGGCAGACCACAATAGACAGATGACTACCAGTAACAAACTCGATTCCCAATGCAATGCTATATAAATGAAAATGCTAAGATATGGAGAATAAGACCAACCTTCAATCGGATGTTCGAAGTAGATCCCCGTTGAGCTTTAAATCTCTACACTTTAACCTGCAGATTAGTCTCAACAACAGATACAAGCAAGTGCATATAATATATGAAAGGAATTAGCATGATCAATAGCATGGTCCATGATATAATAAGCAAATGTAAGCCAGTGTAATTTAAATAACATTCACAAGATCAATTGGACGTGAAAACGAGTATTTCCATTAATAATAACAAGAAGTAAAAGATACAACCTCTTTCCCGCAACCAATCTGAACCAAGAACTAGGTCTCTCCACTTGTGCCTCCACCACTTCAATCCCCCATGCAATGCCAAACTCAAACTATGAAAGGAGTTTGGGAGGTGAACATAAGAAGTTCACAACAACAAGGATCGATGGATGTAGACTCAACTCATGACAAAACTCCAATAGAGTTACGGTGCTTTATCTTTATCCTCCTTCCATGTACCATAAGAGCTCAATATATATCCTTCCAAAGGTATGTGAAAGGTCGAATGGATTCACTTAGGGGGTACATGGAGGGCCAAAGGTCACCCTAAGACCACTTTTTGGAGTAAAAAGTAATTTGTCCATGGTTTTTACGATTTAACTTGATGTACACTAGCTATAGTGGAGTAGCATGCGTGTACGCTGGCTATAGTGGAACAACAAGCATACAGGAACAAAAATAGGGAAGAGTGGGTTCCTAGAGGAAAGAGAATGAATCTAAGTCTCTGAAATGAATACTGAAGGCCAATGAGTGTTGATGCTCACAAGGCGGAAAATTACGTTGTAACAATGCCAGTTTCTCTTACAATAATGTTGTTTCATGCAGGGGTCATCATCTTTAGAGATATTTCATGCTTAGGAAACTCTGCTTCAATAAATTTTACCCCTTTTGTTGTTTCCTCGGAGATTCCCTCTAGAAACTAGGCATGGATGGAAACTTTCCCAATGAACCGATGGAGATATTCTACTGTTAGGATGTCTATCTTCCGTATGTAGTCTAACTCTGTGCTCAGCTCGCTCTGCAGTTCTGAGAGGAATTGGTCTCTGACAAGGAAATCATTTATGGTTTGACATGTAACCATTTGGCACTTCTTGTGAGTTTCACAAATTTTCAGGTAGAAATCGGTACACCGCCCAATGGTTTTCTGGATTCCCACATTTACTTTAACACCCCATCTTCTAGAGAATTAAATGAGACCCGAATCTAACTTTGAATCCTCCATGGTATTTAGAGGTAGGTTCCCAGGGAAACCTAATTTCCCTTCTCTCCATTCAATTTGTTTCCTGATATCCTCCATGATGTGCACATACTTCCTCCTGAGTCTCAGAGCTTCGGCGTCGATTTCCTTCATCCTTGAAATCATCACCTTCATCTTGCATACTTCTTCCGTAATGAGTTCTTGTGACTGGTGAATTTTCCTCTGTAAGTCACATGCCTTCTCATGGAAAGGAGTTAAGTATTGCTTTTTCTCAACTGCATCTTTCAATTGCTCCATCAAAGACTCATTTTCTTCCACCAACCTTCCAAACCAATACTTGTAGTAACCAACCTGTTGCCTGTTGTCTGCATCGCTCTTCTATAATTCTTTAATGTGAGTTTCTAAGTCTCTTTTCTCGCCTTCTGTAATGACCAACTGTTCAGTCCGTATATCCTTTTCAGCTTTGAGGTTTTGGTATGCTTTTGCTATTCTCTCCTTTTCAGACAGAAGGGTGCTATGCTTCCTTTTCAGCTCCAAACCTTTCTGTACTTGTTTCATCAAATTGTCTTTTACTTTGAAAATCTTATCTTTTCCTTTTCTCACGTCTTCTATCAGCTTATTGACATTGTCGGCACTTTCCTGTGCTATAGCTATGTTGGATTCTGCCGCAAACTGACAGTCACTGTGAGTTCCCTCGAAGATTGTGCTCTCTGTTGTTGTCACAACATCATGGTAAGTTGAGAATTTCATTCTCTTTTCTGAATTTCTCATGATAGCCTTTTTTTTGGAGTCGAAAAATATTGTATCCAAACTTGCCACTGTGTGTTTCTTTGACAGGGTGAATGGGGTGAGAGAGAGATCCGGCAGTGAGGAGTGTCCCCCTGTGATTACCTTTGGTATGTCTATGTCCTTGTCCTGAGCACTCGGGCTTCTTGGCTCCACATCTTTCTTGGACTTCTCTTCTTCTTCCTCTGCTCTCTATTGTTCAACAAATTCCCTTTCTTCTCTTTCTTTCTCTTCTTGTATCCTTGCTGCCTCTTCTATTTGGATCCTCTCAACCTCCTCCTTTTGGATATTTTCGATCTCCTCTTTCTAAAGCCTCTCTGCTTCTTATTTCTGAATTTTTTCAGCTTCTTCATTTTGGATCCTCTCAGTTTGCTCCTTCTGGATTATGTCCGTCTCTTCCCTTTTCTTCTTTTTAACTTCCTCTAACTGCATAGCTATTGCATCTTGACGGTGCTTCTCTTCTTCCTCCTTTTGCTTTAACCCAGTTACCTTGGCCTTTTTGGCCTTGGAACTGCAACCAGCTCTGATTTTGGGATGGTAGTGCTTACCTAATTCGGTCATGTTCTTAGCACTCTGAAAGAATTCTTCATCTTTGTCAAAAAAATGTGTGTAATCAAAAGTAACCTTGTAGGAAGTGCAGTGGGCAGTGATTTTTCCTTCAGGGTCGTACCTTTTGAAACTCTTCATTCCAAAATGAAAGATTTCTAAATCTTGAGCAATGTCTACACCATCTTTTGATTTGTGAAGCTAGTATGCTCCAATAGTGAATGGCATCGGCGGATATGCAACCTTTTTCTTATCATGGAGAATCCTACTAACTCCGTCGATGAAGAGTTTCCTCATAGATTCTTTATGCACGACGTATTCAGTGGCATACCGAGGAAACAGAGAAGGGGGTCGAGTTCCTCCACGCATTCTTCTATATGTTCTTTCAGAAGAGAAGTAATAATCTCTGAATGCCTCTATGACTGGCATAACATTCTCGGACAGACAGTTTGGTTCTTCTTGGAAAATCAGTTGATACAGTGGCATAATGAACCTTTCATAGATTTGGGTGTAATGGATTGCGTACTTGTGGGCCCATGTTATTTGGTAGTCCACGTAGACGGGAGACTCCTTACGATTCCAGACGCATCCCAAATCAGGGAAAGGGTGCTTGATGAATAAGCAGTCCACCAGATAAGATGACATAAATAAATCAACTTTCTTTTGTGTTAATCCCCCTTGTGCTATGGCTAGATGTGAGGACATGCTATCCGAGATGATATCTTCCCAGTTAAATATTGTTTCATGTGTCGCCACATGGAACATCACCGTCACCCAGCCGAGTTTATACATGTTTCCATTTTCCAAACTGAAAACTCGGTTCAACATCAGGGCGATGATCCTGTATGGAGTCCTTAGGTGCTGACTCTCATACTCTCCACTGGTCCTTAACCTCATATGTCTTTCAGTAATCTTCATCTTCTTGGCGCAGTCTAAAGGATCCATTTTAAGCCCTGATATCCAAACATCATTTAGTAGGGCTTTAGGGAAGGGAAATTTGTATGCTGCAGTGATATGGTCTAGTCCAAAAGATGCAAGACTCATCCAGGTGATATCTGCAATGATTCTGGTGTCAGTATTCACCTGGGGTAGGATCCACCCAATGACTTCGACGCATAGAAACAATTCCGGTCGGGTAGCTACCGTATGGACACCAAATTTCTTAATATTCTGGTAAACCAATGGTTCTTCTAAAGATGCTTCTGGGAAGTTTTGGTCCCTTATGGCCTTGTATAATTTGCCCCATTTTAACTCCGAGGAAGCTCCTGTCAGAGCTTTAGTGTCTCCGAACATCGTTTTGAGTGAGGTGTCCAAAAGGATTTCTACGTCTGAGTCTGATTCGATCAACTTAGCTTTACTTCTGGTGGACCCTCTATGCATATCAAATCTATGACGACACCGAAAGAAAAAATAAGGAATCATAATAAACAGTACAATATCTATGATGTGGTGAATTAAGCAGAACAAAATATGAGTGTTAATTTCCATTTCCAAAACGCTTATTCAGGTTGAAGCTCAGGTAGAAGCAAAGAACAAAACACTTATATATGATTTATCAACCACGGCATGATTATTTAGCATGACAAATACAATAGTTCAGTTCTGTAGGTGTTCTTCGGCATTTATTTATAATTTCAGGATGCATACTATTTATGCCAAAAAAGGAAAAACTTTTAAGCACACCATGCATCTAACATTTATGCAAATCTAGATTTTGAGAAAACAACCAATAGGTGATGGATGAAGCCTTTTCTTATCTTATGAAATCAAAACAGCTATACAAGAAGTTAAATTTTAAATTGAATATCATGTCGACGAAAAACTACTAAAAGAAATGTGTAGGTGCATGAAAGTGTAAGTCATATCGACTGCATGATATCCAAAAAATGGGGTGACTTTATGTGGAAACCTTGTTCAAAAGATAAATTCCTCACGGTCTTAAAGGTGGCCCATGGACATGACGAGATAAAAAATGGCAGGGCAGATGTGGGGTTTTCTCAAAAAATCCTACAAGCAACTAAGTCACACATATTTTACCCTCTGGGAAAAAGGTCAAAACTGTGATGGCTAACGTGGGAAAATGGAGACCAGGGAAGTATGCTTGCGGTTCCGCGGTTTGAAGAGAAACGATAAAACATACGCACTAGGGCCAAAATAAAATGAGAAAGTTGATGGCTAACAAGTGCTTAAGAATTACTTTCAACATCCAAAAGAAAATGAGACAGTGTTAAGAAACCCCCTACCCGTCAACGATGGAAAGGATCACTGGGGAAAACGACCTGGCGGTTGTGTCGATCTGGTATGTTCTGAATGGTAGAAGACCAAAGGTGCTTTCGAAGGACATCTAGATTTTTGTGAATGGTGGAAACAAAACGAAAAACCCCGTCTATATATAAAATTCCAAGCATTTAAATCGCACGGGGTTTGGATAGGTTAGTAATAAATTCGCACGGGGTTGGTAGTTGGGTAATAAGTTCACATGGGGTTCATTTAATTTCCCCACCCGTCCACTTTCGTATTTTCCAAAACAAACTACGCCAACAGCTTTGGTGATTTCGCCATAACTCTTATGAAACGGTCAGTGGATTTTAAGCCAAATGAAGGAGAAATGGTTAGGGGAGTTAAGCCATGCAAAGATGAAATAGTTTGGAAGGAGCGAGGAAATCAACGAGATAAGCTCAAAGTGAGCGAAATGGTTGGTGGACTTTACCATAACTCTCGCAAAGGCTTCGACAAGATAAGCAAAAACACATTGATGGAAAGCGCGCATGAAACGTTTAGTGGGAAGTCCTTTTCGGCATCCAACGGTCGGTGAGATAAGCTCAACTATAGTGAAATGGTCGGTGGACTCTACCACAACTATGGTGAAACGTCGTCACTTTAAGCACTAAGAACTGTGACCGGATTGCTACGACAAGGAACGACCAAGAAAACAAAATGGCAAAATGGTCGGTGATAAATGGCTCAAGGCACCACGACCGATCGACAAAAATTAAGCCAAAGGACAGCGCAACGGTCGATAAAGAAAAACTTAAAGACGGTGTACTGGTCGGAAAAAAAGAACAATACGACTGCAACCAGTCAACAAATTTTGAAGGAAAATACCATGCCCACTTCGGTGAAAGAAAAGCAAACAAGGTGCGACTGCTTCGGTGAAAAATAAACTAAAAATCCCCGAAACTATTAGCCAAAGATAAATAAAATAAAATAAAAAATAAAACTGCGACTAGCTCAATGAAGGAGACTTGAGTTTTGACTTAGCCAAAAAAGACAACTTTTTCTTGAAGAGTTTATAAGAAGAACTAAGGGTCAAAAGCTGGACTTTCGAGAGACTACAAACTCTAAAAACAAAAAGAGGGGCCTTGTAATTGTTTTAAAATTATGGGGATAAGGTTGCAGTAGCAACACATAGGTAGTAAATTTGAGTTGAGAATAGATCATAGTGGGATGAAGTATTTGTTTGAATAAAAAAATTTAAATGCAATACAAACAAGATGAACATAATTTCTACGTGAGTTTGATTTTGATATCAACTATATTAAAGGAAAAGAGAACAAGTTTTTTGGTGCACTCAGTAGAAGAGTTCATGGCATGCATGTTTCAACCATTAGTATGTGTAATTTAGATACAAAAGCCCATATTTTAGATGTTGCCATTTTAGATTAACATTACATTCAGGTAATAGAGTAATTTGTACAACATAAGTATGAAGGTTATATTTTGGAAGATGATGGAATACTTATGTACAAAAACATAGTTTATGTTCTTAACTCAATGGAATTAAGAAAATTGGAAATGAAGGAGATGCATAATGTTCCATATGTAGGACATCCTACATCCCAAAAGACAATTGTAGCAGTAAAAAGGAAATAAATTTTTCCAAGAATGATGAAAAATATTTCCTAATATGCAGTAAGGTGCAGGGAATGTCAAAGAGTAAAACTTGAGCATAAACATCCAACATGATTGCTTCAACCATTGCCAATACCTATGCTGAAATGGGATGTGGTGAGCATTTAATTCACCACTAAGTTTCCTTAGACAACAAAGAAACATGATTCCATTATGGAGGAGGTAGATAAGTTAACAAAAGCTTCTCACTTTGTACCATTCAAATTGACTCATAAAGTAATTAATATAGCATGTATTTATATGAAACAAATTGCCATATTGCATAAGTTACACAAGGAAATAGCTTCAAACAGAGATCCGAAATTCACTTCCTCTTTTGAAAGGATTATTCAAACGATTTGGAATATGTCTGAATCTAAGCACAACAGATCATTTGCTGATAGATGGGAAAACTGAGAGAGTCAATCAAGTTATTGAAGATATTATACGAATGTATGTGATGGATCAACCATAAAAGTGGGAAGACTACCCATATTTGGTAGAGTTTTCATATAATAATTGATATCATTCTTCTCTGAAGATGAGTCTATTTGAAGCCTTATATGGAAAGAAGTATAACACTCCAATAAGCTAGTATAATCTAGTTGATAGAGTAATAAATGGTCTGTAGTTACTAAGGGAAATGGAAGAGTAGATGGTAAAAATAAGTTAGAATTTGAAAATAACACATGAAAATAGAAGAGTTATGTAGATAGAGGAAGAATGTTAAATAAGTCAAAGTTGGGGATCATGTATATTTGAAAGTTAGGCCAAAGTAAAGTTCCTTGAAATTGGGAATCTATCCAAACTTGCTGCTCGATTTTGTCGGCCATTTGAAATTTTGGATAAGATAGGACTTATATCTTATGCATTAGGATTTATTACATGTCTATGAGCGCATAATGTATTTCATGTGTAATTATTAAAGAAATATGTTCCTTATCCTAACCAAAAAATTGATTAGGTTGTGATTAGGTCAAACTGGAAGGAGATATTTTTGTGCAACCATTGCGTATAATTGATTGAAAATTGATGTTTCTAAGAGACAATGCCATCAAATCGGTAAAGTTACAATGGACCCACTATAGTCTTAAAGAAGAAATGTGGGATTTGTTGAATATTGTAACTTCTAAGAATATTATATTTGTGCTTTATTATTCCGGAGATGTTTCATCCCTCCGAGGTGATCCTATTATGTATCCGGAGATGTTTATTCCTTCGATGAATTGTGGTAACTGGGGTTATTAAATCCTCCATGTGGGGTTCGTCCCTGAGTTAATTAATTAGGGGTTATTAGACTTCATTGGGAGAGGTCAGCTCCATAAGGGAATTTAGTCAATCGGGAACTAGTATAAGTAGAGGAGATTTCTCCTCACTTATCACACACTTGCTCAGCTCAAAAAGTAGCGCACTTGTGTTTGAGAGGTCTGCATAGGAGGTAGAGAAGGAGGTCAAGTCTTTGAGCACATCTTGTATTTTGGTTGATCATCTTATTGAGGAAATCTTTGCTGGGTTTTCTACCCCATGAGGGTTTCCCAGGGTAATATCTTTGTCTATCTTGTGATTATGTTTCTTTCAGTGATCTTGCTAGTCAAATTAGTTTAAACTTAACATGGTATCAGAGCTAGCCTGAATATAACATCTTTCACAAGGTGAAATTATCTTTCTCTCTCTCTCTCCCAAAATTAGGGTTTCTGCAAAATTTAGTATTTTTGGATTCTGGTTGTATGGCTAAATAGCCCTTCTAAAGATCTATCTTTTGAGCCCTGGATTGAGTTTTTTGGTTGGGTAGAATTTCGGGAAAGTCAAACCCTAGTTTTACCAAAAGTGCGATAAACCAGAAATTCTATTGCAGATCTGGAAAAGTGAAAAGGTAAAGTTTCCTGGTAAGTACTACTCTATTTCTTATCTCTTGGACTCCCCCAAGAGAAGATGGCTCCAAGCATTAAGCTTGAAGACAAGCTTGAACGTATAGAGAATTTCTAGGCATGGAAATACAGAATTGGTATCATTCTTGAAGAGAATGATGTTGCTCATTATATCAAGGATGAAGTTGCAGAACCTGAAGGAGATGAAGCCCAAGAGAAGCATAGGAAGGATTTGATTAGGGCAAAGAGAATCATAGCTTATTCTATTAAAGACCACTTGATTCCCCAAGTGGCTTCCAAGAAGACTCCAAAGGAAATGTATGATGCCCTAGGAAGAATGTATGAAGGAAAGAATATCAATAAGAAGATGAACCTAAGAATTCAATTGAAGAGTACCAAGATGCACAAAGGAGAATCCATTCAAGACTACTTCTCAAGGGTCTCCCAAATCAAGGAACAAATAGATGCCATTGGTGATACTCTTGATGAAGATGAACTTGTAATGACTGCACTAAATGGTCTCACTAGACCTTGAGAGTCATTTATACAAACTATGTGTGCTAGAAAAGAAAGTATGAAGTTTGATGTAGTATGGGAGGATTGTGTTCAAGAAGAAGCTAGGGTAGCCAACAGATAATCCCTTCTCCAGGAGGATGAACAAGCCTTGGCTACACACACTAAGAGAAGGAGGAATCAATCTTACTTCAAGAAGGATAATCACAAGGAGTCTCAATCTCCATAAAGATTTTAGAAGAAAGGAAGTAGAAAATTCTCTTCTTTCCAATGTTTCAATTGTCATAAAGAAGGACACATTGCTAGATTTTGTCCTTCAAGGAAGAAGAAAAATACTCACTACAAAACACATCAACCACATCTTGCAGAAGATGATAGTGAAGAAGAAGAAGAAGAAGAGGAAGTAAGGCCTCATAGGAAAAGATCCAAAAGAGATGAAAAAGAAGAAGAAAGGCCCCTCCCTAGGAAAAGATCTAGAAGGAATGAAGAAGAAGATGCAGAAGAGTATGTTCTATTTTCTGCACTCTCTGGATCTGTGTCTCCTGGAGAAGATACATGGCTCATTGATAGTGGTGCTTCAAAGCACATGACAGGTCAAAAGAAAACTCTCTCAAGACTTGAAGAAAAGTCTTCTCCACAAAAGGTATCTCTAGGAGATGATTATCAATATCCCATCAAGGGAATTGGTGAAGCAAGCTACGAGCTTGATTCTGGAACACCTTTAAAGATGAAAGAAATTTTATATGTACTAGGTTTGAAGAAGAACCTACTTTCTATCTCAGCACTAGATAAAAAAGGTTTTAGAATTGCATTTATTGATGGACAAGTACTTATGTGGCCCAAAGGAAAATCAATTGAGGATGCAATTGTTATTGGTGAAGAAGAAGGAGGTCTTTACAAACTAAAGGGTCACCCAAAAGCTACCCTTTTCCATGAAACCACTAGCCCCAGTGAGCTATGGCATAGAAGGCTTGCTCACATTAACTACAAGGCCCTACCCTATGTGAGCAAGGTGGTCATAGGATTACCAGACTTAAAGATTGACCATAATGGCTCATGCAAAGGATGTGAAAAGGGGAAGAATGTAAAGAACCCTTTTCCAAAGAGTGAAACAAAGACTAAGAAAATTCTGGAGTTCATACACTCATATGTATGTGGACCAATGCCCACCACATCCCTAAGTGGGTTTGAATACTATCTCACATTCATTGATGACTATTCAAGGAAGACTTGGATATACTTTCTAAAAGGGAAGAATGAAGTCTTTGGAAAATTCAAAGAGTTCAAGGCCTTAATAGAAAATATCTCAGAAAAGAAAATCCAGATTCTCAGAACAGATAATGGCAAAGAATATACTTCAAAGGACTTTGAAGACTTTTGTAAGGAAGCTGGAATCAAGAGGGAACTAACCACTCCCTACAATCCCCAACAAAATGGGGTTGCTGAAAGAAAGAATAGAACTATCATGGAAGCTGTAAATACTATCATACATGACCAAGATCTACCCATGTATCTATGGGATGAAGCAGCTAGGACAACAAGCTATGTACAAAATAGACTATCCCATAGTGCTCTTGAATTGAAGACTCCAGAAGAAGTGTTCACAGGAAAGAAGCCTGAGGTAAGTCATCTCAAAATATTTGGATGTCCTGTGTACATTCACATTCCAAAAGAAAAGAGAACCAAGTTAGATCTGTAAAATTAGTCACGGCAGATCTAATGAACAAGTAAATCAATCACAACAGATGAACATAGAAAATATGGTGTAAAACTGTGCAAAACATGCATCAGTGCTCAATATCCCAATGAGGGTGAATAATTACAATACAATACAGTAACAATGATTCAGAAATTCGAATTGACTAAGAAGGTCATTCGAATTACTGAATGGTGTAGCTTGGCTCCAACTAGGAGTCCTCATCATCAATCAGTGGTGGTCATCAATGCACAAGAACCAGTCATCCATGTGTCAATCTGGGTCTAATTGAGTGTAACAAGTGTAACTGAAGTGTGTAGCACTGATTAAGGGAAGGAGGCTCAGTGGAGAGTGCATGGGAGGCTTAACTAAAGTCAGAACAAGTCATCTAGTCAATTTGGAGGTCCAATGGAGTGAAACAGTCGGTCAGGAGTGAAACTAGCCTCAAATCAAGGAGAATCGGAGCTAACTGAGTGTAACTGAAGTGGAACTGAAGTGGTAGGTGAAGAAGTGCGCCCTTCTCTGTCAATAGGTGACAAGTGGGTGCCTTCCTGACTAGGAGGGCTGAAACTCTGATGTAAGAAGCTCTTGGGTGCTAGAATGAAGTGGCTAAGGTGTTGGAGGCATCAACCTGGTGACTGGGATGCATGCAAACCCTAATTGCATGCAAGGTCTTGAAAATGATGATGTGGATATCTGAACACCCCCCCTCAAGCTAGACTATGATGTGCAAAAAATAATGTAGGGCCCTGGTAACTAATACCAAAGGTCACCCCAATACAATAATCCAAAAAAAATGCTGAAAATAAGCTAAGTGAGGAAAGAGGGAAAACCCAGTGGGAAGAAAGCCCCCCCTCAAGATAAGAACATAATAATGGATCAATCTGTCTCCACCATGATGGAACTCACCCCCAACAGTGAACAGAGGTAAGAGAACTTCTTCTCAGTGAAGCTCTTGGTGAAGATGTCTGCAATTTGCTCATCAATAGGGCAATATTGCAGAATGATGGTGCGATCATGCACCAATTGTTGAATGTAGTGCATATGAATCTCAATGTGTTTGGTCCTCTGCCACTGAACTGGATCTGTGGAGATCTTGATAGCACTTTGATTGTCACAAAAGAGGACAGTCGAAGTAATGCCACCAAAACCAAACTCAAAAAGAATACCCTGCAACCAAACTGCCTGAATGCAGGCATTGACTGCCCCTCGATACTCTGCCTCTGATGAAGAAAGTGCAATGGATGCCTGCTTTTTGCTGGACCAGAAAATATGGCCATGACCAACCATGAAAACATAACCGGAAGTGGACTTCTGATCAATGCTATCACCTACCCAATCTTAATTAGTAAAACCAATGAAATCAAGCTCAGAATCTGTAGCATAATGTATGCCAAAATGTTTCGTACCTTGCACATACTGTAAGATCTACTTGGCTGCCCACCAATGAAGCTCATGGGGCTGCTGCATATACCTTGACACGGCACTCACGACATATGAAATATCAGGCCTTGAGTGTGTCAAGTAAAGTAGTGAACCAATCAACTGTCGATACATACTGCAATCTGCAAGCGGTGTAGAATTTCCCTCCTCAAGACTGATTTCTGAGAGGAATGGGAATGGGGCTGCTTTACATTCAGCCATATTAAACTTCAATAACGGGTCAGAAGCATACTTTTGCTGAGATATAGTGATCCCATCAAAATTTTGAGCTATCTCGAAGCCCAAAAAGTGACTCAACAAGCCCAAATCGCTCATGTAAAGAGCTAGATTTAAGGCAGTTTTTAGCTTGTTTATTGAAGTAATACTGCTACTAGTAATGATAAGATCATCAACATAAAGTACAATAACCAAAAAATTACCTTTAACTTGCTGAAGATACACATTCGGATCATATTTGCATCTTTTGAAATTCTGAGAAAGAAGGAAGGAGTCCAACTTTGCATACCAAGCTCTTGGGGCCTGTTTTAACCCATACAAAGATTTATTCAATCTGCAAACTAATGATGGATATGATGTGTAGCCTTATGGCTGCTACATATATACCTCTTCAGCAAGGTCTCCATGTAGAAAAGCACTCTTCACATCCATGTGGTGCACTTCCCAGTGCTTGGATGCGAAAATTTCCAAAACAAGGCAGATGGAATCCATCTTTGCAACCGGTGCAAAAGTCTCAGTGTAGTCCACTCCTTGGACTTGGGAGAAACTTTTTGCCACCAACCTTGCTTTGTATTTTCTAATAGAGCCATCAGCAGCAAATTTTGTGCGGTATACCCATTTACATTGACTAATTTTCTTCCAGGTGGAAGAGAAACTAGCTCCCATGTATTGTTCTTTTGAAGAGAATTGTACTCTTCATCCATGGCACTTTGCCATCTCGGATCTTGGTGGGCATGATAGTATGTTGTGGGATCTGAACCAGTCATCAAATGACAAATCTCATGAAGTAATGGATCAGAAATAGAAAGAGCCATACCTGCTCTTTGAAAGTATGCTCTTGTTCATCTTGGATCAACAGGATTTCCAATGTTCGAACCAGCAGATTGAAGAGTGTTTTGGGCCCACTTTGGTAACTGAGGAGGATCATAATGGTCATATTCTGAACCTGATATGTCATGATCATCATGTGCTTCTAAAATATCAGAAATATCAGAACCAATACCTTCATTATCACTGCTCGAATCTTCTTCTGATGAAGGCGGTGAAACGATAGTTTGTTCCTCGACTAGTTGCAATTCTTAAAGCGGTTCTTCAAATTGCACACTACGCTCTATGAATATATTTTAGGATCTGATATCCATGAGTTTATATGCTTTTGATTCTTCCCCATATCCTATCAGTATACACTCAATACTTTGTGGATCCAAAGCACGTCTCTTCTTGGAAGGAATTCTAGCCCATGCAGTAGAGCCAAAAACTCTCAAATTCGACACATCCAGTTTGTGACCAAAGAATGCTTCGAAAGGAGTCATACCTTTAACAGATGAATGTGGAACTCGGTTCTAAATGTATGCAGCAACATTGATTGCTTCAACCCAAATATTTGCAGCCAAACCTTTTGATTCAATCATGCAAGTAGCCATCTCTTTCAGTGACCGATTTTTCCTTTTCGCTACACCGTTCTGCTGGGGTGTGTAGGGAACTGTATGTTGGATATGAATTCCACTTTGGGCACAAATTTGAAGAAACTAGGCCTTGATATATTCTCCACCTTTATCAGATCTAAGAGCTTTGATCTTTCTCTCAGTGGTGGTCTGAACAGAAGCCTTAAAATCCTTGAATTTTCCAAGCACTTCTGACTTGTTTTTGAGAAAAAATACCCATGTAAAGTGGGAAAAATCATCAATAAATGTCAAAACATACCTTGAACCATTTAATGACATATTGGGAAGCGGACCACTGATACCAGAATGTATCAGCCCCAAAACTGTAGAAGCTCTGCTAGCTTTGTCGCAGTCGAACCTGTGGTCAGGGTGCTTCCCAATAATGCAACCGGTGCATATTTCCTTCGAGGAACGGAGTTGTGGAAGACCATATACCATGGATTTGTTTGATAACAGTATAAAATACTTATAATTAAGATGTCGAAATATCTCACTCCAAATCCTACTAACCTCATTACCATGTGTGCGAAGAGCAGTGGGCTTTGCAAGCGGAATAAAGTGTGAAAACTCATAGCATTTTGCAGTGTAGTTCGCCTTTCCGACTGCAATAAGTTTTCCACTTTTGATATCAGAAATTTCAACTGTATTAGGGCTTAATGTAACTTGCTTCGGTTCACCAGTGTGTGTCATTTGATACATAGAAAGAAGATTTGAAGCCAAGGAAGGCACATAGAGAACATTTTGAAAGCTTCCATGATCTACATGGATTGTACCTTTTCCCTTTGAAGAAATTTTTGAGTCATCTCCCAAATGGATGGGGATGGAGCTATTTGGATCGAATGAAGAAAAAGAATCAATATTTGCAGCCATATGATTCGAGGCACCCGAATCTATCAAAAGAGTAGTGGGCTTCGAAACAGTTTCCATGAGTGCTTGTCCTCATTCATGATCATCATTCCTATCCTTCTTCCTTGCACCGTCAGGAAGAGTTATGTTGTTCTTTTCCAAAATGAGGGCCATTTGATCTATAGTCTTCTTAATACATGAAATTTCAGGATGAAATCCATGGTTGCAATAAGTACATTTAGATTTTTCCTTACCCTCTTTTCCCTTTTGCTTGAACTTCGAACTGGATGGTGCATCCGTCTACTTGGCTTTCTCTCTTTGCTTGTGAGGTTCGAATTTGGGCTTCTCTTTCTTTTGCTTTCCTTTACCATTCGAATTCTTGGGTCCTTGAACAAATAGGTCTGAATATTTGGAGTTTATGGACCCCATTTGAATCAACTTATCATGCTCTTTTGTAACGGACTCAATGAAGGCATTCAAGGTAGGCATCTTCCAATTCGGGGTAGTTAGCCGACCGGAATTAAAAGTAGAGACAAATACCGAATAGTCTTTACCAAGCTTGGTGAAAATAGAGAGGATCAATTGCTTATCCTCTTTGATAAATCCACTGTTCTTCAACTACAATTTCAAGTGCTTGAATTTTGTGAAAAACTCATTGATGGTCTCGAAATTCTTAGGACTA
Source organism: Larix kaempferi (assembly GCA_027924585.1). Classification (NCBI taxonomy): domain Eukaryota; kingdom Viridiplantae; phylum Streptophyta; class Pinopsida; order Pinales; family Pinaceae; genus Larix; species Larix kaempferi. The sequence continues at coordinate 2,388,238 of BSBM01000528.1, forward strand.
AGAGCAATCAATTCATTCTCTAATTGAAAATCCCTAAGCTCGTCCTGCTTGCCAAAAAGTGTTTCAAGTTGCTCCCATATTGCTTTTGGAGTCTTCAATCCACTGAGATGGAAGTGAAGATCTTTGGAAATAGAGAGGCAAAGAAGACCATAAGCTTAATCAAGCTTGTTGTAGTGTTTTGTTCTTTCTGACAATGTGCTTGGCTCCAATTCGAGGCCAATAGTGACTCTATAGTATCCTTTTGAATGTAACATGATCTCCATATCTTCTTTCCAATCAAAATAATTGAAAGGTGTGAGGATAGGCTTTGAAGAAGAGTATTCCATTGCTAGGAGCGAGTGCACTTTGATGTAGAAAGACTTGCCAAAGCAAGGTAGCGAATGCAATTGAAGGAGACAATAACCTACAAATCACACTCAATACAAGAACAATGAGGTCAAACAATCCACCCTTTTAGAGTTGCATCACACTTGGGATTGGAGATCAAGCAATGTTGAATGGGTCCAATGTATCAAATCCAAGATTTATGTGGAAACTCAAGCTTCTGGAGTAGTATTGGAAGTATTTTTAAGCTTTGCATGCACAGGAGTGAATTCTCTTGAGATCTTTCATGCCAAAATTTTTGCAATTTTGAGCAAATTCACTCAAATCATCACGCAGAACACCTGTAGAAAAGAGATCTTGTCCCTGCAATGGCTCTAATACCATGTAAAATTAGTCACATCAGATCTAATGAACATGTAAATCAATCACAACAGATGAACATAGAAAATATGGTGTAAAACAGTGCAAAACATGCATCAGTGCTCAATATCCCAATGAGGGTGAATAATTACAATACAATACAATAACAATGACTGAGCAATTCGAATTGACTAAGAAGTTCATTCGAATTACTAAATGGTGTAGCTTGGCTCCAGCTAGGAGTCCTCATCATCAATCAGTGGTGATCATCAATGCACAAGAACCAGTCATCCAGGTGTCAATCTGAGTCTAACTGAGTGTAACAAGTGTAACTGAAGTGTGTAGCACTGATTAAGGGAAGGAGGCTTAGTGGAGGGCACATGGGAGGCTTAAATGAAGTCAGAACAAGTCATCTAGTCAATCTGGAGGTCCAACGGAGTGAAACAGTCAGTCAGGAGTGAAACTAGCCTCAAATCAAGGAGAATCGGAGCTAACTAAGTGTCACTGAAGTGGAACTGAAGTGGTAGGTGAAGAAGTTCACCCTTCTCTGGAAGTAGGTGATAAGTGGGCGCCTTCCTGACTAGGAGGGCTGAAAATATGATGTAAGAAGCTCCCAGGTCCTAGAATGAAGTGGCTAAGGTACTGGAGGCATCAACCTGGTGACTGGGATGCATGCAAACCCTAGAGTTTGCATGCAAACCCTAATTGCATGCAAGGTCCTGAAAATGATGATGTGGATATCCGAACAGGATCCTTCTGGTAAGAAGGGAATATTTGTTGGATATTGTGAATCATCCAAAGCTTTCAGAATTTACATACCTGGTTTTCATCATATGGAAATAAGTAGAGATGTAACTTTTGATGAAGAAGCAGCGCTCAAGAAATCTAGGAAATGCCAACTTGAAGAAATCTATGAAGAAGATACATCTCCTAGAATCATAGAAGTTGTACCCATCCCTGAAGATGATGCACCAGAGGACCATGACATGTTAGAACCACAAGAACCCCCCATTACAAATTATTGAATGCAAGAAGAAGCTTTCTTCAGAATTTGAGATGAAAGATCTCGGATTAATGCACTACTTCTTAAGTATAGAAGTATGGCAAGAACCAAAAGGAATCTTTCTAAATCAAGGTAAGTATGCTATGGGGATTCTAAAAAGATTCGATATGTTGGAGTGTAAAGCCATGGCCACTCCCATGGACTGCAACTTAAAGTTATTAGTTAATGACTCATCAGAATTAGTGGATGTAACTTTATATAGACAATTCATTGGGTCATTGATGTATTTAACAAATACCGGACTAGATATATGCTTTGCTGTAAATACCCTGAGTCAGTATCTAGTAGAACCTAGAAAGGTTCACTTAATAGCTGCAAAGCATGCAATGAGGTATCTAAAGGGTACATTAGATTTTGGTCTATATTATCTTGGAAGTCATGAACTTAGATTACATGGTTACTCAGATTCTGATTGGGCAGGAAGTATTTCAGACAAAATGAGTACATCAGGTGGATGTTATGGTCTTGGATTTGCCATGATCTCATGGTTCAACAATAAATAATCTAGTGTGGCTCTCAGTACTGCTGAAGCAGAATATATAGCTGCCTGCTCTGCTAGTTGTGAAGCAGTGTGGCTTCAAAAACTATTATCTGGAGTGTTTGACTTAGAAATGGATCCCACTGTGATCATGTGTGACAATCAAAGTTGTATTAAGATGACAGAAAATCCAGTATTCCATGATAAGTCAAAACACATAGAAATCCATTATTTCTACATATGAGATATGGTGCAGAGAGGAGCTATTAGACTCGAGTATGTGAGAACTGAGGAACAAATTGCTGATATATTGACCAAGCTTCTGTCTCGAGTGAAATTTGAATATTTCCGAGACAAGCTTGGTGTAGTTCAAAAGGACCCTCCTCGAAAGGGGGAGTGATTTAGTCACTGATGATGAGATTGCCCTCATCGACAGCAAGGTCGATGATGAGGATACCTGTTTATTACACATAGATATTTATATATGCTTAGATTACTTAGATTTAGGATACTTATACTTAGAATACTTATATTACTTGTTTTTACATTGATGTATTGATGAGGCTACATGTTTTGATGATATGTATACATGTATTGATGAGGATATTTGTTTTTATATTGATGTATTGATGAGGATACATGTTTTGATGATATGTATAGATGTATTGATGAGGATACTTTTTTTTTTATTGATGTATTGATGAGGATACTTGTATGTACTTGTACTAGTGATGTACTAACGATATCTATATTGATGAGGATACAGGTGGGGATTGTATCGTCCTCGGACTTCGGTCCCTTGAATTGATCCATAGACCTATGTATTTGAGAATGAAATCTGTAGTGGATAAGGATCCCTTAATTCTGAAAGGAAGGATCATCCAAGTGTGATAGCTCCGTAAAGACTGGGTCCCGTAATTCTGAAAGGAAGGATTGTCTGAGCACCACCAGTATTGATGGAATAGAATCCCATAATTCCAAAAGGAAGGATTGTCCATGATCCCGTAATTCCAAAAGGAAGGATCACCAGTGTTGATGGACTAGAATCCCGTAATTCCGAAAGGAAGGATTGTCCATGATCCCGTAATTCCGAAAGGAAGGATCACCAATGTTGATGGACTAGACTCCTGTAATTCTGAAAGGAAGGATTGTCCATGATCCCGTAATTCCGAAAGGAAGGATCACCGGTGTTGATGGACTAGAATCCCGTAATTTCGAAAGGAAGGATTGTCCATGATCCCGTAATTACAAAAGGAAGGATCACCAGTGTTGATGGACTAGAATCCCGTAATTCCAAAAGGAAGGATTGTCCATGATCCCGTAATTCTGAAAGGAAGGATCACCAGAGTTGATGGACTAGAATCCCGTAATTTCGAAAGGAAGGATTGTCCATGATCCCGTAATTCTGAAAGGAAGGATCATGTGTATTGCAGAGTATGTTGCGATGATGATACTATTGATCGAGATCATCTAGATGATGATGATCATGTGATGACGATGCTGATGATCGTGCGATGGCGATACTCATGATCGTGTGATGACGATGTTGATGATCGTGCGATGACGATGTTGGTGATCGTGTGATGACGATGCTGGTGATCATGTGATGACGATGTTGGTGATTGTGTGATATTGATGCTGATGATCGTGCGATGACGATGCTGATGATCGTGCGATGACAATGCCGATGATCGTGCGATGATGATGCTGATGATCGTGTGATGACGATGCTAATGATTGTGCGATGACGATACTGATGATCATGGGATGACGATGATGATGATCATGGGATGACGATGCTGATGATTGTGTGATGACGATGTAGATGATCGTGTGATGACGATGCTGATGATCGTGCGATGATGATACTGATGATCGTGCGATGACGATACTGAGATCGTGGGATGGCGATGCTGATGATTGTGTGATGATGATGTTGATGATCGTGTGATGATGATGTTGATGATCGTGTGATGACGATGCTGATGATCATGTGATGACGATGCTGATGATCGTGTGATGACGATGCTGATGATCATGTGATGACGATGCTGATGATCGTGCGATGACGATGCTGATGATCGTGCGATGACGATGCTGATGATCATCTGATGACAATACTAATGATCGTGTGATGAAGATGCTGATGATCGTGTGATGACGATGCTGATGATCGTGCGATGACGATGACGATGATGTTGATGTTCCAGTAATTGGTTGATTTACTGATGATGATGTATTGAAGAAAGCTTCTGATGATTTATAGATGTATCATGTATGATGTAGTCGATGACTCCTTGCTCCTATAGATGTTGTTATAATATCCTTCTCGTTAAGGGGGAGTGTTGAATATTGTAACTTAAGAATATTATATTTGTACTTGATTATTCCGGAGATGTTTCATCCCTCTGAGGTGATCCTATTATGTATCCGGAGATGTTTATCCCTCCGATGAATTGTGGTAACCGGGGTTATTAGATCCTCCATGTGGGGGTCGGCCCTGAGTTAACTAATTAGGGGTTATTAGACTTCATTGGGAGAGGTCGGCCCCATAAGGGAATTTAGTCAGTCGGGAACTAGTATAAGTAGAGGAGATTGCTCCTCACTTATCACACACTTGCTCAACTCAGAATGTAGCGCACTTGTGTTTGAGAGGTCTACATAGGAGGTAGAGAATGAGGTCAAGTCTTGGAGCACATCTTGTATTTTGGTTGATCATCTTATTGAGGAAAGCTTTGCTAGGTTTTCTACCACATGAGGGTTTCCCAGGGTAATATCTTTGTCTATATTGTGATTATGTTTCTTTCAATGATCTTGCTAGTCAAATTAGTTTAAACTTAATAGGATCTAGAGGATGTAATGCGGGAGGGATACTCAAAGTTATTTAAAAAAAATATTGAAAATTTCGTAAGGTATATAGTGCTGGTATGCACTACAAACAATGCATAAAATAAGGGGTAAGGGAATGCAACACCACAACTTTGACCTCGTAATTGTAAGTTGTATCTAGTTTGATGTAAAGGATAAAATCTAAGAACAAATGATCAGGATGACCAAAACACTGTAATTATGTATATGCTTAATTTTAATATAAAATCACTCATGACTATAGGGGAAGAGGGACAAAGATGAGATGGAGGGTTGTTATTCCACAAGAGGGGAAGTGCTAGGGGGATAAGGGGAAAGATAAGCATTGTGAGTTTATCTCCTTAACCTTATCCTTAATTATTAATCCAAATTCCTGAACATTGATGCCAAAATGCATGCACACAAAATAGTGAGAGCTTAGTTGGTGAGGGATTCGTGTGATTCATTTAGCCATGCATGCCTTCCATAGAGTTGGTTCAGAATTCACTAGGAATGGTTGAGACTAAAACCTAGGAGTTGCATCAAAAGAATAGAGATTCCATATGCAAGTCATGCCTTAACCCTGTGGCAAACGGGTGTATGATAGAAGTATTTTCTATAATTGCATGCCCTGGAGTCCCAATTTGAATACTTCATATCCAAACGATACTGGAGTGTTGGTACGGAACCAAAGGCTTCCCAAGGGAATGTCACTGCATAGAATAGGGCTTGTTCCTTGCATTGTGTAGGTTGATGGGGATGGAGAATTGAGGGATGAGATATCTATGGAAGGGGTTGTGCACTAGGAGGTAGTATGAGAGTTGAGCTATGTAAAATTTGGGTTTTGAATAGCTGAGAAGAATACATAGCCCTTATTGGTTGATATCCCTATATCAGGGGTGGTTCTATCAAAGAAATATATGGATTGACAAGACCTACATGTGGGAGGATTTCCTTCACTTGTATCTAGTTGGAGAATATTAAATATAACTATATAACTGTGTATGAACGGAAAATCCTTCATGGTCGTGTTCATAGAATCAAGGTCCTTATGCTTCTTGTAAGCTTCATCCTGAATTTTCTGTAATTCAGGATTTTCTTGCAGTATATCCCAAACCTTCATGACTTCTTCTAGAAAGTCTTGACACCTCACAAATTTTATGGAGATGTTCTCAGTTGATGTTTTTAGCTCTTCGGCTATTGCTAATTCTACCTCTGGCGGAATGCCAGGTTGTTGCTGAGACTCTAAGTCAACAATATTTTCTTTGGAGGAAATCTTCATATCTTCCATTTTCACTTTGAGATTGTCCACGGAAGAACCAATCTTAAGAATGGTCACTTCCACTTCAGGATCCTCTTCGCAATATGGGATCCTCACACAGACTTCAGCTATGATTTTCTTTAACTTTTTCTGCCTCTCATGAGCATTTGATAGCTCATTTTTCTTCATCGTTCATTCATTATTCAGCTCCTTATAACTATCTTCTAGCTTCAGATGTTGGTTATATGAGATCATATCTCTATCTCTAATTTCCTCCACAACCTACAGATGCAGATTGTGCAGCCCATCGATGGGAAACATTCCCATGTTGATATCCAGATGTGCGAGCTTCATTGCACCTTTAGTTAGTTCATTCGATGGGAATATCACGTTGATCAGCTCTATGCAAACTAACATGGGTGTCATTGTCAATGCTGGTGATTTTCTTTTTCTTCTGCTTGAATCCTCTTATCGGTCTTCCAGGTCAGATTCCCTTACCAGGTAAGTCTCTATGGACTTGTTCTACTCTTGCCACCATACTCTTCAGTTCTGTGATGCTCTATATCATGCTTTCTTGGAGTTCCTCTTGCTTTCTATCTTTTATTGTGAGCATCTCTTCAAGATGCTCATGGAATTTTGTTGCGATGCAATAACAATCATCATCATATAGCTTTGCATTAAGTGGAGTCTTATTTCTTTTCTACTTCTTCCTCTTCTACACTTATGGCATGACTGTGTCTGGATTCTTCCTCTTCTCACATGTTGGAAAATCAATAGCTTCTTGCTGTTCTTGTTCCCGTTCTTGCTCTTGTACATTTTTTGGCTCCTAGGTGTCATTTTCATTTGCGCTTTCCTCATATGTGTTAATCAATGTGTCTGGCACATCCATTTTCCATTTGGGAGACCAATCTTCAATGATAAGATCAATTCTTTGTGCGTCTAGTTGGTATAGGCCTTCATCCCATTCTGGTTTTTATGGTTCTCTAGGCTGTATGAATATAAAGTGTAAGCCCACTTTGAATCTCATCTTGTGAATATATGTTGTTGTTATGGCCTTCGGGATACACAAAGTGGGCTTGATAACTTCGCATAACTGCTCATAATATGTATACAATTGCACATTATTTAATATTTTTCTTTTCGGGTTTGAATTGGCCCACATGTTCGCGTATTTGGGTCCTCGATAGTCTCCAACGATCACTGGTACACTTTGTTGATACTTAGGCTCTTTCCAGCCTACGAACGCGATCAAGACTAACAACCAGCTATAATGGAAGTGATTTTCATTGTCTTGCGTATCCATAACATCATGTAGGAACTCATTCAGAAGGTACATTTCCCAATTATACTGGAGTCCATCCTTAGCCTTCACAGCTAAGGAGATTGCAGCGACCAACACCTCGTTCGGTCAACATTTCCTTAATACCTTTCCAGCGAGCAATTGAACCATTAACCTAGTGGAGACATCTTGGATTTGATTCATTTGATATCCACGGGTTCCTTTTACCAATTCGAATTCGCTCTTCATCCTTTGTGCCAACTCTTTATCCTTGCTCTTGCCTATGAATTCTTCTGCAGGGTCAGCGCCTCTTTACTTAGGTGCATAATTCTATGGATCGGGTCTATGTTGATATCAATCTTGCGACTCAACCATAAGTTACCCTAGTGCATACAGGAGATCAATGTTCGCACAACTGCTGTGAGCTCCGAGGTTCTGTCAAAATGCGGTATTCACAGTAAATTTAGCAATCCCGAGAGAAGCAATGGCACAATCCACTCTTGCACATGGATTGTTGTTTTCTTACCAGTTTCATCATCTCGCCTACACATGTAATAGTCCAGCTGAAATTGTTTGTGCTTCATCACATGTAGCAAGTCATGATATTCAAACTTGAATTCTAGAATCTTTCCTAGCAAATTCTCCTTTTCGTGCACATGACTCGACATGGGTGGCAAGGGGATCTCATATTGTGGATTCTTCTTGAGTATCACAACTGGTGCATCCTCTTTTGTCAGAGGGATGTACTTGGGTACTAGCAAAATCATCCTCTCACGAGGTCTCTTTGGAAGATACTCCTTTGGAATTTCTGCAACCTTCAGCTTCTCTTGCTCAGTAGCCTTCTGCTTATTTTTCAGTTTCTGCTCTGGTGCATCTCGCGGTGAATCCCTAGAGGTTCCACCTCTCTCTGGGACTATTTTCTTCACTAGCGTCTTCATGATTCCTTCCAAACCAAAATGTTGGAATTCCCTTAATATATCTTCTACTCTGTCTTGTTCGGACATACACTGTCGGGTTACTCTGACTCTTGACTATTAAATGCTCAGAAATTACATGCGGTAAAACTTAAAGTCACAATAAATACCGGTAACTATGCGATCCTTACTATTTGTAGGGACAACAACGTGACTAAGGTGTGCCCAAAAATGACTAAATTAGCATTAAATGCTATGTCCATTTTCCAAATCCTGCTTAGATCTTGGTTCTTTTCTTTTATTGAGTGTGTCTTCAATGGACAAATATACCTTAAAAGCGGAAAAATCTAGTTTCCAAAAGTATTGTATAACGACTGCTTTCTAATCAAAACTGTAACAACTAGTTTTCTTTAGCTTCGTTGATGGTTAAGTGAGTTGCGAGGTTCACTTCACATTTCCCTTCTTTCTGATTGAACTTCACATCACTACTCCCTTCTTTTACTTCACAACTTAGCTTTTTATGTGTGCTTCCCCATATCGGGAAGAAGGATCAGTCGCCCCTTCGTTTAGTAGAGAATTATGAACACCTATATCCAACAATTCATGTGTAAGCAGAATTGTGAATACAAGAAGGATCGACCAACGCTTATTGCAGTCTAGAACTATTTTGAAGATAGATACTAGGCACAAGAAGTGTCAGTTGCCCCTTCATTTATGAGGGAATTGTAAAAATATTCAACCTGTGAAGGCTAGGCCGTCAATTCATGTATATGTAGAATGGTGAACATTGGAAGAATACTGAGCACATGAAGGGTTGGCTAAACCTTCATTTACGAGAGAAATGTAAACACAATCAAACCCCTTTCACTGGCCCTTTTGGCATCACCTTGTAAACAGGTTGAAGTCTCACCCGAAGCGAATATGGGGGGTTAGACAATCAAGCTTCTGTAACTGAGGTGATGCGCATATGTGGTTAAAAACCTCGCTTAACATTCTATTTAAAATATACTAATGGGATAGAATAACATATGACTTCGCACTTTGCAGCTATCACAGCATACAGAACTACGTTGAATCTCTACTGTATTCAGTAGTTAGCTATGCATTAATCATACTAAGTGTTTCTTCTTCACATTCACGCACTTGTATTCCAATTACTCAACGTGTGATTACTGTTCACATACATAGGAAATTAAATACATAAATGCACATAAAATCATATACAAAACATGTCATAAACTCATACACATAAACAAACTGATTTATGTGGTTCACCCCATGCAGGAGCTACATCCACAAAAATGTTCTTTTATTATCTCGGAATGTTAATAGTACCAGTCTGCGCAATCAGATACAAACTCTTATCTACAATCAGAGAAGACTCAGCCGCCCCTTCTTGCAGTCTAGAACTATTTTGAAAATAATACTAGGAAAAAGAAGGGTCATCCACCCCTTCATTTATGAGAGAAATGAAAAATAATTGATCTACAAAGGATGGGCCAACAATTCCTGACTTCTGACTTCTTCAGTAAATAGTAGGGATCGAGATATTAGCTAAGTTATAAAATAGAAACAATATTTATCCCGACTTCTGACTTCCAACAAGAAGGATCGACCACCCCTTATATGATGATCGCTCCTTCTATGATCGATTCAATCTCAAATAAATATATAAAATGTGCATTCGATCTCTCATGGATAATGCTATCTTGAACATTTGCAAGTATACATATAATATTAAAACACTAATTGCTAAGTATAAAAATTGTATTCATTCTTATATTAACTACTTAATATTTAATGTTTTGTAGATAAAACATGTTTGTGTTGTTAAGCCTTAGTTAATTCCAGAAAATCCCATTCCTTAATTTGTTAAAAGATCGCAACCTTGGATGGTATGTTGAGATGGATGATCCAGATAATTTGTACCTAGATTTATATCTATTCTGCTTGGATGAGGAAGGAGCTACAACTCGAGCTGGAATATTGACATCCACAGATCCCATTTCTGACGATTTACTGCGTGTTCAAGTTGAACTGGTCGAGAGAGATCAGTGTTTCCTTCTACAGGTTGATCTTATGGTTTGTAATTTTCGACCAAATCTAATGAAAAGTGGTCCTGATTCAAATCCGGTTTCCTGTGTGAAGAAAGGGTTGGTTTTTCCCTCGTATTATGTTCCTAATCGGCTCAGGATTAATACCGCGTCATCTTTGAAGAAAGGAATTTTGATGGTACGGAAGAAAAGAATCCTAGTTGTGAAAACGTTTTCTATATTGCATTACATGAATATTGAAAAGAAGTTGACAAATGTAGTCCATGAAAAGATTCTTTTCTACCTTAGAAGAACATTTCTCAATCATATTGAAAAATATGTGGCCAAATATTCCTTCAAAGCACTCAAATCAAGTCCTTCTATAACGATGGTGTGGAAAGCGACTAAGAGCTTCGAAAGTTCAAAATAAGTTCAACAAGAACAGATCAAATACTCTTTGTTCAATGATAAAAAAATTTCTATTGACGTAACAAGATGTGTTGTTGCACCTCCGCATTTGCAATATCAAAAATTTTATGAGGAGGTCATGGAAAAGATGGTTTATCTCTTCTCTCAACATTTACACCAACATTGAGAGATTCTATTCTATTTCCTTTCGATAAGGAGACCACATTGGGATTTCTTCCTATAAATGAAGATGAAATTAATTTGCCTTCAGTAAATTTTTATATATTGGATGGGCAATATAATGTTTCTGGGAAGAAAAAAATCATTGAAACTGATAAATATCAATCGGTCCATTCAAGGTATCGGCATCGAACAAATCATCCTCTACATAAATATGTTCCTTAGAACATTATCAACAAATTATGCAAACAACAAAATTTATCAAACAAGGAATTTGCGGACACTCCATTCATTTCTCAAGTTGTAAAAGCAAGGGAGAAATGGATATCCTGCAGTAGGCCATCCCGCCTGGGAAATGGAAATGCTTCCAGTGATGATTGGTAGGTATAGAACTTTTATTCTTATAAATCAAAGTCTTTAGATTGTTGTCTATGTTATGGAATTACCAAATTAAATATTATCTTCAATTTTATATGTTTGCAGTCTTTCCAAGGTGAATGTATGGATATCTTTGTTGTTCAAACAAAGGACAGCCTTAAAGACAAGCTAACTCTTGTTTTGACATCGGATCAACTGTGGAGAAAATGGATGCCTGTATTCAAGCTTTACAAAAGTGGTTCCGTACCATTCTCACCCAAGAGCATCAATCAGGTTGATTTTGCTCAAAATAAAATAAAGAATAATGGATCTAATTTTTTTAGACCATTGTGTGATCTTGATGAAGACGAATTGACCGTTGTGGTGGACAATATAATCAATGGATCGGTTTGGTTGAGCACATCAGTCGACAAAAGTGTTTGCATAGAGACTTTATATAAATATTGCAAGCGAATCAAGCATGAGAGGTCAACCAAGCATTCGATCTTTGAATATTTCAACATTCATGATGTTCAAACTTTTCGATCACAGATTATCATTGACCATAATGTCATTGAAATCTATAAAATTGCACCAAATAATCTCCAACAACTGTGCAATATTTTATGCTCTGGAAAGCAAGCAAATATCCGGGTAAAAAGAGAAAGAAAGAATCTGAAGATGATAATGGTACCAAATTACCAAATGATGTTGAGAAAATATTGAATATATATATCAATAAAGATGGGATGGGTATGTCCGTTGACGTCGTCAAAGATAATTCACAGTTTGCTTGTCAATGTTGTTATCTTGCATCTTTGGTCAATACACTAAGATCCATTGCATTTTTTGGTGCGACAATCAGTTGTGATTTTTTTTTTGTTGATCTGTGTAAATTGTGATAGTCCCTGAACTATGTGTAAGAAGATATGTTTGCGTTGTTGTACTACTTAGAATAAAATGCAGTGACATGTACTTGTATTTTTTTAGCTGATATGGAAAACTCTTGTATGATATCTAAAGATTTCACACTTTTCAGCAATAAATAAATAAAAAAGGTAACGTGGAATCCTACCAAGGGACTTTATAGATATTTCTCCAAGGACTTGTTTATAGGATTCTCTATTATATAGTGTTGGAGAATTGGAAGGGATGAGGATAATTTGTCTCATTTTCAAATGGATATGGATTGGAAGGATCAGGGTCTACCAACAATTGATTTACGTTTTCCCAAGGTTAACAATGATAGTTTGAGAAGCCATGTTTTTGCAAAAGAATGGACACAAGAATTCTAGGATCACATAGTTTCCAGACTGGCCTCTTCTCGAGGTACAGTTCTTTCATTGTACGCAAGAGGTAGAGTTGTTCGTTTGTTGATCGGGTCACCAGATAGAATAGATATTTCTATTGTTGAGACAATACAATAAGAGTTTTTTATGATCAATTTTTATCAGGAATTGGGTAAAACCAAGGTATTTGTATTAACATTTGCAGATGTCTTGTTTCATTGTATTTTACTTTTCTCAGTCAGTTATGTTCAATAAATTATTGAAATTCCTATTCTACTATAACATCAAATAAAGAGCACACTCAAGTATCGTCCAATAAAATTATATTATCCGATGACGACATCGAATGTTATGGAGAATCCACAAAGAACTACCAAACTGGAGAACAAGATGGACAAGAAGGTAAAAAATTATTTTTCAAAGATGATTGGATAGTGACCTTGAATACTTGAATTTTTTTATATAAAATGTATACCTACAAATTTCAAGGTCAAGATGATTGGATTGCTAATCAACATGTGGATCATCCACAACCAGAGCTGACATCGACGATGCTCATGCATACTGTCCAACACATCAGATTGGATAATAATGAACCAGGCAAGAGCTTGGATGATAATGAACCAAGAGAGGGCTTGGCCTCAAAAAGAGGTATCTCCAACAATGTTACTCACCACTCAAATGTTGGCCTGGCATTGACAGGTAAAAGACAAATATTATTTTCTACTTAAATTGATAAAACAAAATTATTCCGAAATATATAACGACAAGCAATATTTATGTGCAGCTCCCAATATAAAAATGTTATTGATGTTAGAAATGGAAGGTTTTCTATTTTGCAAGAAGTTCACAGAAAATGACTCCAAAAGAGAAAAGAAGGAAATAAAAAAATACTGTTGGAGGGAAAAAAAGTAAAAAAGGGGGAAGAAAGTATTGTTGGTGAATTTGAATTTAAACACAAAGAAACTTCATATGAGTGACAAACACATGCCATAAAATTTTTGGGATTATGTGTTTCCAAATTCAATGTTGGGATTTGGTCATCTAAATGTGGGGTTAATGAGGGGAAGTCACTATTTACAATTTTTTTTTAGTGCAGGTAGTGTAGAAAAATCATACGGGGAACAAATTTTATTTTTATGGTTTCTAGAGAGATGTACCAACGATAAAGAAGGAAATACACAAAAGTGTGTGGGAGGAGAACCCAACGAAAACTTTGTAAATTAATACATCAATGATTGTTTTGGACGGTGATTATTGTTAGGATATCTCATCATTCAGTTATCTACTTTGCATGCATTTGCATGTAGCCGACTCACCAGTTTGATGCCTTCAGCACCTAGTCCCCAGTATGCCAGCACCTGGGAGCTTCTTTCCATATAGTTTTATCCCTCATAGTCAGAAAGGCGCCCATTTCTCACCTACCACTTGAGAAAGGCGCTTGTCACGAACCCAAAATCCCGGGTTAGAATTTCTGTCAAATTCTAAACTTTTTACATTAACTACTTAGCTTATGGTCGTGCGGCTTTTCAATAACTATTTAAATCGAGATCGTAATATATATATAAACGAACAGATTTCAAACATAACGAATTTCAAAACATCTTTACCTTAAGAGATGGATGACATAATGTACATTTAGTCATAACACAACTATAATATACCCATTAAAACTACCATGTAAGTAAGTATAGTGAAAAGAAAATTTGAAGAGAACATCCATGATCCAATATCAACAAGTAACAGGTTATGAGAAACTCTAAATAAATCATTATACCTTTACAAGATACCCATGTCTATCCATAGTATTGTCGAGGCCAACTGATAACTACATGAATCAAACATTTAGTCTTAATGTATCAATTCACTATCGAATAATACCATCATTACCTTGAGCATCTAAAAAGTAAGCTTATCCTTTCTACATAACTTAATTTGTTGGCAAACCTTAAATACAATGATAAGGTCATCATATGATTTCTATGATTTAACAATGCTCATACTTAATTAAGAATTAATTTAACAATAAAACTCGTGCAATAAAACAACAATACCATAATACCATTATGTTAGAAGAAAGAGGCCAGATAACATGGTTCACCCCACCCCGTCCACAAAAGTCATTTCATTTATTTATCAAAAGGGAGTTTACAATTTGCAACATCCTTTGCAAGTTCATTGTTGTCACTTTCTTCACCTTTACTTAATGGCCTTCACCTAGAGGACCATCAAAGTAGAGAAATTACAATCGACATTGTGGCAAACTTACATTACATCTTTCACAATATCTCTCCTTGAGAGTACTTTCGATACATTCCAAGTCAATCGTCAAGATATGACAGGGAACTATATTTAAACTTACAGAGGGCTCATTACCCCGAATCCTTACACAATAAAGACATTATATATACAAATTACTATGAAACACAAAGATAATAACCATATCTTATAGGATCGAAATCTGTACATTATTACTCAGCAACAATGGAGGAGATATATTTAAACAATAAATAACAACACCTTTCAAAAAGGAACCTAGAGACTGAACTACGATTGACCTAAACCCGGCATAAAGGTGAAAAAAATCGTTTTCCCGAAGAGGATGTAGGTGTCGCTACCATCCGTAGCTGATATCTTATAGCATATATATATATGGCATAAGCAACCATAAATAAATATATATATATATATATCCGCTTCAGCAAGTTAGAAGGATCAATCTCCCTTAAATATCCCATCTCTGCAATCTACCCAAGACGAACAGAAAATATAAAGATAGATACAACGAAACCCAGAGGGATTTTCATCTTACAAAACTATAAAGCAATTTACATGGATCGCTCTCAATCACGATGACAAGAAATCTATAAACACTTAACCGGGGTGGATATATATCCTGAAGGCAGCGATCTATAAACATTCACAGGTAATTTATAGCTGAAAAAAATATCATCAATGAATATCGTAATCATGGCAGCAAAAAAATAACCTACGACGATCCTCAACCAGAGACTATCAATATAACGAAAAACAAGGCAGCAGAGCAGCCTACGGAGATCCTCAACCGATATTTATCAAAGATATAACATATCAGTGACAGTATAACCTAACTTGGCTCTTCCCTGACAAATACATACTTATAGTGTTATATCCTTTGATTCCTTGAGGATGTATCAAATTCGTAATCATATAATGGATTTCGCAATGATTATATATCATTACTGACTATAAGCCTGAGTTTAAGGTCCTGCTAAACTTGAGTAGAGCATACTGGTAAGAATATTACGGAGGTTAATGAAATGTGTAGCGATCCATAGGATCAATTGACAGAGCATAGTAAAATATGTATAGCACGGTGATCGATTGATCGAGAAAGGTTAGAACCTTAACCAATTAGAGAATCGTAGACTGAAATTCATATTCGGCAACAAAACTTACAGTAAACGAGCTCAGTTTTCATTATATGAAATGCAGACAATTTTCCTGGAGAGTTCATTCTCCTTGACTACGAACTGATATTTAGACATGACTGTATATTTATATATATATATAAATATCTCCGACATTCCCAAACTTAACATCATACTAGAAGAGAATATGTTTGCAAACACGAAAGTAAATAGACAACACCCAAGGTTGACACCCTTCTCAACCCCATACAGTACGATACTACAATTTTTACTACAAAACGAAGTATGATACTACAATGTTTAAGATCAGATCATTTTCTAACTCATATTACAGGGTTTACTTACCTCAACCGTTGATGTCAAAACTTAGCGCAGAGCTCCCTTTCTCTTATTGCAGAGTTCACAACATCTCGTTCAATGACCCTCTTCGCAATAATTCCCATCGCAGGGTTCTAGAACTGTGATAGAAATTCTACACTATTTCCATCGCAGAGTTCGATCCTCCTCTGGATCATTATCCAGATCTAGGCTCTACCTTCTCCGTCCAATACAGACTTGTGATTTTTATTCCCACATAGTCCGCGGATCCAGGTTTACAGAGGTGAACACGCCGCCCTTACCACCCACTCGCAGTGCTTTTTCCCCAAATTTCCCAAGTCACAAAACACAAATCCTTATCTTCCCTCAGAGAAGCGATTTCCCCACTTTTTATGGCACACGCACACCAGGTTACCAGTCTTTGCGCTTCCCCCACTCCATCGTGATGACAAAAGGCATTCCAATTACTACACCTGGCGCGTAACAAGACCAAACGGTGCCCTCCATTCCTTAGACACTCATCCAGAGGAAATGGATTTTTCCAATGAGGGAGTCCATCGTGGACTTGGTTGAGGAATCCTACGTAACCATAAATGCAACTGCCAGTGTAAGAAAATAGAGTTTCCACCACTTTCACAAGTGGCGTCAATACTGAAATTCAAGTTCAATATTCCACTACAACCACTAACTCTACCATAATCTTCTTCTTTAAGAAATGTAAGTGCGCCCTCTTAGTGTGGTTAAGAAGGTTTAGTTTATCCATAATAAGTAGAATATCATGCAATTATTTATAAGTTCTAATAGAATCACTATTTAAGTAACACCATTTTACATAACTAACGCATATAGTAGTGATCAAGTATAATATTCGTGTATATTATATGTAAAACTCTAGTTTAAGTTGAGGAATTAGGATCACAAGGTTTGTGATATAAGCTTAAGTATGTTAAGAGTGTAGGCTAAGTAAGCTTAAGTTTATGTGAGTTCATTCACAAAGATACCGTTAGTATCGTTTACTAATCAAGTGAGAATAGTACATAAGTATACTTATTTCTAGTAATACCTTTGGTTAACTCTTTTTATATACATATATTTATATAAATCCATTCAAGTATTTAGTAACCATCTTATTTATATATATAATACTTATATATAAGTTTATATAATATCCAGTAAATAGTTTATCATAATTATATTGTCCTTTTACAAATTATAAACCTGTGTAATATCTACAAATATATATATATAAAGATATACGATGTCCACAAATATTTATAAAATATTCTTTTTAAAAACTCCTTACCCATCTTCTAATGGAAAAAAATTGTTCCCTAAGAAGGCACTAACATAGTTGTTTTAATAAATATACATATATATCTATATGTATAAACGTTACTCCCCACTATTTAAATATATAAATATATTTTATAGCTCTAGATAATAAATTTTATTTCGGGAAACTAATATCCCTCTAATATCTTTATAAATATTTGTGTAACCCTTAGAAATACTTCTGCGACACTCTTGTCGGAGTTTATGCTATCCATAATACTTAGTGTTTAAATCGCGAATAAGTGTAACTTTTATGCTTAATAGGTTAGTCGTCGAAAATAATCTAATATGCGTTGTATTAGCCATTATCCCAAACCTATGACGACGACACCTCTAACTTTTAAGTTTTATTCGTAAACTTATTCTTCCTCAAGTGCCCGTGGTATCATGATGATACCCAATCATCTATTGTTAGGTTTTGGAAGGCTATCATGTCCTTCACTCTTTTTCCTTAGTGGCTTCACCTGCCTAGTGCTTAGTTGCACCCATGGTTCATTTAAAATTTTAGAGTAATCCCAACAATACTTTCAGGGTCCACTAGTGGGGCCTTGGCCTTGAGCTCCTCACCAGGGCCATAATCATAATTACAATATACATTTACTAAGGCTAAAAATGAGGGATGTTACATACTCCTCCCCTTAAGAGTAACACCTTCATCGATGTTCATACTTCTTAGCAATTCATCCACTCTTTCAGGATTCATCATTCTTTAGTTCACTTATTGTCTCTCCTTGGGTATTCTTGATCACCTTCGAGCTCTCTCAACCTTCATACATCTTTATGGTTCGTACTTCTTTCATAGTTTGTACATCTGTACAGATCATGCCATATCTTCAAACATTTTTCAGTATACATAAGTATACAAACTTTCAAACAGTAAGTGTTAATCATTTATCAATCATCCTCATCCTTAATGACATGTTTGCTTACTCTAGCATTCATAACATTCACACATAAGGACATCTATTAGTCCACAATACAAATCATTCAATATTGGTTATGTCATAACACAATATTTCAACAACACATTTGTTGATCATCAAACTCTCTCCTGAGTTTGGAATTTCAGCAATTCTTTATTGAACACACAACTCATCCTCAAGTTGAAACTTATAAATAAAACCTGCAAATAAAACTTGCAGTTAGAAACATTCCCTGTAAACTCAGCAGTGATTTTTTTTTTTTTTGTAACAATAGTATGACAATTACTTATTGTACTCAATAGAAATACTTCTGCCCTTAGCAATATTGAACTCAACAATGTGGCTGAACTAGTTCAGATTTAATACTACCTCTACTATTCACTTCATCGCCATTCCCCTCATCGAATCTCTTGTCCATTCCTCCACTTTTTTGTTTTAGGAATTGCTACAAGAAAGAAAACATAGTGATCTACCTACTCAATTCGATGGATATAAAGATTTCCTATGTCTTATGGGTCAGTATAACATTAAACGAGCCACCTGCTCTGTTCCACTTCTGTGGGGAACATGACCACATATAATTTTTAGCAAAGTTGCCTCCTGCAACGTCTAGAAAATGAATGTAGGAACCTCCTTTCTGCTATGTTTGAGTACATAATTTAAACCTTCTCGTTTGAGTCTAGAAAATAACAATCATTCTATATGCCACCTACATCATAATAACCACAATTATATTTGCTTATCACATTCTATGCATTTTGATGATTACACATCATTAATAATGAGTTTTATCACCCATTGTGATTCATAAAATCTTGTAATCCAAATAAGATGTAAAGTAAATCATTACTTACTCTTGAGCGATATAGCTCAACTTTTCTATATAAGTTTTATAATCAATGTTCTTCTTTGATCTTGACATCAGTCGTCGTTAAGATCACTTCCTAAAATGTTAGTATAAAAGATTTCTTTGCTTCAATTGCTCAACAATTGAACACATTAGTCTCATAGCATTACACACATGCTCATTCAATAACTTGTGCATCCTTTTCAATTCACCCTGATGTATGAATGTAAACTCTTCAATATCTTTTTGAAGTCAAGTATGTTAACAAATAAACATGTCAGTATCATAATTTAAACAGTTAGTTGCATATGGATTCATTTCCATCTAATACTCATTATCTAAAGAATTTTTCCACACTCTTTCGATCATATCAAGGTTTGGGATTCCTCTTTTCCTATACCCCACTCCTACTATTAACAAGGTCTTTTAACTTGATACACATTAATCCTTGTTAGAAGATATAACAATCCCTACTAGGGGTCTACCTAAGAAGAAATAATTAGAATCATAATGCATTCATAAATTAAACTGTTAGGAATTCTGCTTGCAATTCCATAGGGTACTATAATTTAAAACTTATTCTAATATCGATAAGAATCTTAAATGAAGGCTCAAAATAGAATCTTAACTTTTAACAGAATAACAATCATTCATATACAAAAATAATGTCCAAACACATTAATCATTCTTGTCACATAATTTCCTTCACATCTTTAACTCGTAACCTAGTATGTAAATTTCCTCATAACTATCAATACTCAATAGTAATTAATTATTTAGGCTATGGAATCCATACTACCGGATACATGGAAAAAAATGAAAGAAATTCAACAATATTTTTGTATTGAGTATACAACCAAAATCTCTGTAAAACGATGTACATCCTAACTTTGAGACTTGGAAACCAACTTTTTATTTCGATAATAGTAAGTATCACTTCATCTATGAGGCTATAGAATGTAGCTATTTATAATTGAAGGTGTTCAGGTGACTTCGTTTTATCAAACAAGCTTGCTTCTTTGGAGTATATTCCTAATAAAACTATACTTTTACCTAGTGATGCTCAAAGGTAATACACTTGGTAATTTTTGATTAAAAAAAAGTATATCAACAACTAAATGCAGAATTCAAACGATGCTTCTACGAAATTTGAATTTACTTATTTCATCAGAATATTCACAACACTTTTCAGAATCCTTTGTTTTGTCAAGGTAATAACATGTTTCGCCAAGATATTTCATATCTTTATCTATTTCTTAAACTTAATATTTTACAAAATGACATCAATTATGAATCAACAATCAAACAAAAAGATTTATGATGCTGCTATTTTACTTTAACAAGTTTTTCAATCATACATCAATTTCATAAAATAACATCATTTATATCGACTCATCCTAAATTACACCCTAGTGTATCTTTCAAAACCTCCCTTGTAGCTTACCTAAACTAACTGACATTTTAACAAATGCACATACATCAATGATAACATCGACTAGGGTATCTGCATTCACTATCATAGATTCCATTTGAAATACATCACTCACATACTTGTAGCAGTGAATAACATCAACTAAGTATGACTACTTTCTATATTATGTAAATCTCATATCCATTTGCATATATACTGAAATCGAAATATTATTTTCCTTAAGAATGCCATGTAAGCATCTATATCTTGTATCTAGTAAGGGACAACTCAAGATAAACTAAAAAACATACCTGGCTCACAATTTTTGTAAGGAGAACAATGACAAAAAATACTTAGCTTTACTCATTTGGAGAGCTTGAAGTTTTAGTTCTATTAATGATTCTCCCTCGTCCAGTTCAGTCCATGCATTAAAAAAAATAAGAACAGTTTCACTAGCATTCATATTTATTTATCGTATGTTGAGCCCAATAGGCCCTAGCATTGTAACCTAAAGCTCTGATACCATTTGTCACGAACCCAAAATCTTGGGTCAGAATTTCTGTAAAATTCTGAACTTTTTACATTAACTACTTAGCTTATGGTCGTGTGGCTTTTCAATAACTATTTAAATTGAGATCTTAATATATATATAAACGAACAAATTTCAAACATAATGACTTTCAAAACATATTTACCTTAAGAGATGGATGACATAATGTACATTTAGTCATAACACAACTATAACATACCCATTAAAAATACCATGTAAGTAAGTATAGTGAAAAGAAAATTTAAGAGAACATCCATGATCCAATATCAACAAGTAACAGGTTATGAGAAAATCTATAGAAATAATTATACCTTTACAAGATACCCATGTCCATCCATAGTATTGTCGAGGCCAACTACTAACTACATGAATCAAACATTTAGTCTTAACGTATCAATTCACTATCGAATTACCTTGAGCATCTAAAGAATAATCTTATCCTTTCTACATAACTTAATTTGTTGGCAAACCTCAATTACAATCATAAGATCATCATATGCTTACTATGATTTAACAATGCTCATATTTACTTAAGAATTACTTTAACAATATAAAACTTGTACCGTAAAACAACAATACCATAATACCATTATGTCAAAGAAAGAGGCCAGATAAGGTGGTTCACCCCACCCTGGGCTACGTCCACAAAAGTCGTTTCATTTATTTATCAGAAGAGAGTTTACAATTTGCAACATCCTTTCCAAGTTCATTGTTGTCACTTTCTTTGCCTTTACTTAATGGCCTTCACCTAGAGGACCATCAAACATCTTTCACAATTTCTCTCCTTGAGAGTACTTTCGATACATTCCAAGTCAATCCTCAAGATATGACAGGGAACTATATTTAAACTTACGGAGGGCTCATTACCCCGAATCCTTACAGAGTAAAGACATTATATATAAAAATTACTATGCAACACAAAGATAATAACCATATCTTATAGGATCGAAATATGTAAATTATTACTCAGCAACAATGGCGGAGATATATTTAAACAATAAATAACAACTTTCAAAAAGGAACCTAGAGACTGAACTACGGCTGACCTAAACCCGACATAAATGTCAAAACAACCGTTTTCCCAAAGAGGATGTAGGTGTCGCTACCATCTGTAGTTGATATCTTATAGGATATATCTATACGGCATAAGCAACCATAAATATATATATATATATATATATCCGAGTGAGAAAGTTAAAGGGATCAATCTCCTTTAAATATCCCATCTTTGTGATCTACCCAAGACGAAAAAAAAAAATATAAGGATAGATACAACGAAACCCCAAAGGGGTTTTCAACTTACAAAACTATAAAGCAATTTACATGGATCGCTCTCGATCACGATGGCAGGAAATAAATAAAAACTTAATCGGGGTGGATATCTATCCTCAAGGCAACGATCTATAAACATACACAGGTAGTTTATAGTTGAAAACAAAAATCGTCAATGAATATCGTAATCGTGGCAGCAAAAAAATAACCTACGACGATCCTCAAACAGAGACTATCAATATAACAAAAAACAAGGCAACAGAGCAGCCTACGGAGATCCTCAATCGATATTTATCAAAGATATAACATATCAGTCACAGTATAACCTAACTTGGCTCTGCCCTGACAAATACATACTTATAGTGTTATATCCTTGATTCCTTGAGGATGTATCAAATTCCTAATCATATAATGGATTTCGCAATGATTATATATCATTACTGACTCTAAGCTTGAGTCTACGGTCCTGCTAAACTTGAGTAGAGCATACTGGTTAGAATATTACTGAGGTTAATGAAATGTGTAGCGATCCAGAGGATCAATTGATAGAGCATAGTAAAATATGTACATGCACGGTATTCGATTGATCGAGAAAGGTTAGAACCTTAACCAATTAGAGAATCATAGACTGAAATTCATATTCGGCAACAAAACTTACAATAGACGAGCTCAATTTTCATTATATGAAATGTAGAAAATTTTCCTGGAGAGTTCATTCAACCTGACTACGAACTGATATTTAGACATGACTGTATATTTTTATATATATAATTATCTCCGACATTCCCAAACTTAATATCATTCTAGAAGAAAATATGTCTGCAAACACGAACGTAAATCGACAACACCCAAGGTTGACACCCTTCTCAACCCCATGCAGTACGATACTAAAATGTTTACTACAAAACGAAGTATGATACTACAACGTTTAAGCTCAGATCATTTTCTAACTCATATTACAGGGCGTACTTACCTCAACCGCTATGTCAAAACTTAGCACAGAGCTCCCTTTCTCTTATTGCAGAGTTCACAACATCTCGTTCAATGACCCTCTTTGCAATAATTCCCATCGCAGGGTTCTAGAACTATGATAGAACTTCTACACTATTTCCATCGCAGAGTTCGATCCTCCTCTGGATCATTATCCAGATCTGCGCTCTACCTTCTCCATCCAATACAGACTCGTGAGTTTTCTTCCCACATAGTCCATGGATCTCGGTTTACATAGGTGAACACGGCGCCCTTACCACCCACTCGCAGTGCTTTTCCCCCAAATTTCCCAAGTCACAAAACACAAATCCTTTTCTTCCACCAAAGAAGCAATTTACCCCCTTTTTATGGCACATGCACACCAGGTTACCAGTCTTTGCGCTTCCCCCACTCCCTCGTGATGACAAAAGCCATTCTGATTACTACACCTGGCACGTAACAAGACCAAACGGTGCCCCCATTACTTAGACACTCATCCATAGGAAACATATTTTTCCAAGGAGGGAGTCCATCGTGGACTCGGTGGACTTGGTTGAGGGAATCCTACCTAACAATAAATGCAACTGTCAGTTTAAGAAAATGGAGTTTCCACCACTTTCACAAGTGGCGTCAATACTGAAATTCAAGTTCAATATTCCACTACAACCACTAACTCCACCATAATCTTCTTCTTTAAGAAATGTGAGTGCGCCCTCTTAGTGTGGTTAACAAGGTTTAGTTTATCCATAATAAGTAGAATATCATGCAATTATTTATAAGTTGTAATAGAGTCACTATTGAAGTAACACCATTTTACATAACTAACTGATATAGTAGTGATCAAGTATAATATTCGTGTATATTATATGTAAAACTCTATTTGAAGTTGAGGTATTAGGATCACAAGGTTTGTGATATAAGATTACGTAGATTAAGAGTGTAGGCTAAGAAAGCTTAAGTTTATCTGAGTTCATTCACAAAGATACCTTTAGTATCATTTCCTAATCAAGTGAGAATAGTACATAAGTATACTTGTTTGTAGTAAAACCTTTGGTTAACTCTTCTTATATACATATATTTATATAAATCCATTTAAGTATTTAGTAACCCTCTCTTGTATATATATATAATACTTATATATAAGTTTATATAATATCCATTAAATAGTTTATCATAACTATTTATTGTTCTTTTACAAATTATAAACATGTGTAATATCGACAAATATATGCATATAAAGATATATGATGTCCACAAATATTTATAAAGTATTCTCTTTAAAACTCCTCACCCATCTTTTATTGGAAAAACATTCTTCCCTAAGAAGGCACTAACATAGTTGTTTTAATAGATATGCGCACACACATATATATATATATATATAAAAGTTACTCCCCACTATCTAAATATATAAATATATTTTATAGCTCTAGAATAATAACTTTTATTTTAAGAAACTAATATCCCTCTAACATCTTTATAAGTATTTGTGTAATCCTTAGAAATACTTCTGTGACATTCTTGTCGGAGTTTATGTTATCCATAATACTTAGTTTTTAAATTGCGAATAAGTGTAACTTTTATGCTTAATAGGTTAGTCGTCGAAAATAATCTAATATGTGCCGTATAGCCGTTATCCCAAAACTATGACGACGACACCTCTAACTTTTAAGTTTTATCCGTAAACATATTCTTCCTCAAGTGCCTGCGGTATCATGACGATACCGAATCATCTATTGTTAGGTTTTGGAATGCTATCATGCCCTTTACTCTTTTTCCTTAGTGGCTTCGCATGCTTGGTGCTTAGTTGTGCTCGTTGTTAATTTACAATTTAAGAGTAATCCCAATAATACTTTCAGGGTCCACTGGTGGGGCCTTGACCTTGAGCTCCTCACTAGGGCCATAATCATAGTTACAATATACATTTATTAAGGCTAAAAATGAGGGATGTTACAGCACCCTTCTTCACCTACCACTCAGTTCATTTCAGTTAGCTAGTTGTATTTCCTTGATTTAAGGCTAGATTGACTCCTAACTGCTTGTATCACTCCGTTGTACCTCTAGTTAGACTAGACTACCTATTCTGACTCCAATTAGCTAGTCATGCACCCTCTACTAAGCCTCCTTCATTCAGTTAGTGCCTACATCTAACAGTTACACCTACCACACTCACTTAGACTCAGTTCGACACCTGGTTGACCATTACTTGTGCATTGATGACTGCACTGATCTAAGGATGAGGACTCCTAGTTGGAGCCAAGCTACACCATGCATTATATTCAAATGAACTCCTGGCTAATTCGAATTTGCTCAATCATTGTTATTGTATTGGATTGTATTCTATCATTCCGAGTTCAATAGAGCACTATTGCAATCCTTTTGCACAGTTTTATACATATTTTCTGAGTTTCATCTTGTAATTGATTTGCTTGTTCATTACATCTGTTGTGCTTTAATTTCACATGGTATCAAAGCCATAGCAGGGACAAGAATTCTTTTCTGTAGGTGTTCTACATGAAGATTGAGTGAATTTGCTCACACAAATATTTCAGCAGCGGCATGCAAAATCTCATGTGCATGCAAGACTAGAATTTCTCTCCAATCCACTCCAGAAGCCGTGAGTTTTCCACAGAATTACTGGATATATATCATTGGATCATCAAGCTTGCTTTATCTCCTATGCCGGGTGTGATGCAACTCTAAAACAGGTGGATTGTTCAACCTTATTGTTCTTGTTTTCTTGTGATTTGCAGGTTTTATAACTCCTCCATTAGCATTTGTTGTCATTGAGATGGATTCTTCTTCTTCAAATCTTCTCACTCCCTTCAATTATTTTGAATGGAAGAAACACATGGAGATTATGTTGCGCTCAAAAGTGTACTACAGAGTCACCATGGGTCTCAAAATTGATCCACATACACTCATTGAGAAATCCAAACACTTCAACAAATTGGATGAAGGATATGGCCTTCTTTGTTTCAATATTTCCAAGGATCTTCAATTTCACCTCAGTGGATTGACTACTTCAAAGGCATATGGGAGCAACTCGAAAATCTTATTGGAAAGCAAGATGAGATGCGGTCTTTTCAATTGGAAAATGAATTGATTGCCTTCAATCCTAAAAATCTCAAGACCATCAATGACTTATTCACCAAATTCAAGCAATTGGTATTTATTTCGAAGCAAAGTGGAGTTGTAAAGGAAGATAGACAGTTGATTCTTTCTATTCTCTCAAAACTTGGTAAGGATTATTCGGTATTTGTCTCTACATTCAATTTCACCTCAGTGGATTGACTACTTCAAAGGCATATGGGAGCAACTCGAAAATCTTATTGGAAAGCAAGATGAGATGCGGTCTTTTCAATTGTAAAATGAATTGATTGCCTTGAATCCTAAAAATCTCAAGACCATCAATGACTTATTCACCAAATTCAAGCAATTGGTATTTATTTCGAAGCAAAGTGGAGTTGTAAAGGAAGATAGACAGTTGATTCTTTCTATTCTCTCAAAACTTGGTAAGGATTATTCGGTATTTGTCTTTACATTCAATTTCGGAAAGCTCACAATTTCGAATTGGAAAATGATTACCTTAAGTGCCTTCATTGAATCCGTGACGAAGGAGCATGATAAACTCATTAAAATGGGGACCATATGCTCCAAAGACCAAGCAATATTTGCTGGAGGATCCAAAGCTACGAATGGAAAAGGGAAGCAAAAGAAAGAGAAGCCAAAGTTTGATCTGTCCAAGCAAAGAGAGAAGACAAGGCAAGCGGATGAGCCATCCGGTTCAAGAAACAAGCAAAAAGGGAAAGAGGGAAAAGAGAAATCTAAATGTTATTATTGTAGCAAGGGCTATCATCCTGAAAGCTCATGCATGAAGAAAACCCTAGATCAGATGGCCCTTCTTTTAGAGAAAAACAACATTACCCTTCATGACGGTGCAAGGAAGAAGGAGAAAAATGATCATCCCGAGAGAGGTCATGCACTCATGGAAACAGTTTCAACCCCTCAAACTCTACTCATTGATTCTAGAGCTTTGAACCACATGGCTGAAAATAAATATTCTCTATCATCATTTGATCCCAACAACACCATCTCCATCCCAATGGGAGATGACTCTTACATCTCTTCAAAGGGAAAATGTACTATTCATTTAGAGCATAGCAGTTTTCACAATATGCTCTTTGTTTTTTCCTTTGCTTTGAATATTCTTTCCATTTATCAGATGACTCACACTGGTTCACCGAAGAAAGTTGTATTCTTCCATAACAAAGTTGAAATTTCTGATATTCAAAGTCGAAGAATTATTGCGGTCGGAAAAGCAAATCATGCTTCGAAAGCATATGAATTTTCACACTTTCTGCCGCATGACAAGCCCATCGCTCTTCTGACTCATGGAAATGAGGTCATTATGCTATGGCATGAGAGGTTTGGACATCTAAATTATAAATATTTGTAGCTGCTACAGAAAAATTCGATGGTTGATGGCCTTCCGACGATCAAATCCTCGAAGGGAATATGCAAAGGTTGCATCATTGGGAAGCACCCCAAGCACAAATTTGACTGAGGAAAAGCTAGCAGGGCTTCCTGAATTTTAGGGCTGATACATTCTGATATGAGTGGTCCACTGCCACAAATATCCATGAATGGATCAAGTTATGTTTTGATATTCATCGACGACTTCTCCAGATTTACATGGGTTTTCTTTCTCAATAACAAGTTAGAAGTACTAGAAAAATTCAAGTTTTTGAAGGCTTCTGTTGAGACTGCCACCAAGAGAAAGGTAAAGGCTCTTAGATTTGATAATGGAGGTGAATATATCAAATAAGAGCTGTTAACACCTAAAAAGTGCTCACTAGCTCATTCCCTTACTCACATGACCCATTTGTCCACTTTTCCACCATCTGAGCCTTTGAAACCAACAAAAGGTCACCAAAAGACCTTAGTACACCCCTTTTTCCATTAAAAAAGATTATTTTTACAAGAAAATCATAAAAAACCCTCAAAAAGGGTCCAAATTCCCAAAAATATTAAAAAGGGAATTAAAATATTATTTTTATTCAAAAAAGGAAAAAGGAGGGAAAAGTACCTAAACCATGTTGGTCAATACCATTTGGTTTCCACAAAACCACAAATGGTATTCCTCACCACCAAAACCTATAAAAAGGTGGTAGGGGCTCCTCATTTCACATCCTTCCATTATCTCATCCTTATGCTACTGAAATCTCCCCTGAGCACTTTTAGCCATTGAAGCAACCTTGGAGAAAGAGACCTATTGGAGTTTGGAGCTACTCATCTTGGGAGTTGCTCAACATCAACCTTCACCATTGAAGGTAATATCGCAAGCACTTGCTTGCCCCCCACTTTTCAATACAAAAAATTATTTCTTATGTTTCTTGTTCTTGATTTTGAAATGTTTACATTATTTGCTTAGATTCTTGTTTAGATCCATGAAAAGTATTGTTTATTTAGTTTATTGTTTTTATTTCTATTGAAACTGCTACTACTAGTTAGTAGGTGCCCATAGCACTAAGCTTGGTTGCAAAACCGAGCCAACAGTTTTTGGCGACTCCGCTTTGGTTTGAACTTTAGATCTCTAATTTTGCCTTTAAATCTTAGTTTATTTTGAGTTTTTAACCTTTAGATCCATAGATCTGCCATCTTAGACAGCAGATCCATTGCTGTTCTGAGATTTGGCCCCATAAACAGCCCGAAATTTTCAATTTTCGGGTTCGTTTCTCGGTTTCCGTGCACGGCTTCCGCCTTGCGGTTTTTTGCCAGACAGTCGCGCGGTCCATCGCGACTTTTCTGCGTTTTTCCGCACGGCCCATCGCGGCTTTTTGCCAGACAGTCGCGCGGTCCATCGCGACTTTTCTGCGTTTTTCCGCGCGGCCCATCGCGGCTTTTTGCCAGAAACCCGCGCGGTCCATCGCGACTGTGCGACAGAAACCCGCGCGGTCCATCGCGACTTTTGGCCCAAAACCCGCGCGGTCCATCGCGACTTTTGGTCCAAAACCCGCGCGGTCCATGTCATTTTTTGGTCGCGCAGCTCAATTTTCAAACGACCATATCTCCCTCTCCCGAACTCCGTTTGAAACGATTTTTTTTTTCAAATTGGGTGTTTTCGATCAAGGAATCCAAATATGCTATTAGATTTAAGAAATTTTCCATAAAAATTTATCTAATATTGTATTTTAGTGTTATTTATCACTTCAGTTCACCCATTTTGGCTCATATTTTACAGTACTAAGATTCCAACATTGTTTACAACCATAGGAACATTTTACTATTTAGAATGCATATCTACAAATATTTTTAAAAAATTTCAAGAAAGTGAAAGAAAGACTTATTTTGCATTTTTATCTAGGTTAAAAAAATTTCCTGTTTACTTCTTTAGAATCTTGCCCTTAGCAATTTCCTTGAACAAAGAAATCCATTTATTTCTTTTAGAAGTCTATTATTTGCTTTCATAAATCCAAGAAATCCTTTATTTTTTGAGTTATTTTTTGAAAAAGCATATTAATTCCTTTTAGTGAAAAGTCTTAAATATTTGCTTTGTATTTTCGAAAAGTCCTTTATTTTTTGAAAATTTCCTATAAAGCATTTAATTCTTTTCAAGTTCAGTTTACAACACCTCACGTGCACTCACACGATCACTTAATTGAACTAAGCCTTAAAACGTACCTTAATTTGAACACACTTTTAACCCCACTTGGGGAACACTAAAAGAATTCTTGTAGCTAGGTAGTATTGGGGGGATAGGTGTTCCAATAACACCCCTCAGTTCATACATCTGAGACATAGAAGTTGTCCAATTAGGGAGCTAAAATCTCTTAGTACTTTTTGGCGCGGTCACAACCGGTTTGTGGGAAGGCCTCTCCCCTAGGAGGGTTGAAGTCGCGAGGATGGTTCCGGAAGCCTGAGTGGGATACCGAAACCCATTCAGTAACCGAAGGGCTACCATTCGCAGTTCTCGGGATATCCCTGTATTGGGATATTGCGATCAAAGGACCAAACGGCAGATTTACCTTTTCTCGACGCGTCATGAACGGAGTATCCTAGTAGCCTGTCTTTAGGATTGATTACCCGGTGTCCCTCCCGGTAGGGGGATATCTAGCCGTTGTCTCAACATTCATATTGTCTGACTTGGATTTCATCACCTTGCAGAGGATATCGTCTGTTTGAGTCACAATACTTTTAGATTAGGTGTTTGCATGATTTCAACCTACCTGTGGTCTAGTTACACCTATTTTTTCTAGGAGCCGCTTGCATGTTGGTATTCTGACCAGTTGTTGCATTCCTCCACTTATTGTAGCACAGCTGCTAGAATAAGTGCATTTTTTGAGGATTGATTTTTTGGCCTGTGAGCCTTCTTTTTTCACTCCCCTTCTTGCACCCTTGGTTGCAATAGGGTTTTGAGTCTTTTTTATATATCACCACCTGATACTTAAATAAATTTTTTACACACAAACATATTCTCACCATTGAGAATTTTAGACGCTCCCGTCGTCTACAGGGCGAACTCCCAGAGTTTAGTCCACTTGGCTCTCCACGTCACGGACGCAGAGCATTATCCCTTGATTCGACACATCGTCAATCAATTAGACAGTCATCCGATTCTGACATACCCCACTTCACCTTTGATTTGGAGGTAGAATCCGAAAACCCCACAGAGTTACCACCAACCACAATTATGTCTGGAACACCAGTTGATCCACTATATACATTAACCATAGGTCAGACATCCGCAGACCCTTCTGCGGTAGTACCATCAACGGCAACAGCCACCCCCTTGGGTATGCCCAATATGGGTAACACTCCACATTCAGGAATGCCTAACACAGGACCACCACCTGTCATGGGCATGCCCAACATGGGGGTCATACCCCCTTCGGTTTCCACAAACCCTATCCCAGGAATCCCTAGTACGATTCCTAACCCAAGTGTAACTCCTGTTGCACTTGGGAATGCTATCCCAGGAATCCCTAGTGCGATTCCTAACCCAAGTGTAACCCATGTTGCACTCGGTAGTGCTATACCAGGAATCCCTAGTGCGATTCCTAACCCAAGTGTAACCCAAGTTGCACTTGGGAGTGCTAACCCATATCAGGCCACACCTTTTGGAGGGCACATACCCTCCATACCTAGCATACCTATAGGCGCTACTGGACCCCTACACCATACCACAATGGCTAGGCAGGTCCCGGTTCCGGTCACCACATCCGCTAGTCTACCATACATGGCAAGTCTCAACCTGCCAGATTTAGCTAGGCTCACAAATGACCCCATCAGGCATGATCCTGCTTGGCCCCATATGCCCACTAAGCTTCCCTCTGATATCCCTAAGTTTGAGGGAAAGGCCGGAGAAGACCCCCAGAACCACATCATGTCCTTCCATTTATGGTGTTCCTCCAACTCCATAGTGGACGACTCTGTCCGCCTCCGTTTATTACAGCGCACCTTCACTGGCTCTGCAGCCAAATGGTATATCGAGCAACCCCATGGGACGCATTCCACATTTACCTCCCTTGCCTCGACCTTTCTACAATTCTTCCAGCTACCTGTCCGCTATGATGCGGGCGTCGAGATCCTACTGTCTTGCAGACAGAACACGGCCACGCATATCACTGACCATATCCATGATTGGCGTCGGCGCCGAAGCCTATGCAAGATCAAATTAGACGATCGAATCTTTTTAGACTGGTTCCTTAAATCCCTCCTTCCCCTCATTGCGAAGGATGTAGCTTCTGAAAGACCCCAGTCGGAGGAGGAGGCCATCCTTAAGGCCCAACAGTTTGATCTTATCTATGCCCAATCAGGTTACCTATACACCATCATACCTGACGCACCACGAGGTGACTCCGTACGCGGTGACACACCAGGGGCATCACATGCCGCTGATGGCATTATTGGCCAAATTACACCGCAAGCCAAACCTTTCAGTATGGTAAGCACCATGCCCGCCCCAGACCTTTCTAGGGCTACATCCAGTTCCGGAGCGACAACTTCTTATGCTCCAACAAACCAGACCCATCATGTTCATGGACCCTCTTGTCCACAACATTGTTATGGCCAAGCGCCATCAGCATATGTACCCCCTACATACTATGCTCAACCTACGGTACAAAACCCCATGCAGTTTCCACAACAGCCCATGCATTACCCACAACCGGTTGCACCGGCTAACCTCCCACCCCCACCAGCTCAGGGGTACCAACAACCCCAACAGGCAACTGGACCACCTCCAGCTCCACCTGCATACTATCCACCGCAACCTGCTCCCACACCTGCGGCTCCTCAGAATCCCCCCAATGCTCAAGGGCATGTGTACGCACAACAACATCAGCCCCAATACCAAAATAACCAGCGCAACCAAGGTGCGCAACAGAACCGTGGTATAGGTCATAACCACGGTAATAACCAACAACATCAGCAAGGTCCTCCACCTCCCAATCCTCCGCAGAATAACAATGCTGCTCCTCCCAACCGCAATCCGGATCGGAATCCTAAGCAGCCTAGAAATAATAACCTCAGAACAAACCACCCTTGTTCTATCTGCGGAGTCTATGGTCATTACACGCATTCTTGCCCACATTTGGAGCGAGCTCGGCAACTCTGGACCGACGATGCACATCGTCAAGGGCAAGCGGCTCCTCAGCCGCCACCCAACCCTGCACCACCTCAACATCAACCCTTGGTGCTGCAAAACCCCTTTCCAAACCAGGGTGTAGTTAACACTCAGCCGTTAGCCCCCCCTCAGGGCAACGTGCCACCCCAGCAGATCACTTATGCAGCCCCTGATCAACCCATGTTCGATTCAGGTACTCACCATTTGTTGATGATGTCGACTATCGCTGCCAACCTCCAAACCCGTCGGAACCAATATGGCTCCACCTCTGAAGCCCCTCCCACCGACAAAAACACTAACGTTAATCCCACAGATCAAACGTTACGTATACCTCCGGCTCCACTTGATGGCGCTTCCAAAGCACCTCGCTTCCCACTTCGTCGCATCAACAGTAATCCTAATTCTCGCGCTGCGTCAAATTACAACATTGTCGATGACTTAGCCCAGTCTCCTGCAGCCATGTCTGCTTTAGAAGTTTTGAAAAACTGTCCTTCGCAGCGCAAAACTTTGCTCTCTGCCATTGGCGCCATTGACCCCAATGATTCACAGTTGATCGCATTCGATTCAGACCAATCTGAACCCCGCCTGCCTTCCTCTTTAGCATTCCAAGTTTCCGTTTCTGTTCGGAATCTTGTCATCCATCGATGCATTATCGATGAAGGGGCCTCCACATGCGTCATGTCCACATTCGTTTGGCAGAAGTTGGGATCCCCTACTCTCCAGCAGTCCACCACTGCATTACGAGCTTATGACAGCCGTTCGGATCAACCCCAAGGTCTTTTAGCCAATGTCCCTGTCCAGCTGGCGGGTAAAACCGTGCTCATTGACATTGAGGTCATCAATGCCCAACTAGACTATAACCTTTTACTTGGTCGCAGCTACATGTACGCCATGCGGGCTGTTGCCTCATCTGTATTTCGCACCATGCAGTTCCCCCATGAGGGACGCGTGGTCAAGGTCGACCAGCTCACCTATTACGATCCCAAGGCCCCCGCCACACCTGAAAATGTTCTCCCCATGGTTGAACAACCTGTTTGCGGTGCAACTACCTCATTCATTTCCTCGGTAGGACCCGGACTTTACTCCGAGGCGCCGATGACCTCTACATTCCAGGTCATTCCACCACCATCACCAGAGACCCAAGTCGCAAACCTCTGCACTCTTTCACAAACACTCGGTAATCAACCCTCCTTGTTACCCAAACCACCATTGGTCCCTAGTCACATCGGTGTTACACATATCCACACAATCCCCTTTCTATTTCCTCCTTCGGGTGTAGTAAGCGCCCCGGTTATGGCTACCCTTAGTCTCCCCGGGTTAACATTGGGATTACCCGTGTGGTATATTACGCCTCCTGTTCCTCCACCGACACCAAATGTCATCCTACAACCGGTGCAACCCATTGTTACTTCTACCCAACCACCTCCCGGTATCACGACTCCTTCGTCGTCGACGAATCCCCCTCCATTCGTCAGGCCCACTGGGGGCAGAGGCCCGCAACCATACACTGCGGTACCCCCACCCAAGGCAGTTAGACCTCCCCCCGTATTTCGTGCTCCTCCAAAATGCTCGTTGTGTGATGAGTTAGGCCATCCAACTCATCAGTGTCCACAGTTACTTGCATTGCAGGAACACATGCAAATGCTGGACGACGACCCCAACATCCCGGTTGTCAAACTCGATCCAAACCCCATGCCTCGTGATAAATCACTGCGTACCAACCACCCATGTGCGATATGCGGTATTTATGGCCACTACTCGCATAACTGTCCTGACATCCCAGACTACAGAGCAGCTCTCTACGAGATGAACAATTTGGACCTAGAGACGGCACCCTCTACTATCGAGGAGATCTACCCTCCCGCATCATCCTCATCCGGAGAGATTAACACCATCTATATGATCTCTTCGACTACCACTACCTCATCACTCGATTTGACCACTCAAAGGTCCCGCAATGATGAAGAGGTTCTCGAGACTCCTACTACCTTTGATTATCCCGGGGAAGACATGCACCATCGTCCATACTTCCTCCTGGAAGAGACTTCATCCACCACCGCTACCCAATCCGCGGTTGAGTCCAAGGATTTCCTTCCTACTAAAATCGATTGGTTAACGGATCCCATGGCCGATATTTCTCCCGTCATCCACATTGACATATCTGACCCACTTGGTGCCCTTCATACCATCACATTAGGAACCTCCCACAGTGAGCATGAGATCGGAGAATACCAACAACTGTTCCAAGAATTCACTGATGTCTTTACTTGGTCAGATACCGAAATGCCTGGCCTTGACCCCGCCATTTATATGATCTCCACTGGATACCCCTCTGTCCGGTCGGCCCCTTCCATTGATCCCTTTGACACACAGGTTGAACCCTTTCAAATCAACCAGGAAACCACATGTCCACAACATGGGGGCATGCCCAAAACCTTGCCTACTCATCATCACCGTGATCCTCGTCGGAGATACTGGGGGCATCCACCCCACAAAGGGAATCCCCCATCATCATATCATCACTTCAGTATGCCACCACGACCCACAGCCTCATGGTATAACACCTCGCCAGCAGTTGCTCAATGCCCTATTGATCTCTCTATGAGACAACATCTGCACCACATTGACACCTCTGAGTTAGGGGGCATAATAGATTACCTCGACCCCGGGATAGGGGGCATGATCAATCATTTTGAACCTTCCCCATCATCTCTATCTCAACACCTCAATGAGCCCATCGTTCAAACCAACACATATGTGATCCACAATCACAAACCCCATGCACATAGCATGGGGGCAGGTCATTAACCCTGCTCACTTTTTCATATTCGTGATCTCAACCATTTTTGAGGTCATGTGTCACTTGTATATTTCAGTTGATTTGATACACCTAGTATTTTTCCCCCACGGGTCATCATTTCTCCCCACCACTGCATCCTTCGCTTGGTGGGATCACCTTTATTTGTAGCCATTTTTTAACCTAGTTCTTTCCTTTAACCATTCCGGAGTCCTTATGACCTCCGTTTTTCGCACCATTTGCACTGCCGGATTCATATTTCCGTGCCCGTGATGATGCTTGAGACCATTTCTCGCTCTCACCCTTAGATTTTCCGGGCATCTTTTCCACGCCCCCTCGTCGCCTCGGTTTGCGTGCCACATCGGCCGTTCTCCGTTTTCGATGTGTCTTATATCGCCGGATTCAGTTTTCCGCGCTCGTGATGATGCTTGAGACCATTTCTCGCTCTCACCTTTAGATTTTTCGGCCATTTTTTCCACGCCCCCTCGTCGCCTCGGTTTGCGTGCCACATCGGCCGTTCTCCGTTTTCGATGTGTCTTATATCGTCGGATTCAGTTTCCCGCGCTCATGATGATGCTTGAGATCATTTCTCGCTCTCACCTTTAGATTTTTCGGGCATTTTTTACATGCCCCCTCGTCACCTCGGTTTGCGTGCCACATCGGCCGTTCTCCGTTTTCGACAATCCTTATATCACCGTATTCAGTTTTCCACACTGATGACGATGCTTGAGACCTTTTTCTCGCCCTCATCAATCCATTTTTGTTTGGTATAATTTTACCCCTTTTTTCGGGCCGAGCAACCCCTTTTTACGAAAAAGGCACTTAGGGAGTTTCTGTTAAGCTCTTTTCTGACTCCTAAAACAATGAAAAGATCGCCGAGCAATCTTGCTTCCTTTCATGCTCGCTAAACGTATCTGAAAGGGCGTCTACCTGGTATAAGTTTACCCCTTTTCCGGACCTCGTAGACTAATTACGAAAAAGGTATACTCTAGTCACATCGGCTAGAAGAGTTCTCCATCCGCATCATTTTATCCTTTTTCGGGCCTTGGAGACTAAACTTACGAAAAAGAAACACCAACAGAGTCCACTTACCGTTTTCAGACTCTCTAAACATGAAAGCAACCATGAGCATGAGCCATCCTGGGCTCACAAAATCCATAGGACCGTACCATTTCAGAGCATACTTTTATCCCTTCTTGGAGCTCATTAAAACCACGAAGAAGGAATCAATGGTGCCTCTTGGCGCTACAACACATCATGTCTACTCACATAGCAGCTTCCCCATTTTGGTCGCCTTTGTTCAGAGTAGTCTGCAGTATGTCACCTTGACAATCCCTCGACAGCTACCATCAGCTTCACCCCCCCAGAGTCAGTACATACCCTTCAGTCCCTAAAAGATGATCCCCACACCTACAAGTCAGTTCCCTACGCTGCCAGGTCAACCATGTCATCATGCTCTGAACAAAGGAAGTTTGAGTCTACCCATTTTTTGACCCAGTTATTTCCCATCCCCACAAGTATGTCAGTCCTACCAGCAGTACTACATCACTTCAGGTCTACACCTCGTGCTCCTATCAAGGAAACATCATTGCCTTGTTAGTTGCTGGTCTCCCTCTGTCGACGACAACCACATTTATTCCAGAGGATAGACCTAGAGGCCCCTGTGTCTTGGACTCATTACCATTTATGATGAGTGCCTACGAATCATTTCGAGAGGAATCCTCAGTGCCTCTCCCAATGGTTGTTTCTCACATGCTCGACTTCAACACCTTGATCGCATCGTTGAGACTCGCACAGGGTATTGGTCCGTTCAGTTATTAGTCGAAGACCCCGGATACCTCCTGACTCCTCCACATTTGAGAGTCTTCCTATGGATAATACCAGTTACACTTTTTCTATAGATATCCGGGTTGCGCATGGCAACAGTATTCAGATTTACACCTGTTTCATACTCCCTTGAGTATACAGTTACATTATTTCTCAAAGATGACTCATAGTCTTTGAGTCCCTACAGATGTTGGACACCTTCAGTTTCAGCAGTTCCACAGCTATTCCAGTGTATCAGTTATTGAGATCATTCATGATCATGAGTTTATCCCACAATCATGTCCCCTCTGGACCATTATGATGTACTAGTATATTTCTTTCCGTATTAGATCCCCCTTCTTGGGACTAATTGTTTTGCCTATGTCTTGATACGAGCATGGGAATGCCCGCCTCGTCCTTTATCAGAGATTATACCTCATTCATATTGAGGCCATGTAATATTTTTTGTTTTTGCAGCTTCCAAGGGCCGTGGCTCTAGTCTCCAACCGGTCTCTTCTCTCCCCTAAAACCCAGAAAAAAGGACAAAAGAACTATGATGTCTATCGGCCATACGATGAGCTCCTTCCCTCACACATCAGGGGGCAATCTGTTAACACCTAAAAAGTGCTCACTAGCTCATTCCCTTACTCACATGACCCATTTGTCCACTTTTCCACCATCTGAGCCTCTGAAACCAACAAAAGGTCACCAAAAGACCTTAGTACACCCCTTTTTCCATTAAAAAAGATTATTTTTACAAGAAAATCATAAAAAACCCTCAAAAAGGGTCCAAATTCCCAAAAATATTAAAAAGGGAATTAAAATATTATTTTTATTCAAAAAAGGAAAAAGGAGGGAAAAGTACCTAAACCATGTTGGTCAATACCATTTGGTTTCCACAAAACCACAAATGGTATTCCTCACCACCAAAACCTATAAAAAGGTGGTAGGGGCTCCTCATTTCACATCCTTCCATTATCTCATCCTTATGCTGCTGAAATCTCCCCTGAGCACTTTTAGCCATTGAAGCAACCTTGGAGAAAGAGACCTATTGGAGTTTGGAGCTACTCATCTTGGGAGTTTCTCAACATCAACCTTCACCATTGAAGGTAATATCGCAAGCACTTGCTTGCCCCCCACTTTTCAATACAAAAAATTATTTCTTATGTTTCTTGTTCTTGATTTTGAAATGTTTACATTATTTGCTTAGATTCTTGTTTAGATCCATGAAAAGTATTGTTTATTTAGTTTATTGTTTTTATTTCTATTGAAACTGCTACTACTAGTTAGTAGGTGCCCATAGCACTAAGCTTGGTTGCAAAACCGAGCCAACAAGAGCTGCTGCAACTTTTTATTGAAAGTGGAATTCAGATCCAGCACATAGTTCCCTACACACCACAGATGAACGGTGTAGCGGAAAGGAAGAACATATCACTGAAAGAGATGGCAACCTATATGATTGAATCAAAAGGTTTGGCTGAAAACCTTTGGGCTGAGGCCATGAATGTTGGTACATACTTTCAAAACAGGGTTCCACATTCATCTTCGACTGATATTACACCTTTCAAAGCTTACATAGGTCACAAACCTGATGTGTCAAATTTCTGTGTTTTTGGCTCAACCGCTTGGGCTACAATTCTGTCGAAAAAGAGAAGATATTTGGATCCACAAAGTGTTGAATGCATCCTATTGGGATATTCTAAAGAATAAAATTCCTACAAACTCATGGATATCATATCCAAAAAGATATTCATTGAGAGAAGTGTCTGATTTGAAGAACCACTTCAAAATCTAGAACTAGTCGAGGAAGAAACTGCCGATTTGCCACCTCTGCAAGATGAAGGATCTGAAGAAGAAGATGAAATTATTGGTTCTGATATTTCTGATATTTTATCAGACTTTGATGAACATGATATATCAGGTTCATAGGATGATCCAGTTGTTCTCCAACACTTTCCAAAGTGGGCCCAAAATACACTCAATTCTGCCGGTCAAAACATTGGAAATCCTGCCGGTCCAAGGAGGACTCGAGCAGTCAAAGAGCAGGTATGGATCTTTCATTCTTTGATTCCTTTTTATCTGAGAAATGCTATTTGACGATAGGTTCAGATCCTAAATCATATTACCATCCCCACTGAGATCCGATATGGAAAACCGCCATGGATGAAGAGTACAGTTCTCTTCAAAAGAATGCTACATGGGAGCTAGTTTCTCATCCACCTGGGAGGAAATTAGTCCAATGTAAATGGGTCTACTGAACAAAGGTTGCTTCTGATGGATCAACCTACAAATACAAATCATGATTTGTTTCCAAAGGTTTCTCCCAAGTCCAAGGAGTGGACTACACTTAGACCTTTGCACCGGTTTCAAAGATAGATTCTATCCATCTTGTTTTAGCTGTTGCCGCATCCAAGCACTTGGAAGTGCACCATATGGATGTGAAGAGTGCATTTCTCCATGGAGATCTGAAAGAACAGATATATATGAATCATCCAAAAGGATACATATCAAATCCAAATTTAGTATGCAAATTGAGAGAGTCATTGTATGGCTTAAAACAAGCCCCAAGAGCTTGGTATGCTAAGATGGACTCATTCATTCTCTCGCAAAACTTCGTAAGGTGCAAATCAGATCCAAATGTGTACCTACAGAAAACTGAAGGTAATTTTCTGATTATAGTTCTTTATGTTCATGATCTTTTGATAACTGGTAGCACTCTCAGTTCAATAGACAAGTGAAAAACCGCTTTGAATCTAGCTTTTGACATGAGTGATTTGGGCTTGCTAAAACAATTTTTGGGGCTTGAGATTTCACAAAATTTTGATGGGATCACCATATCTCAGAAAAAATAAATTTTAGAGCTGTTAAACAAGTTCAACATGTCATATTCTAAGGAAACCCCCTTCCCATTCCTCTCATGAATCAGTCTTGAGGAGGGATATTCTACACCGCTTACAGATTCTACATTGTATCGTTAGTTGATCGGTTCTCTACTATACTTGACACACTCAAGGCCTGATATATCTATGCCGCGAGTGCTGTATCAAGATATATGCAGCAGCCCCATGAGCTCCATTGGTGGGAATCCAAGAGGATCTTACACTATGTGCAGGGTACTCAACACTTTGGTATACACTATGCTGCAGATTGTGAGCTAGATTCGATTGGGTATACAGATTCGTGACAGATTCAGATTGGGCGAGTGATAGTATTGATCAGAATTCCACTTCCAATTATGTTTTCATGATTGGAAATGGACCTATTTGTTGGTCAAGCAAAAATAAGGCATCCTTTCCATTATCTTCAGCATAGGCAGAGTATCAAGGAGCAGTCAATGCTTGCATTTAGGCAGTTTGGTTGCAGGGTATTTTGTCAGAGTTTGATATTGGTAGTACTACTTCAACTATCTTTTTTTGTTACAATCAAAGTGATATCAAGATCTCGACGGATCCAATTCAGAGACAGAGGACCAAGCACATCGAGATCCACATGCACTACATTCGAGAGCTTGTGCATGACCGTACCATTGTTTTGCAATATTTCCCTACCGGTGAGCAAATTGCAAAC
Organism: Larix kaempferi; assembly: GCA_027924585.1. Taxonomy (NCBI): domain Eukaryota; kingdom Viridiplantae; phylum Streptophyta; class Pinopsida; order Pinales; family Pinaceae; genus Larix; species Larix kaempferi. The sequence continues at coordinate 2,429,861 of BSBM01000528.1, forward strand.
ATCTTCACCAAGAGCTTCACCGAGAAGAAGTTCTCTTAGCTCCGTTCACTGTTGGGGGTGAGTTCCATCATGGTGGAGACAGATTAGATCCTTATATGTTCAGCTTGAGGGGGGGATTTCTTCCCATTGGGTTTTTCCTCTTTCCTCACTTAGATTTATTTCTAGCATTTTTGGATTATTGTATCCAAAAATAGACCACCGCTAGTCTAACCGGAATCTGTGTTGTCTTCCGTCCAACACTCTGCTTTTCTGGATCCACGTAGACTGGACACCTCATAGTACTGCCTCCTCCCAGTACTAATCTTCGCAGCTCTTTCGACACTACGCTGCGCACAACTTCGCAACATCCCAAAAAATTATATAAAAATTACTTCAACTGAACTACGCTCAGCTCCACAGTTCCAAAACTCCTTCTTGCTAAAAAATGCCCCATTTGGGCCAGGCCCAACATTCGCTTACTTCCGTTCACTATTGGGGGTGAGTTCCATTATGGTGGAGATAGATTAGATCCTTCTATGTTCAGCTTGAGGGGGGGCTTTCTTCCCATTGGGTTTTCCCTCTTTCCTCACTTAGATTTATTTCTAGCATTTTTGGATTATTGTATCGGGGTGACCTTTGGTCTCAGTAACCAGGGCCCTATTCAATTATTATAATATACATCATAGTATATCTTGAGGGGGGGTGTTCGGATATCTCATCATTCTGTTATGTACTTTGCATGCATGCATTTGCATGCATCTGCTTGCAGCCCAGTCACTAGTTTGATGCCTCCAGCACCTAGTCCCCAGACTGCTAACACGCAGGAGCTTCTTTCCATACATTTTTAGCCCTCCTAGTTAGGAAGACGCCCACTTCTCACCTACCACATGGGAAAGGCGCCCTTCTTCACCTACCACTTAGTTCACTTCAGTTAGCTAGTTGTCTTTCCTTGATTTAAGGCTAGATTGATTCCTAACTACTTGTATCACTCCGTTGGACCTCCATTGAGACTAGAATGCCTATTTTGACTCCAGTTAGCTCCTCATGCACCCTCCAATGTGCCTCCTTCATTCAGTTAGTACCTACATGTGCCAGTTACACCTACTACACTTAGTTAGACTTAGTTTGACACCTGGTTGACCGTTACTTGTGAATTATGACTCCACTGATCTGATGATGAGGACTCCTAGTTGGATCCAAGCTACACGATACAGAGTATTCGAATGACCTCCTTGGATAATTTGAATTTTCTGTCATTGTTATTGTATTGTATTGTATTCTATCATTCTGAGTTCAATAGAGCACTGATGTAAGCCTTTTGCATAGTTTTATACATATTTTTTGAGTTTCATCTTGTAATTGATTTACTTGTTCATTAGATCCGTTGTGCTTTAATTTCACAATGATGTGAAAGCACATCCACGAGAAAACTATATTTTGGGTAGGCCCTTTATTACATCTTCCACTAGGAGATATAGTGAATTGTTACATTGACTTTGGCAACATTTTAGTAAAATGCATGAATCAGCTAATATCATAACCTTCAATGCCTTCTTTTAGTTGAGTGACAACCATCAAATGTAACCCATCATTGCCTCTTTCAAGAGAGGGAAACACTAGATGTAACCTATGGAGATTTTGAATCATTCAATGTGTTTTATGTTTGTTTCGTCGACGTTGCTATTTTCGTCTGAATCTAACATATTATTAGTTCAGTGTGATGCTTTTATTAAATCATTTGAATTTGTGAAAATTTGGGTGATTTTTGTATTAATATTTGGAAATCAAAATCTTTATTTACAGTTGCATGTTTGTGATGATTAACTTCATGAACGAAGTGTTGTTGTTGTGGTTATATATATAGTCACGACTCTTGTATGCAGTCTAGATATCACTGCAAAAGAAGCTATTGGTCATGGGAGTAGAGGGATTTCTCTTTGGAGTTTGGATTTTATACAACATTGAATATTCTTCCAAACAACCTCATTTTGTCCATAATTGCTATCGTTATTATGCACATATGTTCAGCCCCGATATTATCAGTGTTTCTAGAGAACATTTTGACATTCCTTTGTTGTTTTACTCGCTCGACAACATTGAAATTGAAAAATTCCTTGGTATATTTGAATGGTTGAAGATTGAAGACTTTGTATTTATTTGGGGTCAAGAGAAATGTAAACATAGTACTATTTATAATTACTCAATGTCTGCATATTATAATGTTGGTGAAGTACTGCACATATAGAAAAGTTCGTTCAAGGATGTACTTATCAAATATGGAGATATATATAAATAACAAAGATGTTGTTTATAGATAAAGGGAAATATCAATCATCAGATAATAGCAAGGAAAAATGCTTGAAATGCCAACTAGTTGGACATTTGACGATTCACAAGAGAGAGAAATAACTATAAAAACAATGTTGTGTTCTCTATTGAATTATCTCTGGCCTAATTAAAAAATGGGGCTGGTTAAAGACATTCAATTTCACATGACTGTCATATTATACAGACAACAATTCATTTAGTGATTCGTATATTTTTTACAACTTCTACATTTAATTGATTTAAATTTTATTGCACAATTCTCATATTATTTATGGACATCGTATCATGTATCTGGTGATGTGTTTCAAAAATTGCAGAACATGAAAGCAATATACTTAGAAACATTGAAACATAATATTTTATTGACTCGGTTGTGTGTGTTTTTTTTTGTTTTCATATACTAAAAGATTTGTTACTAGTAAACCATTAATTATTTTCGATTTCAATGGAGTTTTGTTACATGTAGTTCATAAAAAAAAAGAAATTTGGATTTCCATGAACACCAGATATCGAATCAACCACAAAGTATTATTTTATACGTCTATGATTTAGGGAATTTTTTGAAAAATGCTTTAGTATATTTGAAGTTGGGGTATGGACATCTACACAATAAAAAAATGTTGACGAGTTTTTGCCAACATTATTACAAAGAACAGGATTGCAAAGGGAACAATTTAGAGTAATTTTAACACAACAATATTGTTCTTGTATAGCCAGAGAGGGTTATCAGGGTGATGGAAATCCTTATGTATTTCTCAAGCCTTTAAACAAAGTTTGGGACATTTTGATCCATGGTTGGTGGTGGGCCAAAGAATTGCAACTATTAAACTAAATCTCTTGGCTCATTACTTAAATTATCAATCTAGAAGTTCGTACAAACTTAGAGGTATCATGCACTGTATATGCAATTGCAAAGGAAATAGCTTGAAAGACTAATTAAGAAAGACAGTAAATGTAAAGAAACAACTCAATCTAGGAAAACTTGAAATGCTAATTAAGAAAGAAAAGAAATTTAAATCTATGAAAGCATAGAAATCTAATTTATGAAAGCATAACTCTAATTTATGAAAGCATAAATCTAATCTATGAAATCATGAATCTAGTTTAAATAAAAGCATGAATCTAATCTAGGAAAGCATGAATCTAATCTAGGAAAGCATGAATCTATCCTATGAAAGTGTGAATCTATTTTATGAAAGCATGAAACTATTCTATGAAAGCATGAATCTATTCTATGAAAGCATGAATCTAATCTAGAAAGTAGGAGTCGATTCTATGAAAGCATGAATCGAATCTATGAAAGCATGAATCTATTTTATGAAAGTATGAATTCTATTTTATGAAAGCATGAATCTATTCTATCAAAGCATGAATCTAATCTATGAAAGCATGAATCTGTTTTATGAAAGCATGAATCTAACTAAATAAAACCATGAATCTAATATATGAAAGCATGTAAAGTTAATCTAATTAAAGAAAGCATGTAAAATTTCAATTTTGCTCCCTGCAGGGATAGATTAATTAGCTTAGATAATTTTAGATCCGATTTGTTTTAATTGCATGCATTTAGATAGAGCACTTGCATATCATCTTTAAATATAAAATACATACACAGTGAATCGGGCCGCAACCTGTGAAAGAAAATAAATCTTTAAATCTTATATGGTAGCCGGGCCGTTAACCGAACAGATTCCCCACACCAAGCAATGAGCAATCTAATTGGGCTTGCTTACCGGGGAGAATCCCTTGTTGATTGATGCTACGAATTTCAAGGCATGAACAGTTTTTGGCGCTAGAAGGAGGGCCACCAGTGCATGGCTCACAAAGGAGATCCTTTCGTTAGAAGAAATTCCCCTGAAGACCTGCTTGAAACAGCTATCCCAGACGATTTTGTTCTGGAATCACAAGTTCAAGAAGATCCCAATCTTGAAGCTGAAAATCAAGAAGCATTATATGCTGTCCCTTTTGTAGAAGTAGAAAACTTCAAGAGACACACCCATTCTTATGTTCGAACGCTTGGGGAACTAAACGTTATTCCATTATCACCCAGAAGAAGGGCTCCTAGGAGACAAATGCAGTATACTCGCAATTCGGTTCTTGTTGAAAACTTAGAGGAATTATTGGATCTGTCTTTACAGGAAATCACTGAACCTCTCAGCGAGATTAGACCTGAAACTCCTTCGAATCAAGAAGAACCCCATACCCCACCTCATACTCCACTGCATACTCCACTGCACACTCCACCACATTATCCACCAACACTTATGGTTGTACCTGTATGGAGAGCAAGGGGAGCGCTGAATTTAGTTGGGCCATTCCATGACCTACCCAACAACCCTAAAAAGGTTTTACCTAAGTATGATGCTAGAAAAGGTATTTCTGTTGAAGATCACGTTAAGAGTTTTTATTTTATGATCCCGAAAAAGGTATTTCTATTGAAGATCACCTTAAGAGTTTTTATTTGGAGTTGAATCTTCTCAATGTAGAACATGAAGACATAGTCTGTAGACTTTTTCCCTATACATTTCATCCCAAAGTATCTTCCTAGTATTTTAGCTTGCAAGCTAGTTCAATATCAAATTGGGAAGAATTCGAGAAATGTTTCTTAAGTAAATATGGGAATCAGAAAACAGTTGCTACGCTGATGAAAGAATTGTTGCCCATAAGAATGGAAAAGAAAGAGAAGGTTCAAGAATTTAACCAAATTTTTACTACATTGTTCAATAATTTTAGTGATGCAGCAAGACCCACTGAAAAGTCTTTAGTTGAATATTATACTATAGCGCTTGATCCTCCCATAGCAATGTTTGTCAAAAGAACAAAGAAAACTACTTTGATAGAAAACTTTGAAGAAGCCAAGAAGGTAGAGGAAGAAGCAGACAGTATTGCTAAGCATTCCCTTGATCTGGAAACAAAACCAACAACTACTAAAAAAACTCCGTTGTTAACCAGAACTAAGGAAGAACCATCAACAGATTTATAAAATGTGATCAAGATGATGCAGAAGTTGTGCAATAAGATTGTGTATCTGGAGAAAGATAAGATGGCTATTACCTCAAAGAAACCCTTCAAACCTTTTTACAAGAAAAGGGAAGAAGGTGGACAGTCTCTTCCACCTGTGAATAATTCTACTGTCATAAATCTAAATGAGGTAGGCATCGATCATTTTTGCACTTTTCACCAAGAGCAACATTCTGAAAAGAGCTGTCTACAATGGATAAATTCAATGAGCTTAGTTATGAATCAATTGTTGGGAGCATAGATAACAGACCAAGAAGATCCCCAAGAAGAGCAGGCACTTGAACAAGAAGAACCCTCCCTGGACACCACAATGGTGTTATGGGATTGGGTGCCTCTAACAGAATTAATTGAAGACTGTAAAGAAAGTTAGGTTGTAGCTATAAATGTTACTACTCGGAGTAAAGGTCCTATTGTTGATCCAAGCCCGGTTATCCCTAAGCCTAAGGTTGCAAAGGAAATACCCAAAAGGAACATAACTGTCATTCTACTGCAACCCAAAGTAAACCCCACGATAACAAAAGAACCAACCCCAGAAATAAACAAACAACCAAAAGTTACAGCAAACACAAAAGAAACTCATGCAAAAGGTTCAAAAGATTATGACATGGGATATGACATCATTGAATATATCAAGAAAACGAAAGCAAATATCTCTATCTTTGAAATGTGTAGCCTTCCCCAGCAAAGGAAAAAATTGTTAGAAGCTTTCGACCCCCAATCTAGCACTTCAGTAGAAAACACTAAGGAAGACCCTGAAATAAATGAAGCTTGCATTGGCGGGAAATCTAGATCTCAAACTTTGCCTTTTCTGTTGACCTTTGAAATTTGTAATCATAATGTACACAATTGTTTGGTAGATTTTGGAGCTTCTTCAAATGTTATTCCATTATCAATCTGTAAAAAGATTAATGGGCAACCGATACCATTCCCATCTCAAATCATACAGTTGGATAGGAATGCTGTTAAATTAATTGGAGAAATGAAAGATGTGCTTGTTAGATTATCGACAGATCATAGAGTATGTCAATTTATTGATATTATGGTGGTGGATATACCGAAGGCTTATGGTTTAATTTTGAACAGGGACTGGTTTACGAAACTGAATGGTTACTTCGCAATAGACTGGTCTCACTTGTGGTTGCCATACCAAAATAGGAAAAACCAGATCAAAATACTAAGAGAACCTCACACGAATCAAAATGTAACTTAGTTACAAGAAAAGAATGAGGCTGTGGGTTTGTCATCTTCAGTATTGGGAAATTATTTTTTAGAAATTGAACCAGAGAATTATCAGGCAACATAAGTTAGCCATGAATCAGATGAGCAGTATGATCTCCTTCATTTTTATCGGACTGATGATATTGATTGTAACATAGTAGGATTAGTCACTGACTTAGATGCTAGTAAGACTAACTTAATTAAAGCAGAAAACACATTTTGGGTTCTGTACTTTGATGGTTCCAAAACTCAAGAAGGGTCCAAAGTCTATTGTGTTTTGATCGACCCTGAATCAAATAAACATTTTTTATCTTGTAGACTAGAGTTTGAATGCACAAATAACACAGCTAAGTATGAAGCTCTAGTACAGGGATTAAAGAAAGCTATTAGTTTGAATTTTAAATACTTAAAGGTCTTTGGTGAATCAGAGAGAGTTGTCAGGCAGGTAAGAGATACAATTCAATGTCTTTCACCACATTTAAAAGGTTATCAATCTGAAATTTGGAATTTGATTTCACACTTTGATGCATTCAATATCAATTCCATTCTTAGATTACAAAATGCTGCAACTGATTTGTTAGCTACTTCTGCTTCTAGATTAGTGCCTACTAATAACAAATGCTCTATCGAATTAATTTTCAAGCCATCTGTACCTGATAATATTACAAATATCAGGGTATTTGATGATGATGATCAAATTATCAGTTTCCTAACAAATGAGGATGCCTTTCAAGGATCTATAATCAATGAAGATGAACACGATTCAGATTTACAGAAGAAAGATGCAGTCCAAGGAAACTTCATGCCAAAAGGAGTAAGGACTCTGGAAGGATTGTTTGACCTGCAAAACAAGTTCAGGAGGCCAGCAAATGTCAAAACCAATAGATCCTCCATGCAGCATGAATTGGTAAACCTAGGCACTGAAACTGAACCAAAATTTCTCAATCTTGGTAAATGCTGCTCGCCAGGTGAAAGAGATAAGTTCATCAAACTGTTTCAGTAATATAAAGATGTTTTTGCATGGACTTATGAGGATCTGAAAACATATGATACTCACATTATACAACATATAATACCAATGAATCCAGGTGTGAAACCATTCCAACAACAATTGCAAAGGATGCATCCAACGCTTGAGCCATTAATACAAAAGGCATTGAAGAAGTTGTTGGATTCTAAGATCATTTTTAAAGTTTGACATTCATAATGGGTTGCTAATTTAGTCTCCGTGCAGAAGAAGTCAGGGGAGATAAGATGGTGTGTTGATTTTTGGAACTTGAACAGAGCTTCCAATAAAGACAACTACCCATGTACAGCCACTGGATCAAATTTTAGAGATGGTTTTAGGTTCAGAACTTTTCTCCCTCCTAGATGGTTTCTCTGGATATAATCAAGTATTAGTAACAAAGGAGAACGGACTTAAGACCAATTTTTGTACAAAGTGGGGAACCTTTTCGTACCGACGGATGTCATTTGGTTTGATAAACGCATGAGATACCTTTCAAAGAGCCATGGACATTTCTTTCCGAGGATTGGTTGGCCACTGTTTAGTAATTTATTTAGATGATATGACAGTATTTTCAAAGAGAAGAGAAGACCATGTTCTCCATTTGAAACATATTTTTGATCAATGTAGAAAATATGGTATATCTCTAAACCCTAAGAAAAGTATTTTCGCTGTCCTTGAAGGTAAAATCCTAGGTCATATCATCTCAAAAAGGGGAATCTCAATAGATCAAAAGATAGTGCAAGCTATAAAAAAGATTCACATGCCCCATAACAAGAAGGCTATGCAATCTTTCATGGGCATAATAAACTTTGTTTGAAGGTTTGTACCATATTTCGCTCAAATCATGAAACCTTTGTAGCAAATGGTAAAGCAGAGTGTGCAATTCAAGTGGATTAACATAGAGAAGGCTACATTTAAAGACATCAAAGCCACCATAGCTAACGCACCTTCTTTAAGAAGTCCAGATTTTGAAAAGGATTTCATTATGTACAGTTTTGCTTCAGATAACTCTCTCGCAGCTGTGCTCACTCAGAAGGGAGAATCAGGAGACGAATATCCAATATCCTTCATGAGCACTAGTTTGCAGGGTGCTAAACTGAATTACCCTTCCATAGCAAGCAAGCGTATGCAGTATTTAAAGCGGTAAAAAATTTCAGGCCATATATCCTAAAGAACAAAACTAAAGTCGTAGTACCTCACCCCGCTATTAGATCATTGTTCGTACAAAAGGAATTGGGTGAAAGGAGAGGAAATCATGTCACTGCTTTTCAAGAGTATGATTTAGAGTTCAAACCAACCTCCATTATAAAAGGCCAAGGGTTATGCAAGTTACTCACTGAGAATCCAGTTCATGAAGAACTAGACTACGAGAATGAAGACGAACTGAATATGGTTGAGGTATGTCCCATTTTCAATGCTCTAGAGTCTTGGTATAGGTACCTAGTGTATTAATTACACCAGGGATACTTACCAGAGCACTGGAGTTCTAGGCAAAGAAGGGCACTGAGTCTGAAATCAACATCCTATCAAATAATTGATGGAGTACGTTTTAGAAAGAATTATGATGGGATATTTCTTAGATGTCTTGAGAAAGAAGATGATGATAAAGTGGTCAAGGAATTACATGACAGCCTGACAAAGTGTCCTCAGACACATAATTTTATTAATGAAGAAGGAAAATAATTACATCACAGAGATGTGAGGGCTCAATCCCGAAAGATTACCTCACATGGAAAACTCGATGGATTTAAATATCCAAAGAGTAACAACTAATTTACCGTTACCAAAACTAACTAAGGGACACCTCACATAATCACGTGAGTGTGTAGATGCCCTTTTACATTTATTAAACTAAACTTCTATTTATTACATTTTGGATCATAATTCCTAACAATCCCCCCTTTGATCCAAAAATTCTTTTGAACAAATACCAAGTGCATTTCTAAACTTATCAAATTTGACCCTTCCAAGAGATTTTGTAAAAATATCTGCAGTTTGATCTTCTGATGGACAATACTGGCTTGATGATTTGTTTGACGACGAGAGCCCAAATGTAATGATACTTAGTAACCACATGCTTAGTTTTTGAATGAAAAACAGGATTTTTGGCTAACTTGATTGCTGACTGATTATCAATAAATAATGAAGTTGCTTCGTTCTGATCAACGAGGTGTTGCAAAATCCTTCTTAACCAAACTATCTCACAAGCAGCTTCCCAAGCTGAAATATATTCTGCTTCTGCTGTAGAATTTGCAATTGTATCCTGCTTTTTACAACTCCATGCCACTGCAGCTGATCCCATATTCATTAAGTAACCTGAAGTAGATGCCCTGTCATCAACATCTCTAGCAAAATCTGCATCTGAATAGCCAACAAGCTTGAAATTTTTGTTTCTTTTAAACTCAAGTCCAAAATCCTTTGTTCCTTGAAGATACCTTAACACCCTTTTTGCTGCATTCCAATGACTTTCTCTAGGTTCCTGCATATATCTAGAAAGTATGCTAACTGCATAAGATAAATCAGGACGAGTATTCATCAAGTAAATGAAACATCCAATTAACTGTCTATATCCAGTACAATTTACAAGTTCCCCCCCTTCAAACTTAGAAAGTTTTAAATTTTGCTCCATGGGAGTAATCGCTGGTTTACATTCCTCCATTCCAAACTTCTTCAATAATCCAGATATGTACTTAGCTTGAGAAATAAATATACTTCCTTCCTGCTGCTTTACTTCCACTCCAAGATAGTAATGAAGTAAACCCAAGTCTGTCATTTCAAAACCTGTTTGAAGTTCTTTCTTCCATTACAATTTGATGTCCTAATTGGAGAATGACAACTAAAGACAACAAATTTTTCTTAAATGTAGGCACATACCAAACATTAGAAATCAATCTTTCTCCAATTCCAGGCAAATCAACCTTAACTGTTCCTTTTCCTTGTGGTAAATGAATAGAATCATCTGCAAGAAAAATTGAATTTAAATGACAATCTTCATAACTCCAAAAAAAAATCTTTCCTATATGTCATATGCTGAGTAGCCCCTGTATCCATAATCCAAGCATCTTCAAAATCATTTTTGAAACAATAAGAAGACTGAACAAAATTCACTGCTTCCAACTGATGAACTTGAACAAAATCCATTGATTCTGATTGTCCAAGTGCTGTAAAGACATATTCACAATTTTCACTATCGTCTGCATGAGCATAATGTGCCACTGATGAAGATTATTTAGATTCTCTTTCTTTTAGAATTTTTTCAAATGAAACTCTATAGTCTGAAGCATAATGTCCAACTCTATTACAACGAAAACATGTGACCTGTTTATTAGCTCTTCCTCTTCCAGAGACCTGTTGGCTTCCAGAAAACTATGACTGTGTACTTTCAGATTCTTTAGAACCTCTTCCTTGATTTCTTCCTCTTCCTCTTCCGTGGCCTCTTCCTCTTCCAAAACCCTGACCACGACGTCTATTTGAATTTTGAAAAGCTTCCTGATCATTGCCTTTTTGATGATTACCTGGAGACTGTTTGCTAGTACTTGCAACCAAAACATCTTCTCCTACTTGCTTTGTTTTACCAAAAGTTTTTTCATGTGTGGCAAGTAATTCACTTCGTTCATCAAAAGAAATTTTATCCAATTTATTTGTAATTTGTAAAGTTTCCAAAAAATGCTTATATGTATCAGGCAATCCTGCGATCAAAATGGTCACCATCATGCTGTCCTCAATTTTACCAAAACCAACTCTTGAAATTTCTTGTTTGATATTTTTTAATCTAGAAATGTACTCCATGACATCACCTCCTGAAGACAATTTTTGTTGAAACAGCTTCAATTAAAGATCAATTTTCTTAGCTTCACTCTGAGAATCAAATAAATCTTTCAATGTCTTCCAAGCTGACCACGCATCCGAACTATTTTCAATATGCACATAAATATCATCAGAAACAGTACTGTGAATCAATGCTAAGGCCTTTTCATCTTTTAGTTCCCACTTTGCAAGCTGATCAAGATTAGTCGGTTTGGTAGGCTGAGCATTACAGACACCCTTCCACAATTCATTGTAAATAAGAGTGCTTTGAATATGACGACTCCAAACTTTATAATTTTTCGATCCTTCCAACTTGTCAGATTCATTAAAAAGACTTATAACTTTAGACATTGTAAAAAAAAATAATAAACACCTTGTAACTCCAGAAGATGTGTATTATGCAAATCTTATAGCTCCAAGAATTAAAAAAAGAAAGCACCTTATGTCACCAAAATAAGTAAACAATCACCTTATATCACCAATGGAATATTTTATGCAAAAATATCACCACCAACATGAAAAGAAAATTGCTCATCAACAAGAGTCACCATGAAAGAAATGTTGCAAGAAACACCACACACCATGCAAAAGAAAGCTATAGGGGCTTGGCCTTGACCCACTTATAGCCTCAAGAAAAGAATTTGATAGAGCTTCACTTTGCTCTAATCAAACCTTGAGTGAAAATACAAGTACTCCTTATGACACCAACAATGCTCCTTATTACTCCAATGCCCAATAAAAAAATTACACCTTATCACTCCAAAAAATAACAAATCTTTATAGGTGAATTGGAGAGATACAATATTGTTGAGTGAGAGGTCACAAGATCCAGTCCCATCAACTTCAAAAATAACTTCTTCTTTTTTTTAAAATTTATTTCTCCACCTTTTTCTTCTTAATATAAAAAATATCCAAAAATAAAAATGAATAATAAAATACCTTATCTCTCCAAAACAACTTATTCACTTTTCAAAATATTACATAAATATTGAATTAAATGAAAAGTGAAAAAATTATACAAGATTGTGAACTCTTCTATTTCTATGCTGGAGTTTTGCTGGTTCCTCAGATAACCATACAAGGTCCTTCCTCCACGACCTTCTCTAGACGGCTGACAGAACTCTCCACAGCCACAGCCAGGCTCCGCGGGCTTCACTTCAAACCTCTGCTTCACGCAACAGATTCCACGGACTCTTCCATGACGGCACTCGAGTTCCTTCTTCAGGTCACCGGACTCCCTCTTCGAATGCGACAGACTCCACGGGCTTCACCTCTCCTGCACAGGGAAGACCTCCTTTGAGTCTTTCAACGCACATGCGGCTGGTTCTTCTCCAAAATGGCTCTACAGTGACTCTCCAAAATGGTGGCTCTATGTTACACCTCTTCTCACGCACAGGAAACCTCCACGGGTTTCTCCATTGACCGGCTCTGATCTACGATGACATTACGGCTCTGCTCCCTCTCCGACCCTATGCTGATCCAGACATCTCTATCCCAACACCAGCTATGCTATCTCTCTCAGTGAGTGAGCACAATAAGAATGATCTTTTTTTTATTTTAAATAAGAACTTATACGTCTCTTCCTTTTTGTAAAAATTCTCTTCCACAAAATTTTTAAAAAACCTTGCCTTAAAAAAAATAATAATATTTACTCTCTCCAAGTAAAAAAAAACTGAGTCTATAAAAAAAAATTTCTGCAGAGATTCTTTTTAGCCCAAAAGAATAGGAAGCATTAACTTACGGTTAAAATTTCGCTATTCCAAAACCTTGAAAGTCACCTTCTTCAAACAACCTTTAGCACCTTCCAACTAGGTTCCAACCAGACCAAACTTCAACCGCGTGCTCTGATACCACTTTGACAAAGTGTCCTCAGACACATAATTTTATTAATGAAGAAGGAAAATAATTACATCACAGAGATGTGAGGGCTAAATCCCGAAAGATTACCTCACATGGAAAACTCGATGGATTTAAATATCCAAAGAGTAACAACTAATTTACCGTTACCAAAACTAACTAATGGACACCTCACATAATCACGTGAGTGTGTAGATCCCCTTTTACATTTATTAAACTAAACTTCTATTTATTACATTTTGGATCATAATTCCTAACATGGCCCTATTGGAGGACACTACTCTAGAGATACAACAACTCATGAAATAGTCAAAGCTGGTTACTATTGGCCCACTCTATTCAAGGATGCTCATGCCTATGCCCGGAATTGTGATATATGTCAGTGAAGTGCCAACAGATTACTGAACGTGGCATGAACTCTGCATCCAGTTATCATCTCTTAACCATTCGAGCAATGGGTCATAGATGTTATTGGAGAGATAAACCCGAACTCTTCACTGCAGCACCGATATATTCTTACGACTACAGATTATTTCACCCAGTGGACAGAAGTTGTTCCGTTACGCAAACTGAATGAAGACACGGTCATCAAGTTCCTGGAAGAGAACATCATAACAAGGTTTGGGGTTCCAATTTCCCTAGTCTTTGATAATGCAACTTATTTTTCATCTATAAAATTAAATGATTTTGTTTATGAGAAAGGAATTAAATTACATTATTCGGAAAATTATTACCCTGAAGGAAATGGTCTGGCCAAATACTCAAACAAAAACCTTATCTGAATGCTCAAGAAAACTGTTATTGAAAATCAGAGAAGTTGGCCTACAGCTCTCCCAAACGCTTTATGGGAAGATAGAGTCATTCCGGAGAATGCCTTAGGAGTTTCCCTATATACTCTAGTCTAAGATAAGGAAGCCATACTCCCTCCAAATATATTACTCTCATCCTTTCAGTTAGCCCAAGCCTCTCGAAGTTCTAGAAGCCAAGTCTTACAATCATGAATCAATACACTACTAAAGCTTGAAGAGTCATGGTAGAAAGCCAAAGACAGATTCAATCAACACCAAGACATTGTCAAGAGGTGGTTTGATAAGCGGAAGTCTGGAAAGAGGAGTTTTGAAGTAGGAGACTTAGTTCTAAAGTGGGATCACACACATGATGGTAAGGGAATGCACACAAAGTTTCAACAATTATGGATTGGTCCTTACCAAATTTCTAAAAAGATTGGCCCATCAACATACAAATTGAAATACTTACAAGGGGAGGAAGAAAATCTCCCTATCAATGGCCTTGCTATAAAGGAGTACTTCACATAGTTCTAGGGATGCTTTTTGTACATAAATAAATGTTGTTTTGTTTTTTTGCTAAGTTTACCTTTTCTTTTTATTTGCGTTGTTGTTCCCTTTTCACTTAGGAGTCTAAAGTCTTTTTCATTTGTTTGTCTCCTTTGACCCTTTTTCACCTTGTTTTTGTTTGATCGCTTTAATAAACCCCATCCCAACTTCTTGGTGAGGTTGAGAGGCAGGACTTTGAACAAACCTCAAATTTTGAAAGGTTGGAATCTACTTGTAAAGAAAGTGTCTCTATGTGACTTTGCTTTTGCTAACTAGTTTCCAGAGTGAAAATATCGTTTCTATTCATACTTGTGTCACAATAACCCCTATCAAATAACTAAGATTTATGATTTCCTTCTTACTATCTTGGGGCTCCATTCACTCTCACATTAATGATTGTCTCGGGAAGCATATCTCACAGATGTATGGTATTTAAAATGATCCCATGCTGCAAATCAAAAGCCAAAAGAGCTTATACAAATGAGTTTTTTTTCCAAAAAATTCTTGCCTCCATTAAAGCATGGTTGAAAAAATCAAAGACATCCAATCAAGGAAGTTGTTCTAAAGGTCATCCCAGCAAGGTTCTTCTCCGTCTGTGAGCACGATAATCATATAAATCTCTTGCTCACACAAAAGGACACTATGGATTGAAAAACCCAAGCCAAATGTGGAAGATTGAAGAAAGTTATCATGGAAGGCTCAAACGACAAAAGTCGTACATATAGAAAGTATCGAAAAGGATACTAATATCATGGGAATGAGGAACAAACGAATATGTCTGTGGGATGGTGTTACAATCCTGTGAAGTCCTATGTTAGTTGACAATCTAAAAGGCAATTTTTAACAATGAACCCCATACTGTGCCCCCGAGAGAGTTGCAGAGAATTCTTATTCAAAGTTGCATTTTGTCCCGATGACCATTATGATAAAAGTGATCACTCCCTTTGCATAAACAAGACTGGATAAGCAATTTTGTTATATATGGGGCCATCAACTCATAAGTTTTCTGACCTTGAGAAGATATCAATTCAGAAATCTGTGATCACCAGCGAATCCCCGATTGTTGCTACTGCAACTTGATCCTCACAAAATTATAAATTTTATAGGGCCCCTCCTTTTATTTTGAGAGTTTTTATAGTCTCTTAAAGTGTGTTTTTTCCTTGTAAGTTTACCCTTTTTCTTTCCTCCAAAAGAAGTTGTTTTTTTCGAGTAAAGCAAACTTCATATTTTTTCTTAGAAAGCTGGTCGCAGTTTTTATTCTAACTCAGCCGACCATCGCGCAACATTTGTTCTTAACTTCACCGATGAGTCGCAGACTTTAGAGCTAACTTTGCCAACCGTTGCGCCCCTTTTATCTTATCTTCCGCCGACCAAGTCGTAGCATTTAACCCTTGTTGTGCCAACCGTTGTGCAGTTTTTAAGTTTTGTTGTGTCGATCGTTGCGCAAGTTGCAACTTATTTTTTTCCGATCAATCTTTTGCTTTTTGGCTTCTTTTAACATTTTGGTCGCGCCATCTAACATTATTATCGCCAACCATTGCGCCGCCTCTAGTTTCAAGTTCGCCAATCGTTGCGCTCTTTTTAGCCTTGGCTTTTTCGACCACAACGTCTTTTGCTTTTTCATTTTTTGAGCCTCGTCGCAACCCTTGGTCGCAGCCGCAGAGCTTAAAATTATCAACCGTTGCATGGCCATTTCGCTTAAAAGTGCTGCAAGTTTCTTGCGCCATCATTTTGTGCCCTTGACCGTTTCCTCATTGCATCCTATGGTCTAAGAGATTAATCGTAACTCTGCCAACCATTGTGTAGGATTTAAACACAAAGTCGTCGAAACACTGTAGGTCGAGAATTTATTTCTAACCTCGTGCGATTTAATTGACCAACTTTTTGAGCCTTGTGCACTTTATTGACCCAACATCCCGATATTTTCATAAAATTTTAAAATTTTAAAATCGCCATAAAAAGCTAATATTGTAAACTGCAGAAATAATAATATTAAATAATCAACAATTAATAAATGTGTCGCTTGGTACGAACAATTTAATGGATGTGTCTTTTTGTCTTATGATGGTGTCATGAAAACCAATTAATGATTCTGTTCTTATTTAAATGTTGGAATGATTGAAAATTTTGATGCATTTGAAAAAACAGAATTATTCTTGACAAGTGATGACAATTTAACTTTTCTAGATGATGATGAAAGGGGTCCCACGAGGTGCCCCGAGGCTTACTTAGCTATTCACCTAAAGCATTGTACTCATCCTCCATGCGCAGATTCGCAGGTAAGAGATAGCGATAAAATTCAGAGGGTTTAATAACCGTGATATCAAAAAACTGCTTATGAATTTTGATGCCACAGGTATGGTCTCCTTCCAATTCTGTAAGATGAACCTGTCTATCTCAAGACTGCAGATATCGTCCAACTCAGGGTGTGTTTGTTATGAATGTTTCCGTTAAGTGTTGATGACTTTACGTATGGTCATTCCATAAATGCCTTGCGGTTGTTAAAGTAATTATTTTATAAATTCGACGGTGACAGGTTTAGGACAAAGGCACATGGTCTTTGGTCATACTATGGAAAGAGTGATAAGTTGGTTTTAAATCTCTATTGCCTGGAAATTAAAATGGTGATGCTTTAAGTATTAATACCCTACCATGCAATACATGCGATGGGTCCTTGGGTGGCAACCATACTCTAACGGTGTGTTTATATAACTTATGGTGTGAACAAACTTTTAAGAGCTCTACAATAATCCCTATGATGAACTTTATGAAAGATTTTATGTGATTGTGCGGAGTCACTCCATGCCCTATGGTTGCTCGCGACCTTGGTGGATAATCACATGCTATGAGTGTGCTCGAAAATGATTATGTGGAATCATATAAGACCTTTGTTATATGCTATCGATGGACGTTATACCCTGATAATATTTATAGGTTGATGCTATTAACGTTTATTCATATGGATTGGTAGGTGGAATGATGGCCCTACAAAATCTTGCGTACAAATCGAGGGTTTATTAAATGATTAAATTTGCAATTAAATTACCTGGCCACCGTGTTAAGGATAGTGTTATGTGCACGTCTATGTGGATGTTCCGGCGTGTGATAAGGTTTGGCAATTGCTGAGTTGTGATGGGCCTCCTGCCCTGGTGTCAACAGAAATGGCAACTCCGTGGCTTGGGAGGTAGACGAGCAATTTAATGCTACTCCTGCCACTCTCCAACGTGGCTTAATGAAAGTGGATCTCCATCGTTGATCGTTGTGTATTGGGATGAGCTGAACCCTAGCGTAACTTATGGATTATTGTAACGTTCTTGTTCATTGTTTTGGTGGTAGGGTTTGGGAGGTGAGGAAAAGCAACCAAGAGGCACTTAGGGTTTGTTGTTTTTCTAGACTTCCCTGGGCTCAATCCTAAGACCAGTATCAATCCTCAAACTGTATGTGAGAGCCATCAATGGAGGCCGAGTTAGGAGTTGAATGGTGTGGCCATCCACAGGTTAGATAAGTGCGTCGGTTTGGCATTGCAGTAGCTTGGAAGTCTGGGTTTCTTCATCAGGTTGTAAGTCTTCGGGAGTTATCACACAAGGTGGACTTCGAGCTGGGTGCATCTCCTTCGTATGGATGGATGCTGGCTTCATCTGTCACAACTCAGGTATCGTAACGTTGCAAGGGTTTTCATATTATTCTTTGTTGCATGCATTTCTACCTCATGATCTGATGCTTAACTTATTGTATGGTTGTTGGCAGGTAACCCTCGACGAACAACAGGGTGTCAGAATAGTTGAAGGGGAAAAGAACTAACTGAACCAATGGGTAAGCTTCAATGGTATCCCTCCTTAGTGGTTCTCCTGGAATCGGACTTGATGAGCAAGTGTTGGTAGCATGCCTTCGTGATAGTGGCCTTTGTCTCACCTGCAGCATTTGTGCAACCTTCAATTTTAAGTTTTGTTGATAGCATAGGTGATGTAAATGTTTAAAATATATGGCCATCCATTCCTGGGCTCAGCGAGTTTAGCAGGGTTGAACCCTAGTGTTTGCAAAGAGTCTTACAGCTTTACTTTTTATGTTTTGAGTACTTTTGGGTTGATGAAAGAAAAGATACAATGACTGTAATTTTGCTTTGGCATTAGCTATGTGTGTAAATCGCATGGGGTTTCGAATCGAACCTTCAGAAAAAGAATGTGGCAACTGTAGGGTACAACCAAAGTTAAAATGGAAACGATAATATTTCAGGTCTTAATGGCTAGGTTGGGTGATTTGAACTTCTCGTTTTTGTATCTGTATCTAAAAGCCTATTTTAAGTTGTTATTTAAATTGTGGCTATAAGCCGAGAGTGATCTACCTGGCTTACACTACGTATGTGCATGTATGGATTAAGCCAAGAATAGAAAGGAAATGGTTTTGTTTTGAAAGCATAAGTGATAATGTTAAACCCTCACTGTCGATGTGAATGAAATCTGCTTGCCTATAATGATGTTTTAAAGGAACAAGAATAATAACTCTTGATTCTGCAATTAAATTGTCTATGGTAATGAAACCTTCGATTTGGAAACTGTTTAAATGTTTATAAATAATAATGTGATGAGAGAGGTCAACCCTAGCTGGGTGTAGAGATACTGTAACTTACTCTGTCCATTCAATACTGCCATGTTTGTCCTTTCTTTTAATAACTTGGTATTCTGTGATGTAAATTCTATCACATGCAATTGATAATTCAGAAAAAGAGAAAATAACAGTGCAATCGTCAGTCAATTTGATTGCTTATGAATATAATAGTTTTTCTATTCTAATTATATATATTCCTATATTCGTCCAATTTGGACCTCTGATGAAAGGATAAAATAACACAATAGCTTTCTTTCTTTCCGTACAAGATAATATAGAGATAATATAGTGAAGACAATATTTTATATAAGATCCATCTAAAAACAATAAGAAGATAGAAAAGTGGGAATATGGTTAAACAAAATGCATGGTATTGTTTTCTTTGAAGTAATTATTAAAGATCAATAACCCTAGTTGTTAACATAATGTTCACCTTCAGAAATAAGAAAAGAACCTATTACTATGGCTAGTTTATGGTAGGTTATTCAGCATACCGATTTGAACAGTGAAAACATTGCATGCAAGGATTTAATCTACAATTGCTAAAATATAAGATGCATGGTAAACATAGGTGTGTGCATGGGTGGTCTTTGATTTAGATATTTAGATGCATGCTAGGTTCACTTTTAACTGGGCAGATTTAATGCTACCTCTCTGTACTGGAGTACGATGCATCTCCACGCATGGGGAAAAATGCAGAGGAGTCATTTTATCAGTTCAGCAAATCTAAATTACTCAGGATCTAACATTTTTATACTATTGATCATTAAATAGAAATACTAAGCCATTTTATGAGGGCATTCATATGATTGAAAAAGAAAACACAAAAGAATAGAACCTGAGTGTGATGGGAGGAACAAATCATTCAAGAAGACTGTTCCACCCAACCTGCTCCCAAGCAGCCAATATGTCTGCCTTAGGACCCCTGAGCCTGTCCACTGATCCACCTGGAGGAAGAAGGTTTTGCAGCTTAGGACATCTACTTGCAGCAGCAAGAAAATATATATATCCAGCCTTATAGGCTTAGTAATCAATGGGACCAGCACCAACACCTCTAGTCTGTCCTTCTCATAACATTTGCAGACTTATACGTGCACTCTCCATAGCCTCCCCTATTCGAATCTCTCAGCCATCACCTGATGAGCATGAAGAATGTTTTTGTAGAAAACATTGTAAGTGCTCCCTGCTCAATTCGAATTGCCCTTTATAGGCTGCCTAGGTCTTTTTGTAATTAACCGGTCATTAGTGAGCTGCTTGCTCACCTCCCTCCACCTGGAGGGGGAAATGCCACAAAATTAGGGGGAGTTGTCCCATACCAACAGCTAATAGTAGAGTGCAAATGCTGCCATTTTTCCAATTCCTTCCAGCAGCTTCCATTCCTCCTAGTGGACCAGTGGACACTCTTGTAACAGCTTTCTTGAGTGTTTGTCTCCCATTTTCATTTATTAAATAATAATAATGAGTCATTACATTCATTTTTGACCTACTTGGTCATAATTACAAATTTGTAATTATAATTTAACACAAAGTATTTTTGCAAAAAAGGATAATGGTAGAAAATAATTATTCTCAAAAATTGGGTAGGTGACATACATCCCCCCTTAAGCCTCAACATCGTCCTCAATGTTGCTTTATTCACTCCTTGAGTGTTCCTGGAACAGAGTTGGGTATGCAGCCCGCATACTACTCTCCAAATCCCAGGTAGCCTCTGCTGGGCTATAGTGCTTCCATTGCACTTTTACTTGGCCAACCGTGCGGTTCCGGAGTAGAGTTTCTTTCCTTGCGATAATATAGTCCGGTTCCACCGGAAAATCACCGCCTTGATCCACTTAAACATTATTCCAATTTATAACATGAGTAGGATCATGCACATATTTCTTTAAAAATGAAATGTGAAAAACATTATGGACTTTGAGGTTTTAATGTAGGGCTAATTGATATTCGACAGGTCCAACCCTAGACAAGATTTCGAAAGGACCACAATACCTGGGTGCCAGTTTGGCATAGATTCCTAATTTTAAGGAACTCTTTTTCAGCCTTACCTTAAGAAAAACATGTTCACCAACCTGGAAATATCTATGAGTTCTTTTAAGGTTTGCTTGGCTTTTCTGTCTATCTTGGGTAGCTTTAAGATTCTCTTGTACTTGCTTCATGATTAGTTCTAATTCCTGCAACAATTCGGGCCCTAAGGTGACCCTGCTAACCGGATCACTCCATGACATTGGTGTGTTACACTTTCTTCCATAAAGGATCTCAAATGGGCTAAGTTTGGATGAAGCATGGTAGTGATTATTATACGCAAACTCTGCTAAATGCAAGTAGTCTTCCCACTTGCCAGGCTGATCCTTAACATACATTCAGAGCATATCTTCTAATATCTGGTTCACCCTTTCAGTCTGTCCATCTGTTTCCGGATGGAACACAGTGCTGAAATTTAAGGTGGTGTTTAACCCCTTGAACAAAGACCTCCAAAAATTACCTGTGAACTTCGAATCTCGGTCTGAAACTATCCCCTTAGGTATGCCATGTAGTCAGAAAACCTGCTTCATAAAAAATTCTATGATATCAGGGGCTTTATGGGTAATTTTGACAGGGATAAAATGGGCTTCCTTGCTAAGTTTGTCTACTACCACCATGATGGAGTTGTGCTATTTTTTATTCTTTGGTAACCCAGTGATGAAAATATACACTTATGACTTCCCATTTCCAGCCGAGTATAGGCAAGGGCTGCAGCAATCCAGCAGGATGCTGATGTTCCACCTTCACTTTTTGACAGTCAAAACACTTAGCTATATACTCCGCTACTTCATCCTTCATCCTGGGCCAGTAGTACTCCTTCCTTAGCATCGTGATGGTTTTCTGGTAACCTGGGTGGCAAGAATAGTGGCTTTTGTGCATCTCATCCAAAATCAGAATTTTTACTGCTAGTACGTTTGGTATGTACAATCTATTTTTGTATAGCAGTAAGCCATTTTCCTTCAAACTGAATTCTGTTACAAAATTTTCAGAGTTGTTTTCTGTTGTCCTTTCTTGTAATTTTTTGTATTCCTCATCCTCCTTAATTCCTTCAAAAATCTGTTCCTCCAAATCTGTTGCGTATGTGCTGATGGCTGAAACAAAATGTATCCTTGCATTACGACTTAATGCGTCAGCCACTTTATTCTCCTTCCCTTTAATGTGCTGAATTTTAAAATCGTACTCACTCAGAAAAGTTACCCATCTGGCTTGCCTAGCATTCAAATTTGTTTGATCTAACAAATATTTCAGCCCCATATTATCCGTCATTAAGGTAAATTTTTTGTCGATAAGGTGGTGACGCCACATTTTTAGGGCATGAATCACTACTAACAATTCTAGGTCGTAGGTGGAATAGTTCTTCTCATGAATCTTCAGTTTCCTTGATTCATATGCTACAGCATGTCCCTCCTACGTTAGGACTCCTCCCAGTCCATCATTACATGCGTCTGTCCATACTACAAAATCTTTATTAGGATCTGTAATCCTCAAAATAGGCACTGAAGTCAATAATTCTTTTAACTTTACAAAACTGTCCACACACTTTTGGTCCTAGACAAACTTCTTTCCCTTTTTCTGCAACGACGTTATGGGGTTTGCGATCTTGGAAAACCCTTTAATGAATTTTCTATAATAACCAGTGATGCCCATAAACAATTGTACATTTGTCACATCTTTAGGAACTGACCATTCATTAATGTCCTTTATCTTGGCAGGGTCAACCGCAATCCCTTCCTCAGAGATTATGTGTCCCAAGTATTGAATCTTGTCTTTGTAAAAATCACATTTGCTGAATTTTTCATACAACTGGTGCTCCCTCAGAACTTGCAGAATGATACGTAGATGTTCATCATGCTCTTCCTTGTTCTTAGAATATACCAAAATGTCATCGATAAACACAACTGCAAACTTATCTAAGTATTTGTGCAGAATTTTGTTCATTAAGCACTTAAATACAGCAGGTGCATTAGTTAATCCAAATGGCATGACAACGAACTCATAGTGTCCATAACGAGTTCTAAAGGCTGTCTTGAAAATGTCTTCATCCTTCACACGGACCTGATGATATCCTGATTGTAAATCGTTTTTCGAGAACACTGTTGCTCCACGTAGCTGGTCAAATAGATCGTCAATGCGGGGCAGCGGGTACCTATTCTTGATCGTCATTTTATTCAGTTGACGATGGTACAGCACCAGGTATTAATTCAATAGTAAAATCTAGGTCCCTTTTGGGAGGTAAATCTAGGATCTCTTTAGGAAAAATATGTTGGAAATCTTGCAAGACAAGTATGTCTTCCATTTTTATTTTGTCCTCCTTAGTACATATCTCATCATGCACCACATTCACAGCAAACATCTGACACCATTTTCTAATTGCCCTTTTTACTTGCATGGCTGAAATATGCCGAACGGATGTTTTTCTGGGGATGCCTTTTACCTCTATTGTCTTTCCTTCATCATTTAGGCAAATGAAGCTTTTTTCGTAACAATTCAGAATGACCCGATGGGTTTCTAACCAATCCATACCGATTAGGATGTCATATGACCCTAATGGCAGAACATTTAGCTTAACCTGCGTTGTTAGTTGGTTCATGGATAAAGCACAATTTTCCACAAAATCATAAACCTTCCTTTTTGTTCCTGTTTCTAATCTAACCAACAAAAATTTATCGAATTTCTCTGTTTTCAAATCAAGTCTTTCTACAACAACTGGTGATATATAACTTAGACTAGCACCAGGGTCAATTAAAATAGAAGCTGGGTGGTTTTGCAGCATACCTTCGACTTCCACCATTGAGACTTGGTGTTCTGCTTGCCGGTTGTCTAATGCTGAACTAATTCTGGGTACTTATCTTGCCACATCTCCTACAGTAGCTTCAGACTATATGGAGTGAATATGGTTGGTCGCTCGTTTCCTGAGGGGACAGTTTGAGGCATAATGGGGCCCTTGGCACTCAAATCATTTTATAGGTGGCTTCTATTCATTGGTCCTGGCAACATTGGGGACATTTCTGGATGCTGTAAATTTCTGCTGCTAATTATTTCTGTTCTGCTGAAATTTTTTATTTTGAAAATTTCTCTTCTGGAAACTGGAATTTCCGCCATATCTAAAATTCTTCCTTTTTTGTTCAAAGTTACTGGGTTTTGGGTTTTTCCAGCTAGGTACCCCTTCTCTCTTCTTATTCTGGTCAAAGCAAAAAGTCGCTTTCCTCATGGCTTCCTCTAGGGTCTTAGGGTTATCGTACTCTATCCTATCCTTGATGTGGAAAGGTAGACAACTTAGGTACCTCTGGACCTTCGGTTTTTCTTCCACCATGTACGGAACATATCTTAGCAGACTTAAAAACTTGTTGTTCAGTTCTTTCATATTCATCATTCCCAGTTTTAGATCATAAAATTCTTTGGATTTTTCTTCATAATACTGCTCAGATAAGAATTTCTACTTGAAGTGTCTTTTAAAAGTACTCCAACTCACATCTCGGTCTTTAATACCTTTTACCCTTTTAAGGTCTTTCCACCAAATATCTGCCTTCCTAGTCAGATTATAAATTGCCATCTTTGCCTTTAAGGATTCCGAATAGTCATAGATCTGAAAATACTTT
This sequence comes from Larix kaempferi, assembly GCA_027924585.1. Lineage (NCBI taxonomy): Eukaryota > Viridiplantae > Streptophyta > Pinopsida > Pinales > Pinaceae > Larix > Larix kaempferi. Next base: position 2,454,637 of record BSBM01000528.1, read on the forward strand.
TTCATGTCGGACAGCCATGCTTCTGCTATCTCTCCTTTTTTTGTCTCGCCATTGAAAGTTGGGGGTTTGATTTTCTTGAATTCACCAGATACCTGTGTGTACTGTTTATTCCTATTTATTTTTGGCTTACAGTCTCCTTCACTGCTGTCACTAGAGTAGGTATGCTTCTTTTTACGTGGTTGTTTGGAAGCTCTTGATGACGTTGAGTTGCTGTTTTCTTCAACTATTTCCATTTGTTTGTTCTTGCCTTCCTGGGATAGCTCTTTAGTTTCAGAAGTATGTTCCAGGTTCTGTTCATATTTCAGATATTGGTCGAACAGTGCTTGCTTCAACTCTTCCTGTGTCCTCAAGATTCTTTCATTGTCATGTTTTACTGATTGGATCTCTGCTTTTAATTCATGAGAAGCACACAATAATTCTGACGAATCAATACCCCGATTGCCCTGGAATTGTTGTTCTATACTTGGGCTGTTTGGTGGAAATCTTCCCCTTATGTGTTCAGCTGATCCTTCCATATCTGTAAATCAAAGAAAATTTTCTGTATACGACAAAATAATTTAAACTTGAGTTAGCTAAAATTTCACAGTCATAATTTTTTTTGTTTGCGTGTTTCTTGGACCGTCTTTAGGCCTAGAGTTTGAACATGAGCTCTGATACCACATGTAACATCCTAATATTTTCATAAAATTTTAAAATTTTAAAATCTCCATAAAAAGCTAATATTGTAAAATGCAGAAATAATAATATTAAATAATCAACAATTAATAAATGTGTCGCTTGGTAGGAACAATTTAATGGATGTGTCTTTTTTTCTTCTGATGACGTCATGAAAACCAATTAACTATTATGTTCTTATTTAAATGCTGGAATGATTGAAAATTTTGATGCATTTGAAAAAACAGAATTATTCTCAACAAGTGCTGACAATTTAACTTTTTTGGATGATGATGAAAGGGGTCCCACGAGGTGCCCCGAGGCTTACTTAGCTATTCAGCTAAAGCATTGTACTCGTCCTCCGTGCGCAAATTCGCAGGTAAGAGATAGCGATAAAATTCAGAGGGTTTAATAACGGTGATATCAAAAAACTGCTTATGAATTTCGATGCCACAGGTATGGTCTCCTTCCAATTCTGTAAGATGAACCTATCTATCTCAAGACTACAGATATCGTCCAACTCAGGGTGTGTTTGTTATGAATGTTTCTATTAAGTGTTGATGACTTTACATATGGCCATTCCATAAATGCCTTGCAGTTGTTAAAGTAATTCTTTTATAAATTCGACGGTGATGGGTTTAGGACAAAGGCACATGGTCTTAAGTCATACTATGGAAAGAGTGATAAGTTGGTTTTAAATCTCTATTGCCTGGGCAATTAAAATGGTGATGCTTTAAGTATTAATACCCTACCATGCAATACATGCGATGGGTGCTTGGGTGGAAACCATACCCTAACGGTGTGTTTATATAACTTATGGTGTGAACAAACTTTTAAGAGCTCTACAATAATCCCTATGATGAACTTTATGATAGATTTTATGTGATGGGGCAGAGTCAATCCATGCCCTATGGTTGCTCGCGACCTTGGTGGATAATCACATGCTATGAGTGTGCTCGAAATTGATTATGTGGAATCATATAAGACCTTTGTTGTATGCTATCGATGGATGTTATACCCTGATAATATTTATAGGTTAATGCTATTAACGTTGATTCGTATGGATTGGAAGGTGGAATGATGGCCCTGCAAAAGCCTGCGTACAAATCGAGGGTTCATTAAATGATTTGGTTTGCAATTAAATTACCTAGCCACCATGTTAAGGATAGTGTTACGTGCATGTCTATGTGGATGTTTCGGTGTGTGATAAGGTTTGGCAATTGCTGAGTTGTGATGAGCCTCCTGCCCTGGTGTCAACAGAAATGGCAACTCCGTGGCTTGGGAGGTAGACGAGCAATTTAATGCTACTCCTGCCACTCTCCAACGTGGCTTAATGAAAGTGGATCTCCGCCATTGATCATTGTGTATTGGGATGAGCTGAACCCTAGCATAACTTATGGATTCTTGTAATGTTCTTGGTCATTGTTTCGGTGGTAGGGTTTGGGACGTGAGGCCAACCGACTGAGAGGCACTTAGGGTTTGTTGTTTTTCTAGCCTTCCCGGGGCTCGATCCTGAGATCGGTATCAGTCCTCAAACTGTATGTGAGAGCCATCAATGGAGGCCTAGTTAGGAGTTAAATGGTGTGGCCATCCACAGGTTGGATGAGTGCGTCGGTTTGGCGTTGCAGTAGCTTGCAAGTATGGGTTTCTCCATTGGGTTGTAAGTCTTTGGGAGTTATCACACAGGGTTGTCTTCGAGCTGGGTGCATCTCCTTCGCAGTGGATGGATGTTGGCTTCGTCTGTCACGACTCAAGTATCGTAACGTTGCAAGGGTTTTCATATTATTCTTTGTTGCTTGCATTTCTACCTCATGATCCGATGCTTAACTTATTGTATGGTTGTTGGCAGGTAACCCTCGGCAAACAACAGGGTGCTGGAATAGTTGAAGGGGAAAAGAACTAAGCGAACCCACCGGTAAGCTTCGGTGGTATCCCTCCTTAGTGGTTCTCCTGGAATCGGATTTGATGAGCATGTGTTGGTAGCATGCTTTCGCGGCAGTGGATTTTGTCTCGCCTGCAACATTTGGGCAACCTTCAGTTTTAAGTTTTGTTGATAGCGTAGGTGATGTAAATGTTTAAAATATATGGCCGGCCATTCCTGGGCTCGGCATGTTTAGCAGGGTTGAACCCTCGTGTTTGCAAAGAGTCTTACAACTTTACTTTTTATGTTTTGAGTACTTCTGGGTTGATAAAAGAAAAGATACAATGACTGTAATTTTGCTTCGGCATTAGTTGTGTGTGTAAATCGCATGGGGTTTCGAATGGAACCTTCAGCAAAAGAATGTGGAAACTGTAGGGTGCAACAAAAGTTAAAATGGAAAGGATAATATTTCAGGGTTTAATGGCTAGGTTTGGTGATTTGAACTTCTCATTTGTGTATTTGTATCTAAAAGCCTATTTTAAGTTGTTATTTAAATTGTGGCTATAAGCCGAGAGCGATCTACCTGGCTTACACTGCATTTGTGCATGTATGTATTAAGCCGAGAATAGAAAGGAAAAGGTTTTGTTTTGAAAGCATAAGTGATAATGTTAAACCTTAGCTGTCGATGTGAATGAAATCTACTTGCCTATAATGATGTCTTAAAGGAACAACAATAATAACCCTTGATTCTGCAGTTAAATTGTCTATGGTACTGAAACCTTCGATTTGGCAACTGTTTAAATGTTTATAAATAATAATGTGATGAGACAGGTCAACCCTAGCTGGGTGTAGAGATACTGTAACTTACTCTCTCCATTCAATACTGCCATGTTTTTCCTTGCTTTTAATAACTTGGTATTCTGTGATGTAAATTCTATCACATGCAATTGATAATTCAGAAAAAGAGAAAATAACAATGCAATCATCAGTTGATTTGATTGCTTATGAATATAATAGTTTTTCTATTCTAATTATATATATTCCTGTATTCCTCCAATTTGGACCTCTAATGAAAGGATAAAATAACAAAATAGCTTTCTTTCTTTCCGTACAAGATAATACAGAGATAATACAGTGAAGACAATATTTTATATAAGATCCATCTAAAAACAATAAGAAGATAGAAAAGTGGGAATATGGTTAAACAGAATGCGTGGTATTGTTTTCTTTGAAGTAATTATTAAAGATCAATAACCCTAGTTGTTAACATAATGTTCACCTTCAAAAATAACAAAAGAACCTATTACTATGGCTAGTTTCTGGTATGTTATTCAGCAGACCGATTTGAACAGTGAAATCATTGCATGCAAGGATTTAATCTACAGCTGCTAAAATATAAGATGCATGATAAACATAGGTCTGTGCATGAGTGATCTTTGATTTAGATATTTAGATGTAGTCTAGGTTCACTTTTAACTGGGCAGATTTAATGCTACCTCTCTGTACTGGAGTACGATGCAGCTCCACGGATGGGGAAAAATGCAGAGGAGTCATTTTATCAGTTCAACAAATCTAAATTACTTAGGATCTAACATTTTTCTACTACTGATCATTAAATAGCAATACTAAGCTATTTTCTGAGGGCATTCATTGTTAAATTTTCTCAATTTACTTCAATATGATCTAGGATCTTAACTGAGAGAACAACATGTACAGCATATCCACAGCATATCAATCATGGAGACAATAATGCAAGCACACAAGAGACACAAAGATTTACTTGGGGAAAACCATAAAGGTGAAAAACCCCAATAACTTCCTCAGAGATAGATAGAGCAATGATACAACCAACCATAAGAGATAGACACAACCTAGCAGCAGATCCTCCTCCTCCAAAAGTGCGCCACTCCTCCTTGAGTGCATGTGTGAGAAGTGAGTGAGTAAATAGAGTGCCTCCCGCACTCTATTTATACTTGACTTGACTTGCCTTTTTACCTAACTCATGTAGGCTCAAACTTTACCACATAACATAATGCTGAGTGGGCCGACCCCCAATAGGGTGGTCTAATAACCCTTTGACCCACATGGCCGACCCCCAATAGGGTGGTCTAATAACCCTTTGACCCACATGACTTATACAGGGCCGACCCCAAAGAAGGTGGTCTAATAACCCATCAAGTATAAGTTACGACACTTACAATATAAATGACGACACTTCCTTATAGAGGAATGATACCATCTCTATAGGAATATAATATACATATATGTGAAATACATTCCAAAGTTACATATACATCAACACTCCCTCTTAACTAGGAAGGTATTTCTCAGCACAGTTCTTCTAGCACAAGTCATCTTCTCTGGATCATCGTCACTGGATAATCGTCATCGAGTCATCATCATCATCGCCACTGCTGCTGCTATCTCAATCAATCTCTGAATCTACTCATCATAGGAAGTTCTACAGAGCCAGTCCTTTTTCATACTGGATGTAGGCCCACCACCTGCAGGTCTTCATCATCACTGGCCATACTGTGGAATCCTCAGGACTTATTACGTGCGTCACAAAACCTCGAAAGAGCATCCCAGGATGTTACGGGTACACAACTCCGACCTGTAGGATCTCCTAGGGCGCTATTACATGTGACCCCACCACAAAACCTCGAAATAGCATCTCAGGATATTACGGGTACACAACTCTGACCTGAAATCTCCCAGGGCACAAATTACATGTGGTCCACCACAAAACCTCGCAAGAGCATCTCAGGATGTTACGGGTACACAACTCCGACCTGAAATCTCCCAGGGCCCAAATTACATGCCATAGGACAAAACCTCGCAAGAGCATCTCAGGATGTTACGGGTACACAACTCCGACCTGAGATCTCCCAGGGCACAAATTACATGTCCTCCCAGAGCAATGTCTCGAAAGAGCATCCCAGGCTGTTACGGGTACACAACTCCGACCTATAGGATCTCCCAGACATGCTCATCTGCACAACCTGATCCACGGCCACAGAGTATCAACCTGATAATCACCATACATCATCCTGATGTACTCATGATCGTCCTGATCATCATCACTGCAACATCCTGCTGCATGTCATCTGGAGCAACATCCTGAAGCTCACCATCCATGATCATCCTGATCATCATCACTGCAACGTCCTGCTGCATGTCATCTGGAGCAACATCCTGAAGCTCATCATCCATGATCATCCTGATCATCACTGCAACATCCTGCTGCATGATCCACCTGATCATCAATGCATCCACCTGATGCATACCAAGTATCTACCTGATACATATCATCATACATGATCCTCCTGATCATACAATGCATCCACCTGATACATGATACATATCACCATACATGATCCACCTGATCATACAATGTATCCACCTGATACATATACAGATACATGGTCCAAGCATCCAACATGATGCATATACAAAATACATACACATGATCCAACTGATCATATCCAGCATCCAACATGATGCATCCATACATAAATGATCCACCTGATCATATTTAGCATCCAACATGATGCGTACATACATACATAAAAATGATCCAACTGATCATATCCAGCATCCAACATGATGCGTACATACATACATAAAAATGATCCAACTGATCATATTCAGCATCCAACATGATGCGTTCATACATATATAAAAATGATCCAACTGATCATATCCAAGCAGAAACCAGAACATCATCCTGATGCTCATCATCCAGCACTTACATCCACAGCCATGTGAAGGATCCTCCTTCCAACATGCTTGGAATGGCTTCAGCAAATGTGTCCATCACTTCTTCCTTGAAGTGTCCTCGATCTGAAGAACGCCAAGCCTCTCTCTCTGAAATACTCGAACTTCACCCTGGCTAGTGGCTTCGTCAGCACATCTGCAATCTGCTCGTCTATCGCAACATATAGGAGATTCACGGCTCCTCTCTGCACCATATCCCTGATATAGTGATATTTGATCTCTATGTGTTTCGACCTGTCATGAAACACTGGATTCTCGGACAGCTTCACACAACTCTGGTTACCACAGAAGATATCAGTAGCTTCCAATGGGAGATCAAATAGCTCAAACAGTAGCTTCCGTAGCCATACTGTCTCACAACTAGCTGAACAGGCTGCAACATGCTCTGCCTCAGCTGTACTCAGTGCTATGCAGGACTGCTTCCTGCTAAACTAAGAGATCACACCTGATCCCATACTGAAGCAACACCCAGATGTGCTCTTCCTGTTTGCAGCACTGCCATCCCAATCTGAATCAACATAACCCTGCAGGTTAAACATTTGATTCTCCTCATACCTGGGCCCATAATCCACTGTACCCTTCAGGTACCTCAGAACATGCTTTACAGCAACCAGGTGAACACTCCTCGGATCCGTCAGGAACTAGCTCAATGTGTTCACAGCAAAGCAAATGTCTGGTCTCGTGTTCGTCAGGTACATCAAGGACCCAATCATCTGACGATACAAAGAGACATCAACCGGCTCAGATGAAGCATCATATAGAAGCTTCAGATTCGATGCCATAGGTGTGGCCATATCCTTGCAGTCCATCATCCCAAACCTCTTCAGGATCTCTACTACATACTTCCCTTGTCCAAGGAAGATTCCATATGCACTCTGCCACACCTCCATGCCAAAAACAAATAGTGCATCATCCCCAAGTTCTTCATCTTGAACTTGGAAGAAAGCTTTCGCTGCGTGTCGGCAATCAATCTATCTTTACCTGTAACAAACAGGTTATCTGCACACAAAAGTAGTATCACTGGATTGCCTTCCTCAACCTTGTAGTAAAGGTTGGAATCCACTTTACTCTTGGTAAAGCCCAAACTGGATAGAAAGCTGTTTATCCTACCATACCAAGTTCTGCACACATAGATGACTACACCATGCTATCTTGAAATCCATCTGGTGCATCTTCTATTTCATCACTTTTATATTTCTCAATGCTTCCATCTGCAACATGCTTGATCTGATAGATCCATTTGGAAGTCATAACAAACTTTCCTTCATGTCTTGGGACTACATCCCAAACATCATTCTTCATGATCGACGGATCATGGTATTCCATTTCTTCATCCCAGATCCTGGGAACTTCAATATCTTCAATATCTTCAATAGATATTTTTGTTGCTAGAACAAATGTTGTAGTTCTTCTTTTGTAGGAGATGGCATATGATCTTTCCTACACAACAAGTTAAATTGCATGATTAGAAAACATCTCATAGTTTTCAGAACAAATTCTTACATATAAAGAAATATGCCATACAATCATGCAATTATCTTAGCCAATGCTTCAATACAACATTTATCCATATTCAGTAACTTTCTAGATGCCTTCCAATCTCTACCAGAACATTGTTAAGAGTGTGCACAACTCCCAACATGTCAGCAAAGAGGTTTCATTCTAGATAAGTAGCAATGGAATGCTGTACAGTGCCATAGGCCACTTACCCATGCATATTAGGAGTATACTGTTCATCAATGCAATTATTCTAATATGCATAATGCACAACCTAATTTTAGGAACATCAGTATATACATTATTGAATAGTATTATTTAAGAAATGATAATTCAAATACTTATCTTTGTTTGTTCGTTGGGTGGACTCCCTCTGAGTCTTCGCTTCCTTGCAGGAGCTGCTGGAGTCCTAATCTGAAGTAGCTTCTTCTACACCTTTCTGTTGTGGGATGTAGAGAGATGGTCAACTCCCTCTGAATATCTGCATCCTTGCATAAACCACTGGAATGTACTCCCTCTTGATCTTTGCTTCCTGGATTACCTGTTCTTGAATTTCATATTCATCCTTGGTCCCTATGCATGCTTATTAGTATCATGAATGTGTTATCCTTGTGATCTCATATAAAATCATACATTCATTAGTATACTATTAAAACACAATAATCTCAAGCATGTATAGTCGTGATCATTTCAAACAGAAATAATAAGCATTAGCATTCCAGGTTTATGTAGGATTCTTATGGTTAGTCAAATCATAAGAAACATAACATGTCTAAACATGTAATTACTATGACTCTTCAGGTTAGTTGAATCATCAATCAAGATAAGAGATATAAAATGCATAAAACCTGTGATTATTCAAACCTATACCATCATGATTCTTCTGGTTAGTTATATCATCAATTATGGTAAGAAACATAATATGCATACAATCATGATTATTCAAAACCTATGACTTCATGAATAATCATTATCAACAACAGTATAAGATCCTAACACAAGGTAGGATTCTATCTTGATATAGGAAAAACATACCTGGATTAGCATGCTAGCTATTTATGTCTAACATACTCACATGATGTCTTCTTGTTCTTCTTCAATGACTTGTGCTAGTAACCTGTATATCTCATAGGTTAGCCATTATAAAACCAAGTTATACATACCTCGTAAATGGATCTTCTATGAGATCCATGACAATGGATGAGTCTTTATCCTCATGTCATCATGATCATATGTTCTTGAACTGGAACATGATTTGTCTTTCTTGGTGTACCTTTCATGTTAGTAGACAACATAAATCTGATACAACACCATAATGCATTAGTACAATCATAAGTGTCAACACCCCAATCAATGAATATCTTCTATCATGCATTCATAATTTTGTTAAGGTGCTATGACAAATCTAAAATCAAGATTGTACTAACCGTAATAACATAAAGACAATCATACAATAAACTTAATCATGAACAAATATCGAAACATACCTTGATGAGTCATACCTGTCGAGATCGCTTGTAATCTTCTTATATAAGGCCTTATCCTCATCTCCCTCTGAGACAGGAACTTCTTTCACTTATGCAGGTGATCAATCCATCTTCTTCTAGGATTAACCCAATCCACTTGATATGCAAGAACTGGGCCTTGAGCTGGATATGGGTTTGTCAGAGAAACCCCAAAAATTCAAACTTTGAATTTCAACCTTCCGATAGGATAGGAATATGCGCCTTGATGAACTGATCAAACTGGTATATTCAGAATTTGAAAACTGCAAAGTTTCACTCCTCAATTTTGCCTTTGAAACTTCCGGATTCACTGGACGTGACCCTGAACTGGGGTTTGATGAAGCCCACTCTTTTGCCCCATCAAAATGTTTGATCCAAAGCTCTAAGCTTCTATTTTTCTGAGTAGCTTCCAGCCGTGATCACAGATTTCAAAAATTCCCATTTTTACAGAAGCCCTAATTTTCCACTTTTCTGATCAAAGTCCTGAACTAGGGTCTAATCAAGCCCGGCCTTCTGCCCAACCAAAAATTCTGATCTTGGTCTCTAAATTTCTATTTTGATGAGTAGCATCCAGCCGTGGTCTCCGATTACAAAAATTCCAACTTTCTCCAAAGCCCTAAATTCCGGAAGCCATGAATGAAGGTACCAAAAAATAATTCTGTTTTGACAGAAATATGTACCTTATTGTTTCTTGTGTAACTCTGAAATTTTTGATCCACAGGGTCTGAAAACGTTTCCTGAGATAGCCTGACCTGTTATCTTTCCATCCTGACAGGTCTGACCTCAATTGGATTCTCTGAGAGAGAGTTATGCCAAATGTCGCAACGTGACCTGTTTTGGGATAAAACAGGAGAGCGAACTTGTACGGCGTGCCACGTGTCACTATTTTAACTTCGGCCTCTAAAAACGTTTTCTGAGATAGCTCGGCATGTTACCTTTCCATCCTGACAGGTATGACCTCAATTGGACTCTCTGACAGAGAGTTATGCCAAATGTCGCAACGTGACCTGTTTATGGGATAATACAGGAGAGCGAACTTGTACGGCGTGCCACGTGTCACTAGTTCAACTTCGGCCTCTGAAAAAGTTTTCTGAGATAGTACAGACTGTGTACTACCTTTCACTTTTACGAAATTTCATTTGGAGCTTCCTAGCCCAAGATATGACCTTTTTCCCAAGGCCACCTCATTTTAACTCAGATCTGGAAGAGGCAGAAACCCTATATTGTACAGATCATAAATCACAAAGTACAACAAATTAGAGGTTTTCCTTTGGACACAAGATACCTGGAGATCTTAGCTTCGGCCTGTAACAATTTCAGATCCGAAAACTTTGCCAAAACGGATTTATAGCGAAAGTGCTACGATGACTAGTTTTTGCTATATCAAGCCCTAGCATCGTAAGTGCAACAAGTGTCATACATGCCATATCATGCCTTCTTTCAGGCTAGCTCTTGTAGCTAGGGTTTTACCCCTAGCTTGTGCCAATGAGCACCTACTAAGGAGAATGGACTCCTTAGTAGCAGTTCAGTATATTAAACTAATTATGCAATAAACCAAAAAATTAAATTATTTCTAATACAAGCATGAAGCATAAACACCAAAATGAAAGAATGTCTTTGTATTGATGTTACCTTGAGTGTCAAGGTTGGTGAAGCCCTTTGCAGTGTCCAAGAGGATGCTCCAAGCTCCAAGAATGCTCCTTCTCCTTCTCCAATGTTGGGGATGGGCCAAAGGTGGCTCTCAAGGTGAAACTAGTTCAAAGGTGGACTAGGGTTTCGAGAGAGATTTTGGCAGAGTAAGGGTGCTTGTGATTGTGGATATGAAATAAGGGATCTCCATCACCTATTTATAGTTTTTTGGTGGTGGAGTGCTGACCCATGGTTTTAGGAAACACATGGTTTTAGGCAGCTGTATAGGGTTTTTTCCTCCTTTTCCTCATTATTTTATATTTTTATTCCCTTTTTAGGGGATTTTTGCTATTTTTGGAGGAAAAGGGGGTTTTTTAGCCTTTTTTAGGCTATTTTGATGGTTTTGTGGCCTTTTGGAGGCATTTTAGGCCTTTTGGAGGCTTTTTAATGGGATTTTTAATGGAAATATGGTAGGAAAATGGACAAATGAGTCGTATAATGTGGTAAATGAGCTAGTGAGCACTTTTTGGGTGTTAACAGATTGCCCCCTGATGTGCGAGGTCAGGAGCTCATCGTATGGCCGATGGACATCATAAGTCATGAAGGGTTTTCCTGGGATGTGGAGAGAAGAGAAGAAACAAACTGGAGCCCGGAACAACGATCCCGAACAACTGCAAGAACTAAAAGTACATAACCTCAATAAAGGATGAGGAATCATCTGATCATATGGACGAGGCGGGCATTCCCATGCTCGTATCAGGATATAACATAATAACAACAATGGGGTCCAAAAAATGGGGACCTGAAATATACATGACCTCAAATACTGACTGAGGAATAATCTCAATATATGGACGAGGCGGGCATACCCATGCTCGTATCAAGATACATAAATATAACTGTGAGGCCCAAAAAAGGGGACCTGTAAGATACATGACCACTGTGTACATCATAAGAGTCCAGAGGGGACACAAATCCGGGACATACTGCTGAGCGGATCATGTGTGAACTGCAGAACTGGTGCACCGGAACAATCAACAGTGCTACTGAGTGTGGTACCAAAGGAACTGATGAGCTGATGGATCATAGTGACTGGGGTCATACTCTCCATGGTACACTGAACTGGAACTGATCTGGAACTGAAACTGGGTACTCAAGGAAGCATGAAACTGGATGGCTTCCGAATACAAACGCCAACGCAGCCCGGACATCCACAGGAACATACAACTGGGCGTTCCGAAGTGACTCACCAATGTGCTAGAGTCGGGGGAAATCCGGGGTCTTCGACTAAAAACTGATGGGATATAATCCTACGCGATCCTCAACGATGCGATCAAGGTGCTGAAGTCGAGCATGTGAGGAACAACCACTCGGAGAGGCAATGATGTCTCCTCTCAGAATGATCCGTAGGCACTTACCACAGATGGTGATAAGTCCAAGGCGTAGGGACCTCTGGGCCTATCCTCTGGAATAGAGGAGCTGTCGTCGACAGAGGGAGACCTGCCCCTAGCAAGGCAATGATGTTTCCTTGACAGGAGCGTGAGGTACAAGACCGAAATGTGGTAGTGCTGATGGCAGGACTGATAAACTGTGGTGGGACAACTGGGCAAGTAGAGTGGGTGGACTCAAACTTCCTTTGTTCAGAGTATGATAATGGAAATGATCTGGCAGCATATGAAACTGACTAAGGGGAAAGGGATCATAGCTGTAATGGCTCAGGGAGAGTGACTGGTCTGAGGGAGACTCAAACTGGTATAAAATGGCAGGAGACTGCAGAATACTCTGAACAAAGGCGACCTGATTGGGGGTGCTGCCGAGATGATAGATCAAAGTGCCAAGAGGCACGGGGGAAAACTTCTTCATGGGTTAAGGAACTAGAAGAAGTGTGTGTAAAATGGTACTGTCGTGTGGATTTTACGAGCCCAGGACAGTTCATGCTCGTGGTTGCTTTCAATTTTAAGGAGTCTGAAAGCGATAAGAAGACTCTGAAGTTATGGAATGGTACTGTCGTGTGGATTTAACGAGCCCAGGACAATGCATGCTCATGGTTGCTTTCAATTTTAGAGAGTCTGAAAGCAAGTAAGAAGACGCCAGGGGGTTGCTTTTTCGTAGATTTAGTCTCCAAGGCCCAAAGAAGCATAAAAGGATGCAATGAAGAACTCTTCTAGCCGGTGTGACTAGAGTATTCCTTTTTCGTAATTAGTCTACCAGGTCCGGAAAAGGGTTAAACTTATACCAGATAGACGCCCTTTCAGGTACTTTAACGAGCATGAAAGGAAGCAAGATTGCTCGGCGATCTTTTCATTCTTTTAGGAGTCAGAAAAGAGCTTAACGGAAACTCCCTAAGTGCCTTTTTCGTAAAGGACTTGTCCGGCCCGAAAAAGGGATAAAATTATACCGAACAAAAGGAATGGCCAGGCAAGGAGGAAGTGTTCAATCAAGGTTTAGTAATGATGACCAAGAACGAGGGTAGGTGGGAACACTGATGGACCTCCTTGCGGGGTAGATGAAATGGTGGCAAAATAACGAAACATTTGCAGTATGACAGGAGTGAATGGCTCATGTAAAAATGTGGAACAATCCGATGGCGGCCGATGTGGCACGCAAACCGAGGCAGCAAGGTGTTGGGACACAATGTTGAAATTGTACCAGGTGAGAGCGAGAAATGATCTCAAGCATCATCACGAGCTCGGAAAAATGAATCCGGCGATATAAAGGATGTCAAAAACGGGTGACGGCCGATGTGGCACGCAAACCGAGGTGACGGGGGCATTTTGAAAAATGCCCGGAAAATCTGGAGGTGAGAGCGAGAAATGATCTCTAGCATCATCACCGGCTCGGACAAATGAATCCGATGATTTAAAACATGTGAAAAACGGAGAACGGCCGAAGTGGCACGCAAACCGAGGCGACTAGTGGCGTCTGAACACAATGTTGATATTGGTCCAAGTGAGAGTGAGAAATGATCTCAAGCATCATCACGGGCACGGAAAAATGAATCCGGCAGTGCAAATGGTGCGAAAAACGGAGGTCATAAGGACTCCGAAATGGTCAAAGGAAAGAACTATGCGTATCAAATCAAATCTACAAGTGATATGTGACCTCAAAAAATGGTTGAGATCACAAGTGTGAAAAAGTGAGCAGGGTTAATGACCTGACCCCATGCTATGTGCATGGGGTTTGTGATTATGGATCACATATGTGTTGGTTTGAACGATGGGTTCATTGATGTGCTGAGATAGATGGGATGGGGAAGGTTCAAAATGATTGATCATGCCCCCTATCCCAGGGTCGAGGGAATCTATTATGCCCCTTGAATCAGAGGTGTCAAGGTGGTGCTCTATGATGGCGGGGTCAAGATCGGGCATTTCGGTATAGGACCAGGCAAAGACATCATGGAACTCTCGGAAAAGGTGTTTGTAGTCCTCAATCTCTTGTTTACTGCAGAATGCTCCTAAAGTAATGAGTTCAGGGGCACGTCCTGGGAACTTTGATGGAGAAAGAGGATGTTGTTTTTGACGAACGGGGGTTACATCAGGCCATGTGTCAATGTGGTGCTCTATAATTGCGGGATCAAGACCAGGCATTTCGGTATAAGACCAGGCAAAGACATCACGGAATTCTTTGAAAAGGTGTGTGTAGTCCTCAATCTCTTGTTTACTGCAGAATGCTCCTAAAGTAATGAGTTCAGGAGCACGACCTGGAGCAGCAATATCAACTTGGATGACAGGTGAGATGTTGGCCATGTTGCCCTCCTCGAAGGCATCAGGAGCAGGGATAGGGTCCTTGAACCAGTCAACCTTGGTGGGGAGGAAGTCTTTGGATTCGACCGCGTATTGGGTAGCGGTGCTAGAGGAAGACGCTTCTGGGATGAAATAGGAACGGTGGTGCATATCATCCCAAGGATAATCCGGGGCAGTTAGGGCCTCAAGAATCTCCTCATCAATACGGAAAGTCTGTGTCGTCAAATCGGTTGACGAGGGGGTAGTGGAAGTATTGGTTGAAGAGATCATGTAAATGGTATTAACCTCTCCGGAAGGTGAAGAGTCTAGGGGGTAGATCTCTTCAATGGTAGGTGGTGCCGTCTCAAGGTCCAGATTGTTCATCTCATAAAGAGCTGCTCTGTAATCCGGGAGATCAGGACAATGATGTGAATAGTGCCCGTAAATACCGCAGATAGCGCATGAGTGGTTGGTACGTAGGGACTTATCTTTAGGCTTAGGAGTGGGGTTTAGTTCGACAGCTGGGATGTTGGGGTCATCATCGAGCATTTGCATGTGCTTCTGTAATGCGGGTAACTGTGGGCATTGGTGGGTCGCATGGCCCAACTCGTCACACAGCGAGCATTTGGGAGGAGCACGAAACACTGGAGGGTTCTTGACTGTCTTGGGAGGTGGGACAGCAGTGTAAGGTTGTGGACCTCTGCCCCCAGTGGGTTGAAGAGGAGGAGGAGGTGTCGTGGAGGACGAAGGGGTAGGGACCCCGGGAGGTGGGTGGGTGGTAGTAGCCATGGGTTGCACCGGCTGGAGGACGACATCAGGTGTCGGCGGGCGAACGGGAGGCGAAAGATACCATACAGGTAATCCCAATGTTAACCCAGGAAGGCTAAGGGTAGCCATGACCGGGGCGCTTACTACTCCTGCTGGAGGAACTAGGAAGGGGATCGTATGGATCGGTGTAACACCAATGTGACTAGGTACCAAGGGTGGTTTAGGCAACAAAGATGGTTGATTGTTAGGTGGGAGGATGTCATGGGACAAGGTACATAAGTCAGACATTTCGGGCGTAGATGATGGCGGAGGGATGGATTGAAAGGTGGAGGTCATCGGCGCGTCTGAGTAGACTCCAGGCCCCGTAGAGGAAACGAACGAGGTGGAGGCAGGAGAAACAGGTTGTTCAACCATGGGGAGAACATTTTCCGGTGCCGCGGGAGCACTGGGATCATAGTAGGTGAGCTGGTCAATCTTAACCACGCGTCCTTCATGGGGGAACATCATGGTGCGAAAGACAGAAGAGGCAACCGCCCGCATGGCATACATGTAGCTGCGGCCAAGTAGAAGGTTGTAATCCAATTGGGCATTGATTACCTCTATGTCAATAAGAACTGTTTTACCACCTAACTGGACAGGAACGTTGGGCAGGAGGCCTTGGGGCTGGGCCGAACGACCGTCATAGGCACGTAACGCAGTGGTGGACTGCTGGAGAGGAGGGGATCCTAGTTTCTGCCATACAAATGTAGACATAACGCATGTGGAAGCACCCTCATCAATGATGCACCGATGGATAACAAGATTCCTAACGGAGACTGTAACTTGGAAGGCTAAGCTGGAAGGTAGGCGTGGTTCAGACTGGTCTAAATCAAACGCCATCAAATGTGAATCAGTTGGGTCAATCCCCCCGATGGCGGAAAGTAAAGTCTTGCGCTGGGAAGGGCAGTTCTTCAAGACTTCTAACGCAGACATGGCTGCGGGAGATTGGGCTAGGTCGTCTACAATGTTGTAGTTTGACGCAGCACGTGCATTAGGGTTATTATTGATTCGGCGCAGTGGGAAACGAGGTGCTTTCGCAGCGCCGTCTGTGGGAGGCGGAGGGATACGTAACGCCTGATCGGTGGGGTGGGCGTTAGTAGTTTTATCCGTGGGAGTGGCTTCAGAGGTGGAGCCATATTGGTTCCGACGGGTCTGTAGGTTGACGTCAGCTGATGACATCATCAGTAAGTGGTGGGTACCTGAGTCAAACATGGGTTGATCAGGGGCAGCGTAGGTGATCTGTTGTTGTTGGGGTTGCACGTTAGCTTGAGGGGCCAACGGCTGAGTGTTCACCACGCCTTGGGTCGGTAAGGGGTTTTGCAGCACCAAAGGGGGTTGCTGAGGTTGGGGGGGGTTGGGCGGTGCTTGGGGAGCCGCATGCCCTTGGCGATGGGCCTCGTCAACCCAAAGCTGCCGAGCTCGCTCCAAGTGTGGGCAAGCATGGGTGTAATGTCCATAGACCCCGCAAATAGAACAAGGGTGGTTCGTTCGCAGATTGGGGTTTTTGGCCTGCTTGGGCGGGCGATCAGGGTTTTGATTAGCGGGGGCCGCATTATTGTTGTCAGGGGGATTAGCCGGTTGACCAGCTTGGTCTGCAGGTTGGTTGTTTCCCCGATTACGGCCCTTGCCGCGGTTCTGTTGGCCCTGGTTACGTTGGTTATTCTGGTTTTGCTGCGGGTTGTGTTGGGCGTAAACTTGCCCTTGGGCAGCAGGTGGATTTTGAGGTTGTGCAGGTGCAGGAGCAGGCTGCGGAGGATGATATGTAGGTTGAGGCTGAGCAGGTGCAGCAACTTGAGGGGGTTGCTGATAGGACTGCGGAGCAGGTTGTGGATGTGCCGCAGGGGCTGCCTGGGGCGGATAATAAGCTGGTGGGGCTGGTGAAGGCGCAGGAGCTGGGGCAGCCTGCTGATGGTAGTAAGGCTGAGGGGCGACTGGAGGAGCATAAGCAGGAGTCGCATACCCGAAGCACTGTGGTGGACATGAGGGCCCATGGGAATGGTGATGTGTCATGGGAGCATACGAGTTGGTTGCTCCAGACTGTGAAGTAGCCCGCGATAGGTCGGGGCCAGGGGTAGGACGTGCTATAGAAAATGGTTGGGGATGCGAAGAAACGCGGCCAATGATACCATCTGCAGCGTGGGATGCCCCCGGCGCATCATGATGGGAGGACTCGCCGCGAGGGGCGTCAGGTATAATGGTATAAAGGTAACCCGACTGGGCGTAAATGAGGTCGAACTGCTGTGCCTTAAGGATGGCCTCTTCTTCAGACTGGGGTCTTTCTGAAGCTACATCCTTAGCGATGACAGGAAGCAGGGACTTGAGGAACCAATCGAGGAAGATACGGTCATCTAGTTTAATCTTGCATAAGCTACGGCGTCTACGCCACTCATGGATGTGGTCCGTGATATGGGTAGCCGTGTTTTGTCTACAAGATAGAAGGATCTCAACGCCCGCGTCATAGCGGACTGGCAACTGGAAGAACTGCAGGAAGGTCGAGGCCAGGGAAGAAAAGGTGGCGTGGGTCCCATGAGGCTGCTCAATATACCACTTGGCTGCAGAGCCCGTGAAAGTGCGCTGTAAGAGACGGAGGCGAACAGAGTCATCCACAATGGAGTTAGAGGAACACCATAGGTGGAAAGACATGATGTGGTTCTGTGGGTCCTCACCGGCCTTACCCTCGAATTTAGGGATGTCAGAGGGTAGTTTGGTAGGCATATGAGGCCACATAGGGTCGTGTCGAATAGGATCGTTGGTCAATCTGGCCAGGTCAGGTAGGTTGAGGCTAGCCATGAATGGCAAACTGGAAGAAGGCTGCGACACAGTAGTGCTATGGACCAAGTTGGGGCCAGTGCCCCCAAGTGGAGGGACAAGATTTAGGGTGGTGCCCCCAAGTGGGGGAACTGAGGTAGTGGAGGATGGTCCAGCACCACCATGGGTAGTGTGAGCCACTGATGTAGTGGGGATAGGTATTCCTGCTGTGGGAATAGGTACCGTGAGGGGAACGGTAGATGGTTGCCCCATGGAGGGCATACCAAAAACAGGTGTAGTAACTGGTGTAGTAGTGGTGGATATGCCACCAATGGTCCCTATGACAAATGGAGTGGAAGTCGTGCCAGCCATGGGGCTAGTAGGGGCAGTATAAATAGGGTTCTCAGACTCTTCGTCAGAATCAGAGGTAAAGTAAGGTGCGTCACTATCTGGTGACGGAGACCTACGTCGCTGACGGGTGGAGTCAAGTGACAAGGCTCTAGATCTGTGATGAGTGGTATCAACGGACAATGATCGGAATCTATGACGAGTGGTGTCGAGAGAACCGTGCTGTGGGGGCTCGCCCCTGAGGCGCCGAGAATGTCTCGGGGACTCAATGGTGACAGATGGTGTCTAAATCTCTGTGGGTTGAGGTGAGTATGAAAACAGCTCAAAAATCCTAATGCAACCGAGTGTGCAGAAGGAGAGCTAAAAAGCAAGGCACTCAGGCCAACAACCAACTCAAAACACCCACTGCAACAGCTGTGCTACAATAGGTGGAGTAACAACACAGATGGTCAGAATACCAACAAGCAGCAGGCTTCCTAGAAAAGAAAAATGGTGGACTCACTAGACCAAGGGAGGTAAAGGAGCATGCAAACACCTAGCTAACAGTATTCTGACTTAACTAAACAT
This sequence comes from Larix kaempferi, assembly GCA_027924585.1. Classification (NCBI taxonomy): domain Eukaryota; kingdom Viridiplantae; phylum Streptophyta; class Pinopsida; order Pinales; family Pinaceae; genus Larix; species Larix kaempferi. Next base: position 2,473,752 of record BSBM01000528.1, read on the forward strand.
ATCCTCTGCAAGGTGATGAAATCCAAGTCAGACAATATGAGTAGGAAAGCCAAGTGGCTATGATATCCCCCTACCGGGAGGGATACCGGGTAGTCAATCCTAGAAGAATGGCAACTAAGATACCCCGTTCATGACACGTCCAGAAAGGTGAATCTGCCGTTTAGTTCGTTGACCGCAATACCCCTATACAGGGATATCCCGCGAACCGCGAAAGGTAGCCCTTCGGTTACTGAATGGAGTGCGGTATTCCACTCAGGCCTCCGGAACCAGTCTCCCGACTTCAACCCTCCTAAGGGAGAGGCCCTCTGATAAACTGGTCGTGACCGTGCCAAAAAGTACTAGGGGATTTTGGTTCCCTAGTTGGACAACAACTATGTCTCAAGTGAAATGACCAAGGGGTGTTATTGGAAGCCTATCCCCCTGATCCTACCTAACTACAATGATTCTTTAGTGTTCCCCAAGTGGGGTTAGAATGTTGGTTTAGTTAGGTACTTTTTAAGGCTCACTTGATTTAATGTGACAGAGTGTGTGCTCGTGAGGTGTTGAACCCAAAAACAGAAGTGCCACAAGGGAGGGCAACTTCCAATCTATCAATAATGCTGAAATTGATTCTTTTAATTGGCAAAATTTTCTGAAAATAAAAATACTGAAATTTTAAAAAGATTCTGTAAAAGGAACAGAAATTATGTTGCAGAAAGGCTGTAAGGAAGTAGGCTGCAGGTGGGACAGAGGGCTGTTCAAATGCAGAAAATATTGCAGCAAGAGGGGCTGGGCTCAAAAACAGAAAAAGAGCAGAAATCAGACCGCGGGTCTGTGGCGGGTCAGAACAGGCCGACCGCGGGTTTGAGGGCAACAGCGGCGTTCAGGTCGCGGCTATCGGGCCAATAGTTGCAGTCGGGACGCAGGAAACAGAAGACAAGGCACAGTCGGGTCGCGGCTATCGGGCCAACAGTGGCAGTCGGGACGCAGGAACAATGGAAAAAACAGACAGTCGGGTCGCGGCTAAAAGGCTAACAAGCGCAGTCGGGACGCCCGAAAGAGGCAAAAAACCGCAGTCGGGACGCGTGAACAAGGCCGAAAGGCGCAGTCAGATCGCGGCAAACAGGCTGATTAGCCACGGTCGGATCGCAGGTAACAGACTTGAATCCGCCGACTGAGCGTCGGAAGCAGTCTGAGAGCCACGGTCGGATCGCGGGTAAAGGTCTGAAAGGCGCGGTCGGGACGCGACTGTAGAGGAAAAATACGCGGTATGCAGCGGCCGAAAGGGACAGCCGAAAGAAAAAATTTAAAAACGGAAACCAGAAATTCGAAAACTAGGGGAGTCGCCAAAACTGTAGCTAGGGTTTTACCCCTAGCTTGTGCCAATGAGCACCTACTAAGGAGAATGGACTCCTTAGTAGCAGTTCAGTATATTAAACTAATTATGCAATAAACCAAAAAATTAAATTATTTCTAATACAAGCATGAAGCATAAACACCAAAATGAAAGAATGTCTTTGTATTGATGTTACCTTGAGTGTCAAGGTTGGTGAAGCCCTTTGCAGTGTCCAAGAGGATGCTCCAAGCTCCAAGAATGCTCCTTCTCCTTCTCCAATGTTGGGGATGGGCCAAAGGTGGCTCTCAAGGTGAAACTAGTTCAAAGGTGGACTAGGGTTTCGAGAGAGATTTTGGCAGAGTAAGGGTGCTTGTGATTGTGGATATGAAATAAGGGATCTCCATCACCTATTTATAGTTTTTTGGTGGTGGAGTGCTGACCCATGGTTTTAGGAAACACATGGTTTTAGGCAGCTGTATAGGGTTTTTTCCTCCTTTTCCTCATTATTTTATATTTTTATTCCCTTTTTAGGGGATTTTTGCTATTTTTGGAGGAAAAGGGGGTTTTTTTAGCCTTTTTTAGGCTATTTTGATGGTTTTGTGGCCTTTTGGAGGCATTTTAGGCCTTTTGGAGGCTTTTTAATGGGATTTTTAATGGAAATATGGTAGGAAAATGGACAAATGAGTCGTATAATGTGGTAAATGAGCTAGTGAGCACTTTTTGGGTGTTAACAGCTCTGATACCATGTTAAATTTTCTGAATTTACTTCAATATGATCTAGGATCTTAACTGAGAGAACAACATGTACAGCATATCCACAGCATATCAATCATGGAGACAATAATGCAAGCACACAAGAGACACAAAGATTTACTTGGGGAAAACCATAAAGGTGAAAAACCCCAATAACTTCCTCAGAGATAGATAGAGCAATGATACAACCAACCATAAGAGATAGACACAACCTAGCAGCAGATCCTCCTCCTCCATAAGTGCGCCACTCCTCCTTGAGTGCATGTGTGAGAAGTGAGTGAGTAAATAGAGTGCCTCCCGCACTCTATTTATACTTGACTTGACTTGCCTTTTTACCTAACTCATGTAGGCTCGAACTTTACCACATAACATAATGCTGAGTGGGCCGACCCCCAATAGGGTGGTCTAATAACCCTTTGACCCACATGGCCGACCCCCAATAGGGTGGTCTAATAACCCTTTGACCCACATGACTTATACAGGGCCGACCCCAAACAAGGTGGTCTAATAACCCATCAAGTATAAGTTACGACACTTACAATATAAATGACGACACTTCCTTATAGAGGAATAATACCATCTCTATAGGAATATAATATACATATATGTGAAATACATTCCGAAGTTACATATACATCAACATTCATATGATTGAGAAAGAAAACACAAAAGAATAGAACCTTAGTTTGATGGGAGGAACAAATCAATTAAGAAGCCTGTTCCACCCAACCTGCTACCAAGAAACCAAGATGTTTGCCTTAGGACCCCCAAGCCTGTCCACTGATCCACCAGGAGGAAGAAGGTTCTGCAGATTAGGACATCTACTTGCAGCAGCAAGAAAATATATATATCCAGCATTACAGGCTTAGTAATCAATGGGACCAGCACCAGCACCTCTGGTCTGTCCTTCTCATAACATTTGCAGACTTATACTTGCACTCTCTAGAGCCTTCCCTATTCAAATCTCTCAGCCATCACCTGATGAGCATGAGCAATGTTTCTGGAGAAAACATTGTAAGAGCTCCCTTCTCAATTTGAATTGCCCTTTATAGGCTGCCTAGGTCTTTTTGTAATTAACTGGTCATTAGTGAGTTTCCTGCTCACCTCCCTCCACCTGGAAGGGGGAAATGCCACAAAATTAGGAGGATTTTTCCCATACCAACAACTAATGATAGAGTGAAAATGCTGCCATTTGTCCAATTCCTTCCAGCAGCTTCCATTCCTCCTAGTGGGCCAGTGGACACTCTTGTAACAACTTTCTTGAGTATTTGTCTCCCATTTTCATTTATTAAATAATAATAATGAGTCATTACATTCATTTTTGACCTACTTGGTCATAATTACAAACTTGTAATTATAATTTAACACAAAGTATTTTTGCAAAAAAAGATAATAGTAGAAAATAATTATTCTCAAAAATTGGGTAGGTGACAACCATAAATTTGAACACTATATTGCTCACAAACAATGAAATCCCTCATTTGTCCCCTCATTGTCATCTCGGGTCTGATATGCATAGGAGGTATGCTAGAAAGAAAGCCAGATTAACCGAGCCAGATTCAGATGTGGAAATCCTTTTGGAAACCTCGCTTGAGACAATGTTCGGAGATACAAAGGCTATCACTGGAGGTACCCTAGAATATCAATGGGGTGAATTATACATAGCCATAGAGGACCAAAACTTCCCTGACGCCTACTTGGAAGAACAAATAGTTTACAAGAACATAAAGAAGTCTAGTTTCCACAAAGTAGCAACTTGCCATTAATTATTCTTGTGCTCTAAGGTCATTGATTGGATCCTACCCCAAGTGAATACTGACTCTCAATTCATCACAGATGTCACAGGGATTAGCCTTGCATCCTTTGCACCAGAACATATCATGGCAGCATACAAGCTGCCACACCCTAATTTTTTCCTAAACAATGGATGGTTATCCGGGCTAAATATGGACCTTTTGAAATGTGCTAAAAAGATGACAATTGCCGAGAGGCAAATAAGGAAAAGAAATAGTGGAGAATATGAGAGCAATATTATGAGGAATCCCTACAGACTCATCGCCCTGATGTTGAGTCGGGTGTTCGGCATGCCAAATGGTAACATATACAAACTAGGTTGGGTTCCTGTGATGTTCCACATAGCCACACGGGTGCAATGTTTAATTATGCATACATCATATCAGATTACATGGCCTCACTTATAACTACTGCCCAGGGACGAATGACCCAAGACAAGGCTGATTTTTTCATGTCCTCTTATCTGGTGGATTGCTTACTCGTCAAGCACCCTTTCCCTGATCTAGGATGCATCTGGAAGAGAAAGGAATCCCCCCTCCATGTGGCTTATCAGATAATGTGGGCACACAAGTATGCAAGCCACTATACTCAAATCTGTGAAAGGTTCATCATGCCCCTACATCAACTGATTTTCAGAGAAGAACCTGGCTTCCAATCAGAAAATTCCATGCCCATCATAGAAACATACGAATATTACTACTTCTCCATGGAGGGGACATACTTCTGAATGTATGTAGGTAGTCGTGCTCCATCCCTATTACCCCGTTATGCTACAGATTATGTCATACACAAAGAAGCTATAAGGAAACTCTTTATAGATGGAGTCAGCAAAATACTCAGTGATAAGAAGAAGGATGCATACCCACCAATGCCATTTATCATTAGAGCATACCAGCTCCCCAAGGTGAAAGATGGTATAGAATTTGCTAAATATTTAGAGGCCTTCCATTTTGGGACAATGAGCTTCAAGAGGCATGACCCCGAAGGTAAAGCTGTTGCTGATTGCCTCAACCTCAAGGTCACTTTTGTGTACGCACACCATTTCGACAAGGACGAGGAGTTCTATCGAAGTGCCAAGAATATGACCGAGTTGGGAAAATGCTACCGCCCTAAAAGTGGATCCAACTCTAGTGCCAAGCCTGTGGGATTGATGAAAAAGGAGCAAGAAGAGAAGCAGCGCCGAGAGGAAGTGGCAGCGCAACTAGAGGAAGCTGAAAGAAACAAGAAAGAGGAGGCAGATAGGCTTAAAGAAGAAGAAAATTAGAGGTTCCAAAGGGAGAAAGTGGAAAAGCTTCAAAAGGAAGAAGAAGAAAAGCAGCGTCAAGATACAGAGACTGCTAAGATCCAGCAAGAAGAAGCCAAAATGATAAAGAGATAAATGGATGAAAAGCTGCAAGAAATCAGGGAGAAATCAAAAGCAAAAGCGACAGAATTGTAGAGGCTGAAGGAAGAAGTGGAGAAGGACAAAGAAGATATAGATCAAGAGCACTCGGGCATTCAATATATGGACTTAGTTGCATTAACGACAACCTCTAAAGGATTTGTCTCAGCTGAAGAACTTCCTCTCACCCCATATACCCCCTCGAAGCAGCGCCTGGTGTCAAAGATGGGTTCCATCTTCTTTGATTCTAGAAAGAAGACTATCATAAGTAGGTCTGAAAAGAGGATGAGAACTGGAGAAAGCCGAGAGGAAGTTAGAATAACGCAAGTTCCGCTCTTCACAGGGACTGATAGTGACCTTGAATTCACGGCAGCATGCAATGTAGCTTCGGCTCATGCTAGTGCCTATAATGTTGGTATACTGGTAGAGAAGGTAAGGCAATACAAAGACAGGTGCTTCAAGGTTAAAGATAATATAATGAAAGAACTGCACCTAGGTAAAGAAATGAAAAGGAAGTACAACAACCTTCAAGAAGAAAAGGTAGAGATGGTGGTTAAGAAGTAGAAGATCGAAGAAGAAAAGGATGCACTCAATACACATCTTGTGGTCCTAGAAGGCGAGAAGAGGGAATTAGAAACTCGCTTAAAAGAATTGGAAGAACATGTGGCCAACAACAACTAATAGCCATGGAAAGGTTAGAAGCCCGCATTCAAGAATTGGAACAACATGAAGCCAACAACATGCAACAGATTGAGTTCTACAAGCCCCAGCTCGAAAGGATGAGAAAAGAAAAGGAGGAGCTAAAAAGGGCAGAAGAAAAGAAACAGGATCTAACCGCATTCCATGAGAAAGCATGTGATATGCTAAAGAGAGTTCATCAATCGCTAGAGCTAATCTCAGAGGAGATTTGTAGGATAAAAGGAATGATTTCGAGGATGAAAGCGATTGAGACTGAGGCACTAAGACTTAAGAGAAGGTATGTGCGCCACATAGAGGAAATCAATGGATAGTTTGATTGGAGGAAAGGGAAATCAGGATTCCTTGGAAACCTATGTGTCTTGTCCGCAGAAGAATTGGACTTGGATTTGGGAGTCCTCGAGTTCTGTAGAGACTGTGGTACAAAGATAAGAATTGCAATCCAAAAAACCATCAAGAAATGTACTAACCTCTACTTAAAAATTTGAGAGACCCATGGAAAATGCCACATGGCCTTACCCGAAACCATAGATGATTTTCGTGAAAAAGATCAGCGCTTGTCAGACCTGCAGGGCGAGCAAAATGCAGAAATAGAATACCTAAGCAAGATAGATATCCCGACTCTAGAAGACTTGCACCGGCTGATTGGGAAAATTTTTATCCATGCCTATTTCCTAGAAGACATCGCCTAGGCAACAGCAGTAGGAGCAGGAAACGTTAAATCAGATCTGTGTAAGCATGAAATAGCACTGAAGATGGGGATTTTTGCGCCGGGAAATACCATTTTACGAGAAATCAGCGAATGGTCCAGTTACATCACAGACATGGACAGACCTGCTGAAGTAAGCCAACCTGCTGAAGTGGACAGGGAAGCTAAAATAAAAGAGTTGGTTGAAGTAGAGGGACCATGCAGGAATTAAATCTGTTGTATTGTATTTTTAGATAGCTGAGACTGTTCTTATTATATAAATGTTTTCAAAAGATAGATGGAACTGTTTTTATTGTATAAATGTTTTAGAAAAACAGCTGGAAATTACTTTGTCTCTTTAGGCACTAGAAGACAAACTTTTGAGATTCCCTAGGGTTAAGGTATGTGAAGAGACAAACTTTGTAAAAGCTATAAATATAGGATTAGAATAGAAGAGAAAGGAATTTTGGCAGTTGAAAGGACGAACTTATGTTGTACGTGAATTATTTTGCTACATCAATAAAGAAAGACTTATTTTTACCTCGGAAAGCTAGCACTATGTTTTGTTTGGGATGTGTAGAATGTTTGCTGAATTCTTTCTACACTGCTCATACATATACTATTCTTAGTTGTGAATGCTTTCATTTTCCTATGCAAATATGCTGTGTTAAATGAGTAATGGAATGCTTTAAATTCTGTCAAAGCTATCTTTGATATCTTTTATTTTCTGCTGTGAATGCATCTGTGCTATTAAATATCTATCTGTGAGATTTTTGGATGTATTTCAGTGTATTACTCATATTTCAGTTTTGCTCCCTGCAGGGATAGATTAATTAGCTTAGATAATTTTAGATCACATTTTTTTTGATTGCATGCATTTAGATAGAGCACTTGCATATCATCTTGTTAGGAACCCATGTCAACCCTTCTATTTACTTTGTTAGTATATTGTTGTTGGATGCATATGCTTTGTAAGTCGTCCCGTAGTATTTGTTGATCCATAGTTTGTATTATTATTGTTGGATGCATATGCTTTGTAAGTCGTCCCGTAGTAATTGTTGATCAATAGTTTGTATTGGCACATGGTTTGTATTGAAACATGGTATTGGTGCTTAGACTTAGTATATAAGTTTGTGTTGAGACCAATGAAGACACTGTGAAGTTATTTGTATTGAGCTTGCTCAAAGGAGGTTGCCCCCTCGAATTGGCGTACGATCAATAAAACCGATTCTGAGTTCTATTATTTATGCTATCTCGCGTATTTTCATTAATTAATTGTTGCAGGTTCTTCACATCTGGTATCAGAACACTTTCTTGGGCTTGTTGGGTGGAATTTTTACCATTTTTTTAGCATCTGTTGCAAGTTCGGATATGGGAATAATCCCTATCCACTTAACTGTGGGAAGTACTTGGGCATAATCCCTAAAACTCATTATGAGGAGTACCACAGGAACCCCAAAGTAGCTAGCCCATTGAGAGGACCTGTCAGTGAAAAGGGCAATGACCCCTACCTAATTGACTAGTTCCCACCCGTGAGGTAAACCAAGAGATGTCATTTGTGGAAAAGCAGTTATCAGTTTTACCTGAGCCGTGGAGTGAGGGGTACTGCCCCAATACGTAAGCCGTCAGATAGCATTTGTGGCTAAGTGAAACCCCTGAACTATTAGGAAGCCAAACATACCTGGAGTCCATATCTATTTTCAGCTGAACTGTTGCCGATCACTTCCACGCCATTTCAGATCCATTCCGAGCTGTTCCAGATCCATTCTGAAAGCCATTCCAGATCCATCCGTTTTAGATCTATCTTGCAAGTCGTTCTAGTTCCATACATTTCACATCTGTCCTGAAAGTCGTTTCAAATCCAACCATTTTCGATCCATTTGGATCCATTTCCAATCCATCTATTAGCGATCCCTTCTGCTCTGTAGCAGATTCATTCTGGTGAAAAAAAACTGTTTTCATCTTTCATTCTTGAGGACCCTATCCCAAATTCCACTTCCGAAAGCCATAAATCCCACATTTGTCTATTTTTAGGGTTTTCCATAACTTCTTTAATTTTCACCCAATTGTCTTCAAATTTTGCCACTGTGTTCATTCCCTATTTATGCTTCTTTGTCCCTCTCTGACAAATTTTCCCATTCTTTCACCCCACTTCTAAAATCCTCATTTTATGCTTCCTTGTCCATTTGACAGTGTCCAAAACCTAGTCAAACCCCAATTACCCATCAGAGTTTTTCCCAAATCCAAATTTCCCTTTACTAAATGAGGTTCTGTTTGTGTTTTTCTACCCATTGCAAAAAAAATAAAAAATAAAAAAACTCCTGGTTATGGTTGTCACCCACGCAGGAGCAAAAACCATGGAGGAAGTACTTGCAACCATCCAAACCAAACTCCAAGATCTAGATGAAAAAATTCTCGGCCTCCATCTTGAGCATTCAGCCATGAACAACAAACGACAGTACGAGTCTTCATTAGACAATGGGTTCTCTTCTTCCAGCAATTTCCGTGGTGTGAAGCTTGATTTTCATTGCTTCAATGGTACTGATCTAACTGGATAGATCTATCGTGCAGAACAATATTTCAGTCTACATAATACTTTTGATGTCATGAAAGTTCCACTTGCATCATTTCATTTGGAACAGGAAGCTCTTCAATGGTACCATTGGTACATCAAGGTTCATGAAGAGCAAAAATGGCCATATTTTTGCTAGCTCCTTTTGCAACGATTTGGTCCTAGTGCTTTTGATGACTTCACAGGAGCCCTCACTAAACTTCACCAAATTGGCACTGTGAGAGAGTATCAGACAGAATTTTAGAAACTAGCCAATCACATAGAAGGATTGTCTGATGAATTCTATAGGAGTTGTTTCATAAGTGGTCTTAAGGATGAAATCCGCTCAGAGGTTAAAATGTTCTGTACCAACACAATGATGGAAGCCCTCGGGTTGGCTAAGTTGGCAGAAGACAAGATTACATCCCAACAGTGCTCCAAACCCACTTCTGTCCCCTTTTGAAATATGTGTCCTCAATGACCTCCCACCTCGCCAGCTCCTCGACCAACTCCTATCAAGGATTTTTCTAAAACAGAGATGCAGGCACATAGAGAAAAAGGGCTTTGTTATAATTGTTATGAGAAATTCACTCAGGGACATAGATGTGCTTAGCAAAAGCTCTATCTCTTGGATAGGATTCTCCGCCTGCCTCTAAAATTGGTGAAGAAGCTCTAGATACAATGGATGATCAGGTCGACATTCAGGAGCCGCTTATTGACCCCCCATCTCAGGACGACCAACCAGAGATATATCTCCATGCTTTATCCGGCGTCAACACCCCCCAAACAATGCGGGTCAGGAATTACTTCAAGAAGCTTCCTTTTACAATACTCATTGATTCCGGTAGCACTCATAACTTCATTGACCCTTGGATCGCCAAACAGGATGATTGTTTTGTCCATCCTTGCTCCAACTTTGAAGTCATGGTTGCTAATGGGGGCACCTTACCTTGCAAGGGAAAGTGCCACAATGTGCGTATCTCTCTGGAAGATTATAACATGCACTCTGACATGTTTTCCTTGTCCTTAGGTGGATGTGATGTGGTTTTGGGTGTTCAATGGTTACGCACACTTGGCCCCATCTTATGGGATTTTGCTGAACTTTGGATGCAGTTTTCAGTCAATGGGACACAACACAAATTTATGGGCTTACAACCAGGTTCTCTCTGCATCATCAGTTCACATCACCTGGGAAAGATCCTTAAGAAGAATTCACATGGTGGCATTGCTCAACTCCATTCCATTCAGATGCACCCATCAACGGTCTCCACTACTTCCTTGGATAGATATGGAGGTGTCTTTGTTGCACCAGTGGGCTTCCCACCTTCAAGAGACCTTTCCGGTAAGCATTTAGCCGCATCTACATCTCAGCAGGAAATGATGGCTATTTTGCATGCAGTACCGAAGTGGCAGCCATCCCTATTAGGGAATTATTTTTGCATCAAGACTAATCTCCAGAGTCTGGAAAATTTCTTGGAACAACAGGTCTCCTCCCCAGCACACTTGAAATGGGTTATCCAACTCATGGGTTATGACTATGTGATCACTTACAAGAAGGGTAAGGACAATATGGTGGTAGATGCTCCTTCTCACACATTTGATGACCCAATTTCTCTTACAACCATTTCTCTGCTTGTTCCAAACTGGTTGCAGTCTGTTCAACAGGGCTATCTCTTTTATGAACTCCATGCTTCTTCATCAGCAAGGCACTCTGGGTTCCTCAAAAAGTATGACCAAGAACAATGTAACTTCTTTTGGCAGGTACTGAAAATGACAATTCAACAGATGGTGGTTGACTGTGATACTTTCCAGGTCAACAAGGGTGAAATGACACTCCTTTCAAGATTGCTCAAACCCTTTCCCATCCCTACACAGATTTGGACAACTATTTTTATGTATTTCCTAGAAGTGCTCTAGTGGTACAATACCACATCTACAGGGACACCATATGAAGCAGTATATGGATAGGCACTGCTAGTTCTTCTTCTATACACCCTTAGTAACTCCCCAGTTCAGGAAATTGACTCAGTTCTTCGAAACCGTGATCAAATTCTTGTCATTCTGCAGGACAATATTCACATGGCAAGAATTCGACGGAAACAAGCCGATCAACACCGTTCAGAGCGCACTTTTCATGCATCTGATATGGTTCTTATTCGTCTACATCCTTCCAAGCAATTCTCCTAAAACTCAAAAGGTGTCAGTGGCCCGGAATGCAACCCAAGGATGATACAGGGGAACCACTCCTTCAAATTTTGCATCAATTTCCACATCTAAAGCTTTGAGGACAAAGATTTTTCTAAGGGAGAGGGGCTGTTAGGAACCCATGTCAACCCTTCTATTTACTTTGTCAGTATATTGTTGTTGGACGCATATGCTTTGTAAGTCATCTCGTAGTATTTTTTGATCCATAGTTTGTATTATTGTTGTTGTACGCATATGCTTTGTAAGTTGTTCCGTAGTAATTGTTGATCCATAGTTTGTATTGGCCCATCGTTTGTATTGACACATGGTATTATCCCAAGGTATTGGTGCCTAGAATTAGTATATAAGTTTGTGTTGAGACCAATGAAGACACTGTGAAGTTATTTGTATTGAGCTTGTTCAAAGGAGGTTGCCCCCTCGAAGTGGCCTGCGATCAATAAAAGCGATTCTGAGTTCTATTATTTTTGCTATCTCACGTATTTTCATTAATTAATTGTTGCAGGTTCTTCACACATCTTTAAATATAAAATACATAAATGGTGGATCAGGTCGCAACCATTGAAAGAAAACAAATCTTAAATCTTATACAGTAGCCAGGCCATTAACCAAACGGATTCCCCACACCAAACGGTCAGCGATCTAATTGGGCTTCCTTACCGGGGAGAATCCCTTGCTGATTGATGCTACGAATTTCAAGGCATCAACATATTGTTAATATTGTTTTTATAAATTCAATCTAAAAATTGTAGTGTTCACACAGGTGCCCGCAGGCTCCAATGACCAGTCATCGCCACCAAGGATCAATAGATCTTCACGTGTGCAGGTATCGTGTGTATTAAATCATAAATTTAATTTCAAATATGATGACTTGTCTGTATATATTTATATTTTTCTATATTAAAATATGAGGTTATAAATGTGTATGCAGGTGTGAGCACCTCGGCCTGGCAGTGCCGTTATTCCTCCCTCCCCGGCATTTCGGCCATGTATATTCCAGTTGCATCCCCTGGCATACATGACCCATTCCATTCATCCCTCCCCACCCCCTTCCATCTAGCCCCCCCTCCTATCCAGCACCACAGTTCCATCCAACTCCCCCTTTTGTTTCATATCCTGCATCCCATCACCCCATCCCAACCTTTCCACCACCTCCGTATCAGTTTCCCATGTTCCCACCCTCCCCCATCCGACCACGACACACCACCCATCCACAGTCAACCATCCCTCCACTGCAACATAGAACTCACCCCCCCACACCCCCCCCAGCACACTCACTTCCCCTTCCACGGTGCCCCCATCCATACTACAACCAGTTGGGGTTTATCGCCATAGACATGCATCTCCACTTCGCCCACCCTAGTCCATGCCTCCTTCTTCCACTGTGCTCCCCAATGGTGTAGCCACCATCAATGTGGCTACATACTCCCCTATACCATCCACCCTAGCATCGGAGCAGGTTTTCCAACCGACTGCTCCATCCGCCATCCCTGAAGACCAGCCGGTTGTGTTCACAGTGAGATTGACTAGTTTATGAAAATCTCGTTCATTTTTAACGAAAATTACGATTGTGTATCTAATTTGATCATTTATCTGATTGTTCTAAATGTTGCAGGGTGGCATTGTTGAGAGACTAGGAGCACGGAGGAGGGAGACCCCCTCACGACTTAGTCTCACATGCGGTGAGTTATCTAAGATTTGAAAACTATTTTTATTTTTAAATTATGTTTTATACTTGTATAATTTCCAGGAAAAGTTGACATATTATTGTTGTCATTTCAGGGCTTAGGGGGACGTGGTCGAAGTCGCCCATAGGACCCAGCTTCCTCTAGCACAAAGAAGAGGAAGATCGATTTTGGAGATGCACCTGGGAGATCCGAGGGCGGGCAGGAGGATTGAGAGACCCTCCTATGTACACTAGCCACGATGTGGCATTTTGGGCACGAGTTGCCATATTTTGTATAGGGAATCATGGGCCATATTTTGTATAGGGCATGAGTTGCCATATTTTGTACAGGGCACGAGTTTCCATTATATAGACGTTGGGAACGATGTTCCATTTTTCAAAAAAGTGTACATGATTGGATCATTTTTGCATATTAATAGATGGATTTACACTTGTCTGTATGACTTTGTCTTTGATTACATTTTTGCATACATGATTTTGTCTTCAATAACAATGTTATGGAAAAGTTTTCACATACATATAGATGTTATTTCTAGACACCAAGTGACCTAAATATGAGTCCCTTATATTTGAATGGGTCTTGCATCTTACACTTTTTTCACACATCAAGCACATGGATGTACACGTGAGTCTGCATTAAAAGTAAACTCAAAGTATAGATAACCAAAGATGATAACATGTACATGTGAGTTTGCATTAACATGAATGTCTTCCAAATGTTTTTGTAAATGAGCATAGAAGCAACAATGGTCAAAACAAATAATTAAATAACAACAATTTTGAAATATGAAATAATAAATGATAAAGAAGCTTATGAAGAGAAGATGTCCTCCAAGAATTGCTCAAAATGAAAGACATACAACTTCAATCCAACCACAATATGTCTTGGTAATAGTTAGTATGGGTGCAAGGTTTTCCTTTTACAACTCTTCACTAGGTTTGTAGAAACCCTGCTTGCACTTGTCTCATCTCATGCTCAATTGAAGTGTTTATTTTCAGCGTATCTCAGAAAACAAATTGGAACCAATCTCTTTTGGAAGCTCACCCCTTATGGCCTTGATGGAGGCTCACAACTCCACACTATATGTTTCGATACACTTAATGCTCATTCCTTCAAAATGCATAGTTAGAAAGAGTATGTGTTGCATTTTCCTCTCAATTTGTTTGATTGAATACACATGTGTTTTGTAATGGGATCATTACATAGCTAATCTGGTTTGTTTATGTGGATGAAGACACCCAACAACCATTGATGCCTAGAAATCTACACACAAGTTAAAGAAAAAAAAAAACTCCTAACATTGGGAACAAATAGCCAAAACCAACAATGCAACTAGAACACAATGACCAAGGTAACTTCAAAATGCAACACCACTCCACAAAAGAAGTTGCTTTAGACCTACCTCATTTGGTATGAGAGAAGATGCTTTAGAGACCTAGAAACCTACCTACCACTTCTCTCATTTGGTATGAGAGAAGTTTCTTTAGACCTACCTCACTCATGTAAATGCTTGAGTTTTTGGAGGCCGACCTCCCACCCCACATGTCCTCTTCAACATTTTTTTTTCTCTTGGTTTTGTTCCCACCCAAATTCTTTTTCATGCTTTGGGTACCTTGAGGTATATCCCCAACCCAAAAAACTCTTATATTATGTTGATTATGTTGGTTATTGGCTTCACCCAACAAAATTATATTTAACAATACACATATTCATAGATTTGGTTCCCCATGATCAATGCTCACTATATTTAACAATACACTTATCTTAAATTTAATTCATGTCTTGTTAAATATTTCATAATGAAATAGCTATTTGAGAGCACCACCTTAGACCAAGCCATACCATTAATATAAAATGTACATTAGAGAAATGACCTAATTCAATTTCCTTCTATAACTCTAACCCTAACCCTCACCCAAACCCTAGCACTAAACCCTCTGTGCCCTTTAGATACTTCCTCCTCCCTACAAGTAACACTACCTCTTCACTCTCTCCACAATGGTGCCACTATCATGAAACTCAAAGCCCTTCGTCATCATTGTCATATCTAGGTTCATCATCAACAACTCCATCATCATGATCTTCATCATCATCATCATCAACATCATATTCATCACCATCACCATCATCATCAACGTCTTCATCATCATCACCATCTTCATCATCATCAACATCTTAGTTTTGTGTTTCCCGTAGAAATGATGAACGGGATGAGTGTGGATCATGGTGTTGGACGATACACGGAAATGGGTTTTGATGGGCATCTATCAACTTATAGTTGTTAAAATAAACCTATTAGATGAGTACATAATATACATTTCTATAGATTACACTCACATACTAGATCTTGTTCAAATAGATACGAATATGACATGTTTAACGATTTTATATTACATGCTACTCCATTTTTAACAAACACCATCTACATATTGTTTAATTTTTTAGGTCACATTACAATATGGAATTTTTTCCCCAAAAAATAATGCATGGTGGAATGATGATTGCTTGGCACATTACCTACAGGTAAAACAAACCATCATAAAAGTTGTAACACTAATGAAAATAATGAATTTTCAACTATGTCAATGGTTATCAAAGGTGAATACTTTACAATAGTTGGGAAAAATGAACATGTATATATTTTAGTATTATATATTAAGCGTTTTACTATTCCGCTTCACCAAATTAATAGTTGATATAAACATAAGGCTATGGACACTTGCCAAAAAAAATAAGTCACACGTTCACTACTTCCTACCTCATTGTGAACATGCGTAATTGATGGGCACTATTAAACCAAATAAGACCGAGATGCCCTTCTTTAATGAGTGGTTCAAATGATGTGTTGTTACTTCTAGGTGATTTATTTCTACTTAAATTTCATGTTTTACATTTTCATTCAACTTCTCTTATTCGGTTTTGAAATTTCTAACTAAAGCCCCTCATGTGCTAAGGTTGAAAATTAGATCAATGGCACATAAAGATACAAAGAACATTCGTGTCACATAGACCACTAAATAACAATCAAATAAATTACCTCTTCTCATTTAAAAATATTGTATTGAGTACTTTTTCATCTTTTCCATTTCATTAACAGTATATTAAGTGTTTCAATGAGAAAATGGAAAATGGCTTGAGGTTTTCTTATAAGCCTATATGATCAAATATTCTTGGAGAAGGGTGTCACTGGCACATTCCTAGCCATAAGTGCCCGGTCGACGATTTTGCAAATTTGACCCCAATGTGCAAAAATTGCACACTCCCTTACTAAGCAAAACCCTAGTTTCCAAAATGGACCTACAAGATGAAAACTGGGCCATGGGACCAGAGGAGAAGGGTACCCCTAGCACTATCCTGACGTCTTGAATCCAACAGAGTCGACAGTTTGTCGATCCGAGCAACGGTTGTCGTTCTATGGCTCGTTCCATCTCACATCCAAAAGGCCTTCAGGGACACCTGCTGGATACCTACCAGGGGCATAGAATTCCAACTGTAAAACAAAACTGGGTTCTAGGGAGTCCTGCAAGTGTGTCTAGGAAGTTTCCAGCTAGGAACGCTAGCCATGAGTGCCCGGTCGATGATTTTTCAAATTTGACCCCAATGTGCAAAAATTGCACACCCCCTTACTGAGCAAAACCCTAGTTTCCAAAATGGACCTACAAGATTACACCTAGGCCACGGGACCAGAGGAGAGGGGCACTTCTAGCACTATCCTGACATCCTAAATCCAACGGAGTTGACAGTTTGTCGATTCGAGCCACGGTCATCATTCTATGGCTCGTTCCATTTCGCATCCAAAAGGCCTTCAAGGAGACCTGCTGGATACCTACCGGGGGCATAGAATTCCAACCGTGCAACAAAAATGGGTTCTGAGGAGTCCTTCAAGTGTGTCTAGGAAGGTTCCAGCTAGGAATGCTAGCCATAAGTGCCTGATCGACGATTTTACAAATTTGACCCCAATGTGCAAAAATTGCACACTCCCTTACTGAGCAAAACCCTAGTTTCCAAAATGGACCTACAAGATGACATCTGGACCATGGGACCAGAGGAGAGGGGCACCCCTAGCACTATCCCCACGTCCTGAATCTAATGGAGTCGACATTTTGTCGATCTAAGCCACAGTCATTATTCTATGGCACATTCCATGGCCCTAGAGCAAATCCTCAAAGTGTCCCTGAATGGCCCCGGGGTGCCCGACTAGAATGCCCGTAGCACCCAAAGCATGGATCTGGTCAGAAATCCGTCAATTCCAGTGGGTCCAAGACACCAAGTTTCAGCTAGGGCCCCCCCCACAACATGCCTTGAAGACTCAAAAACGGTGCTAATGAGCCATCTCCGGAGCTATGGTTTTACTCGGTGAGGGCCATTCCAAATTCGCTCAAGGGGGCCACTTCTCATCCGGAGGCCCCCGGGCATGCGTGGCCACCATGGATAGGTCTGCAATTTCCATGTGGACCTATGGGAGCTAACGGAGTCCAAGTCCCCTTGCCGGTTTGGGTTCCGTGGCCCTGGAGCAAATCCCCAAAGTGTCCCTGAATGGGCCCAAGGTGCTCGACTAGAATTCCAGTAGCACCCAAGCTGTGGCTCCGTCCGCGAATTCATCGATTCTGATAGGTCTGGGAGGGCAAGTTTTAGCTAAGGGCTCCCCCACCCCATGCCTCGAAGACCCGAAAACAGTGCCAATGAGCCATCTCCGAAGATATGGTTTTGCTGAGTTAGGGCCATTCCAAATTTGCTCAAGGGGTCTATTTCTCATCCAGAGGCCCCCGGGCATATGTGGACAGCTCAACAATGGCCATGTGGACCTGTGGAAGCTGACGAAATTCAATTCTGCTTGCCTATTTGGGTTCCTTGGCCCCGAGGAAAATCCTCAAAGTGTCCCTGAATGGTGCCGGAGTGCCTGACTACAATTCCCGTAGCACCCAAACCGTGGCTCCATTCATGAATCCGTCGATTCTGGTGGGTCCGGGATGCTGGTTTTCAGCTCATCCCCCCCCCCAACCGTGCCTCAAAGACCCAGAAATGGTGCCAATGAGACATCTCCGGAGCTAGAGTTTTGCTCAATGAGGGGCATTCAAAATTTGCTCAAGGGGGTCATTTCTCATCTGGAGGTCCCCGAGCGCGCGTGGTCTCTGTGGATAGGTCCACAATGGCCACATGGACCTGTGGGAGCCGACGGAATCCAAGTCCGCTTGTTGGTTTGGGTTCCATGGCCCCAGAGCAAATCCTCAAAGTGTCCCTGAATGACCTCAGGGTGCCTAACTAGAATGCCCGTAGCACCCAAACAGTGGCTCCGTTCATGAATCCGTCGATTCTGGTGGGTCCAAGACATCGGGTTTCATCTAGGGGACCCCCCACACCATGCCTCGAAGACCCGAAAATGGTGCCAATGAACCATCTTCAGAGCTAGGGTTTTGGTCAGTGAGGGCCATTCCAAATTCGCTTAAGGGGGCCATTTCTCATCCGTAGGCCCCCGGGCATGCACAGCCACCATGGACAGGTCCACAACGGCCACATGGACGTGTGGGAGCCGATGGAATCCAAGTCTGCTTATCGGTTTGGGTTTCGTGGCCCCAGGGAAAATCCTCAAAGTGTCCCTGAATGGCCCCGGGGTGCTCAACTAGAATGCCCGTAGCACCCAAACCATGGCTCTGTTCACGAATACGTCGATTCTCGTGGGTCCACGATGCCGATTTGCAGCTAGGAGACCCCTGTCCACCATGACTCAAAGACCCAGAAATGGTTCCAATGAGGCATCTCCGGAGCTAGGGTTTTCCTCAGTGAGGGCCATTCCAAATTCGCTCAAGGGGGGCATTTCTCATCTGGAGGCCCCCGGGTGTGCGTGGCGACCCTGGATAGGTCCACAATATCCACTTGGACCTGTGGGATCTGAAGGAATCCAAGTCCGCTTGCGGGTTTGGGTTTCGTGGCCCCGGAGCAAATCCTCAAAGCGTCCTTGAATGGCCCCGGGGTGCCCGACTAGAATGCCTGTAGCACCCAAACCGTGGCTTTGTTCATGAATCCGTTGAATCTGGAGGGTCCAGGGCATCAGGTTTCAGCTGGCCCCCCCCCCCCAAAGTGCCTGGAAGACCCGGAAATAGTGCCAATGAGCCATCCCCAGAGATAGGGCTTTGCTTACTGAGGGCCATTCCAAATTCCCTCAAGGGGGGCATTTCTCATCCGGAGGCCCCTGGGCTTGTGTGGCCACCGTGGACAGGTCCAAAATGGCCACATGGACCTGTGGGAGCCGACGGAATCCAAATATGCTTGTCGGTTTGAGTTCCTTAGCCCCGGGGCAAATCCTAAAAGTGTCCCTGAATGGCCCGTGGGTGCCCTACTAGAATTCCCATAGCACCAAAATCGTGGCTCTATTCGTGAATCCGTTGATTCCGGTGGGTTCGGGATGCCGGGTTTCAGGTAGGACCCCCCCCATCGTGCCTCGAAGACTTGGAAACGGTGCCAATGAGCCATCTCAGGAGCCAGGGTTTTGCTCAGTGAGGGCCATTCCAAATTTGCTAAGGGGGACCATTTCTCATCCAGAGGCCCCCAGGCATGTGTGGCCACCATGGAAAGGTCCAGAATGGCCATGTGGACCTATGGGAGCCGACAGAATCCAATTCCACTCGCTGGTTTGGGTTTTGTGGCCCCGGGGCAAATCCTCAAATTATCCTTGAATGGCCCTGGGGCGCTCGACTAGATTTCCCGCAGCACCCAAACCGTAGATCCTTTCACGAATCGGCCGATTCCGGTGGGTCTGGGACATCGGGTTTCAGCTAGCAGACACTATTCCTAGAAGACCTAGAAATGGTACCAATGAGCCATCTATGGAGCTATGGAGCTAGGGTTTTGCTCAGTGAGTGCCATTCCAAATTCGCTCAAGGGGGCCATTTCTCATCCAGAGGCCCTCGGGAAGGCGTGGCCACCGTGGACAGGTCCACAATGGCCACATCCACTTGTCCACGGTGGCCATGCCTGCCTGGGGGCCTCTGGATGAGAAATGGCTCCCTTGAGCGAATTTGGAATGGCCCTCACTCAGCAAAACCCTAGCTCCGGAGATCGCTCATTGGCATCGTTTCTGGGTCTTCGAGGCACGTTGGGGGGGGGGCCTCTAGCTGAAACCCGGCATCTTGGACCCACCAGAATTGACGGATTCATGAATGGAGCCATGGTTTGGGTGCTACAGGCATTCTAGTCGGGAACCCTGAGGCCATTCAGGGACACTTTGAGGATTTTCCCCAGGGCCACGGAACCCAAACAAGCGAGCAGACTTGGATTCTGACTACTCCCATAGGTACATGTGGCCATTGTGGACCTATCCATGGTGGCCATGCACTCCAGGGGGCCTCCGGATGAGAAATGGCCCCCTCGAACGAATTTGGAAGGGCCCTCATTGAGAAAAACCCTAGCCCAACAGATGGCTCATTGGCACCGTTTCCGGGTCTTTGAGGCACAGTGGGGGGGGGGGACACTAGCGGAAACCCGACGTCTCAGACCCACCGGAATCAATAGATTCACAACTAGAGCCACGTTTTGGGTGGTACGAGCATTCTAGTCGGGCACCCCGGGGCCATTCAGGGACACTTTGAGGATTTGCTCTGGGGCCACGGAATGAGCCATAGAAGAACGACCGGGGCTTGGATCGACAAACCGTTGAATCCATTGGATTCAGGACATCGGGATAGTGCTAGGGGTGCCCATCTCCTCCAGTCCCATGGCCTAGGTATCATCTTATAGGTCCATTTTGGAAACTAGGGTTTTGCTCAGTAAGGGCGTGTGCAATTTTTGCACAGGTCAAATTTGCAAAATGGTCAACTGGGAACTTATGGCTAACGTTCCCAGCTGGAATCTTCCTAGACACACTTGCAGGACTCCCCATAACCCGTTTTTGTTGCACGGTTGGAATTCTATGCGCCCGGTAGGTATCCAGTAGGTGTCCATGAAGGCCTTTTGGATGAGAGACTAAACGAGCCATAGAACGACGACCGTGGCTCAGATCGACAAACCGTCGACTCCTTTGGATTCAATACGTCGGGATAGTGCTAGGGGTGCCCCTCTCCTCTGGTCCCGTTGCCTAGGTGCCATATTGTAGGTCCATTTTGGAAACTAGGGTTTTGCTTAGTAAGGGAGTGTGCAATTTTTGCACATTGGGGTAAAATTTGCAAAATTGTCGACTAGGCACTTATGGCTAGCGTTCCCAGTTGGAACCTTCCTAGACACACTTGCAGGACTCCCAGGAACCTGGTTTTGTTGCAGGGTTCGAATTATATGCCCCTGGTAGGTATCCAACAGGTCTCCCTAAAGGCCTTTTGTATGTGAGACAGAACGAGCCATAGAACAACGACCGTGGCTCGGATCGACAAACCGTCGACTCTGTTTGATTTAGGAAGTCGAGATAGTGCTAGGGGTGCCCCTCTCCTCCAGTCCCGTGTCCCAGTTGTCATCTTATAGGTCCATTTTGGAAACTAGGGTTTTGCTTAGTAAGGGAGTGTGCAATTTTTGCCCATTGGGATCAAATTTGCAAAATCGTTGACTGGGCACTTATGGCTAGAGTTCCCAACTGGAACCTTCCTAGACACACTTGCAGGATTCCCCAGAAGCCAGTTTTGTTGCATGGTTGGAATTCTATGCCCCCGGTAGGTATCCATCAGGTGTCCCTGAAGGCATTTTGGATGCGAGATGGGATGAGCCATATAAAGACGACTGTGGCTCAGATCGATAAATCGTCGATTCCGTTGGATTCAGGACATCGGGATAGTGCTAGGGGTGCCCCTCCCCTCCGGTCCAATGGCCCAGTTGTCATCTTGTAGGTCCATTTTTGAAACTAGGGTTTTGCTCAGTAAGGGAGTGTGCAATTTTTGTGCATTGGGGTCAAATTTGCAAAATCGTCGACTGGGCATTTATGGCTAGCGTTCCCAGCTGGAACCTTCCTAGACACACATGCAGGACTACCAAAAACCGAGTTTTGTTGCACGGTTAGAATTCTATGCCCCCGGTAGGTATCCAACAAGTGTGCCTGAAGGCCTTTTGGATGCGAGACAGAACGAGCCATAGAACAATGACCGTGGCTTGGATCGAAAAATTGTCGTCTCCGTTGGATTCAGGACGTCGGGATAGTGCTAGGGGTGCTCCTCTCCTCCGGTCCCTTGGCCCGGGTGTCATCTTGTAGGTCCATTTTGGAAACTAGGGTTTTTCTCAGTAAGGGGGTGTGCAATTTTTGCATATTGTGGTGAAATTTGCAAAATCGTCGACCGGGCACTTAAGGCTAGATTTTGATGAGGAACCTAAAGATGACAATCATGATGAAGATGTTGATGATGGTGATGATGGTGATGATGATCAAGACACTGATGATGATGGTGATGGTGATGAAGATGATGATGATGATGATGGAGAAGATGATGATGATGGAGATGTTGATGAGGAACCTACAGATGACAATGATGATGAAGACATTGATGATGATGGTGATGGTGATGAAGATGATAATGATGATAATGGAGAAGATGATGTTGATGGAGATGTTGATGAGGAACCTAGAGATGACAATGATGATGAATATGTTGATGATGATGATGATGGTGATGATGATGAAGACGTTGATGATGATGGTGATGGCGATGAAGACGAGGATGATGATGATGGAGAAGATGATGATGATGATGATGATGGAGAAGATGATGATGATGGAGATGTTGATGAGGAACCTAGAGATGACAATGATGATGAAGATGTTGATGATGATGATGATGGTGGTGATGATGAAGATGTTGATGATGATGGTGATGGTGATGAAGATGATGATGATGATGATGATGGAGAAGATGATGATGATGGAGATGTTGATGAGGAACCTAGAGATGACAATGATGATGAAGATGTTGATGATGATGGTGGTGGTTATGATGATGAAGACGTTGATGATGATGGTGATGGTGATGGTGATGGTGATGGTGATGGTGATAGTGATGGTGATGGTGAAGAACATGATGATGATGGAGATGTTGATGAGGAACCTAGAGATGACAATGATGATAAAGATGTTGATGATGATGATGAAGACGTTGATGATGATGGTGATGGTGATGGTGATGGTGATGGTGATGGTGATGGTGATGACGAAGAAGATGATGATGATGTAGATGTTGACGAGGAACCTACAGATGATAATGATGTTGAATATGTTGATGATGATGACGATGAAGATGTTGATGATGATGTTGATGATGATGATGATGGTGATGATGATGTTGATGATGATGATGACAAGTCCCTATAAGTGGTTATCTATAGGAATCAAGGATCAATCTTCAACCATAAATGAGCATGTTTTAAAATAAATTGTTAGGATACATATCTAAGAGTCTAGAAGATCTCTATGCATGTGTCCATCAAATTTGGTCAAGGAGATTCTAGTATCTTGTTAGAATATATTAGTGGAAACCCTAGGTTGATGACACGATGCTTGGATAAGGGCAAAAACCAAAAATCTAGCTAGATTTGGGTGAGCATTGAGCATGGGGTAACAAATCTATGAATATGTGTATTGTTAAATATAATTTTGTTGGGTGAAGCCAATAACCAACATAATCAACATAATATAAGAGTTTTTTGGGTTGGGGATATACCTCAAGGTACCCAAAGCATGAAAAAGGTTTGGGTGCACACAAAACCAAGAGAACAAAAAATGTTTAAGAGGACATGTGGGGTGGGAGGTCGACCTCCAAAAACTCAAGCATTGACATGAGTGAGGTAGGTCTAAAGCAACTTCTCTCATACCAAATGAGAGAAGTGATAGGCAGGTCTCTAGGTCTCTAAAGCAGCTTCTCTCATACCAAATGAGGTAGGTCTAAAGTAACTTCTTTTGTGGAGTGGTGTTGCATTTTGAAGTTCCCTTGGTCATTGTGTTCTAGTTGCATTGTTGGTTTTGGCTGTTTGTTCCCAATGTTAGGAGTTTTTTTTTTTTTTTTCTTCAACTTGTGTGTAGAGCTCTAGGCATTAATGGTTGTTGGTTGATTAACATAAGCTTGTTTTTGAAGCCAATGAGGGCTTCTTAGATGTCCTAGAGATTATAGGTTTGCTGAGGAAACCCTAGGAGTTATATGGTAGGGATCATGAAGATATAACCACTAGTGAAGATAAGGGAAGAGACATGGCTAGAGTTTGCATGAGAAGAGATTATGTCCTTTATTTAATAGAATGTGTAATTATCATCATAAATGTGTCATAATGTCTAAGAGTAATATGCCATAACTGTGAAAAAATATAACATAACCTTACACAGAAAAAGAGAAGCTATGAATTGTCATAATTGTAAGGAATCTATCATACTAGTATACCCACTTAGAGTCCAAATACCCCCTATTGAGGGTACGTGTGGTGGTTCACGGATTATAGGGCTAGATTAGGTCAATAGGGCTAGATTAGGTTTTTAGGATTCTAGATCAGTTTCATAGGGTTAGATTAGTGTTTCTAGGGCTAGTTTAGGTTTCTAGGACTAGATTAGGTTTATAGTATTCTAGCTTAGTTTTTTAGTGTTAAATTAATGTTTCTAGGGTTAGTTTAGCTTTCTCAGATTTCTAGGGCTAGATTAGGTTTGTAGGGTTATATTAGTACTTCTAGGGCTAGACTAAGCTTCTAGGGATATATTAGGTTTCTAAACATTAATGACAAAGGGTGAAATGATGACATGGAAGATGGATGTATCTCTACGTATGACATGTCTCTATGTATATATGGAAAAGACATGTATGTATGTATCAACAAAAAATGCATGTACCAACAAAATAAGATAAAACTACACATACTTCGATGTAGAACATAACATTCTTTGATGCAGTTATTTCTCTTATGTAAAGTTGATTGGCCTCATTCAATAAATCCATCTAGATCCTCTTTGTTGCTAATTGTCTCCTTCAATCTCTTGTGCTCTGAATGAGGCAGGTAGTAGCGTACCTTGGTCAAGCTCTTGCTTGACATTGACTGTAGATGGATGTTTGTGCCAATGATCAAGTTTGTGAAGTGATACACCACTGAACCTGGTCGGTAATCCATGAATACATGCCCACTAGTCTTTCTTGACTTCTCATATAGTGTAAGATATTCCCCCTTAACCACCATCGAGCCAATAGGAAATTCAATGCCTTCATCGTCGATTAATGATCCGTAGAGGGTTTGCTTACCATGGATTCACCATGCCAACCAATAATTCGTGCCCCATTCATTGTCTTTCAGGGAAACAACTGCGTATATGTGTCCTGGTTGTACAATATCTGAGATATGGTCGTAGTCTATCGAAATAACTGACTGACCCTCCTCTAATTGGGTTGTTTCAATAACTGCACGTTGGTCTACTGCAAGTGACACACGATCCCATTCATCAACCAAGTCCATGCATTCGCATTCATCCCATTCGCCACTGCTGCAAGGGTTGCAAAAGCAAGCAAGCTTTCTCGTCCATATTTCAAATAAGAGGTTGTTTGAGATTCGAACTAAATGAAATCCACATGTTCCTTGTACTGTGTCACAACTATAGGAGCGTGATCGATCTATGTCAACCACTCACCAAAAATTTCTTACCACACGTCCTACCACTGATGATGTTTGTTGATCTCTTGCACAGTCTAACATTGTTGCAGAGCACCATTGAACTATGGATTCTGCATCTCAGATATGAGGTTCCATGTCAAACCTCATCTCTTCCCTTTATAGTGCGGTCTTGATGCATGCACTGGCCCCATCATGATAGCATTTGCCGTGCCTAGTCTCAAAATCATTCTAGATATACATCACATTATAATTCTTATGCAAAATACTCATACATTGGAATACTCGGGCATTTTTGAATTGGCCCGCACAACCATCCAACCATATCCAATGCTGATCCATATGTATATCTCTCTCCTTAAACTGATCATAGAAAATTCGAAAACAATGTTGCACATAATGCAAATCATGGGTTCTATCATCACTTATGTAAAATTTTGTCTCCTTCAGAATTATCCTGTTGTCATTGCTGCTCTTTGGCCCATGCCTATACATAATATGTACCATGATGCTGACTTGGTATGAATGGTAGTATTGACTCTGGATTTCATTTTTTGGCTGAAGGGTGTAATTTTTTGCAAAATCCACAATTGACACTATGGTTCCAACAGGAAATGTGTCCCTGCATTTTCTGTACTGCTCATCTTGCCATTATGCACATGTTGAACATACTACTCTGTTTTCTTGTAGAACTCTGTCATGAAGTCACATACCCATGCCTGCTACCATGAAAACAAGGGAAATATTGCAATGTGGCCTTTGGAAAAATGTATATATCATATATTGAATGTGTAATATGAAAAATATGCAATATTCATTTGTACCTGTGACTTCACTAATGCAATCTTTTTACTTTCCCTGACACTGTCTAATTGATAGGTTACGTCCTTGAAGCTCTACATCTCCATGCCCATCCTTCCAAATTCGTGCTCATCGCTTTAATGGATGCAATGGTTCAAAAGAGAAAACCCACTGCACCTAGAACATGTCCCATATAGACACGATTTCTCATAATAGTTTTGTCCTTCGGCCCTTGGACACATGATGTTGTGGATAAAGTCTCTTGATGCATTCGGTGGTAGGTATGGATTCATTGCAGCCCTGCACAATGTTAGTATGCAAATCACAAAATATATGTTTATATCTGTCATAATAATATTCATATTCTACGTGGTACCTACAACAAAAGGTGTTCTGATCAATGCATATACAAATGTACCATGGTTTTTATTTCTCAAAGGACCTTTGGCCCAGGTTCAATTGTGTGTGCTCATTCCTGAATTTCTCATAGAGGTTAGTCTGTGTGGTGTCAAGGAAGTGTTTAACATGGGGTTCACATTCAGTAGAACCTTTTCTCATCTTTAGCACGTCTCTTTGGTTTGATGAAGGTCTAGTATGATCATGCCAAAAATTTTGTACTAACTCCTTAACAGCATCATTTAGCTTCCTATCTCCATGAGGAAACCTACCAACAAAATCCCAACAATCATTTCCACCCAGAGTGTCAATATTTTCTCTTATAACATAATAGTTTTTAATAGTTTTTCTATTTAATATAAACATGTGAGAAGTGTGTGATAGCAGGTGACGTTGCCTTGTGGACTTGCTTACAACTGATTCCACTAACACACGATGAGCTGGTCAAAGATCTTTTGTACGAGACGTCTTCCTAGTCACCTAAAAGAAGATTGGAGATTTCTAACAATATGACTGCTAGACTCTGAACTTTTAACCATCTTTATGCCCAAAATTCTCCTAACAATAGCTAAACAATGTGACTTTAACAAACATAGCAATAATTGACATTTACTTGCATCACCTTTGGATTCAAAATATTCCTTGACAATTTTGTTGCATTTCCATTCAATAATGCATTTCGGCAACATACCTTGAAAGCTCAATAGAGCACTTTCATCCACATGAATACATCTAGGAGTTCTTCTTCTTGCACTGGACAGGTGAGGTAGGGAAGGTGACATGAGACATGAATACCAGGGCTTGTTTGTTGTGGTGCTTCGTTCACACATTGGTCCATAATGGGAGTGTGCTCGACATGGTTGTGGTATTCTTGGGGAGATTGCAAATTGAGCACTACTTGTATGTCCATCTCTACACATGCATCATCTCCCAATATTCCTGTGTCGTGAGGAACTTCAGCATGACTCATTAATGGGTTGTTGGTTGGAGATTGTGTTGATGTTGGAATTTGAGTTGGGTCTGTTGGACGCGACTTCTTTACCTGTGGTTCTGAACAAGAGGTTGTCATGTCAACAAGTGTGTTGGGATCAATGGAAGGATCCGGGGAAATGACAGGACCATGTCTCACTCTTTCCATTCCCAACTTGGCCTTTTCTCTTAAGTCATTGACCTTTTCAATGGACAAATTCTTTCTATATTTTTTTGTTCTGTTGTGTGAGTTTGCCATCTCCAAAAGTCTCTTTAACAAAACTATCAGGCCTACCCCTACAAAAGAAACAACAAATAAGATATTAGTTCCATTATACAATAAACTTGACACATTCCAACATAACTTACCACTTTACAAATTAACACATACAACTATAGACTATGTTGGTTTAATTGTGTTTGAATAAACATCATTATCCCTTACAATTCCAATCAATATAGATGATGGTTGGTCAAGTGTAGAGTGGACAAACTAGTGTCTTTCCTAGCCATGAATTCATAAAAATTATGGTAGTAACACCCTACAACATAGATGGATAGATATGGCTTGGGAATAGTTTGATAGTTTTTCTACATCAAATAAGGTAAAGAGAATAAGTTTACTAATTACACAATGAGGAGGTTGCAAATTCCCCCAAGGAAGGAGAATTCAATGAGTTAGAGGCAAGTAGTCAAGCTCAAAGGCACGATATTAAAGAAACAATATGATAAACATAGCATGAAGATGAGAGCATGGACAAAATTACATGAACTAATCAATATGGACCCTCTCCCATGATTGCTTCTTAGGCTTTTATTCAAATTGATGAGGCTCAAGAGAGAACCTCATCATAGATGGGAATGTGTGGGGGAGGAATAGTTTGGTAGTTTATGATATAGGTTTTGCTATGGTGTACAATGTGTAAAAGATGGAGGTTTATTAAACCATTTATTTGTATTTTTTTCAAATGAAAAAGAGTTTATGCTAGAGATGCCTTGGGAATATTTTGATAGTTTTTCTACATCAAATAAACATAACATGAAGATGAGAGCATCGACAAAATTTCATGAACTAATCAATATGGACCCTCTCTCATGATTGCTTCTTAGGATTTTATTCAAATTGAAGTGGCTCAAGAGAGAACCTCATCCAAACCATCCTTCTGTGAAATCAAAATATATTCATGGTAATAATTATTGGTTTACATTGCATACTTCATCTTGTCTAGTGTTCATATGAGTTTTTTTAGATGTGAACTTGGGAATTCTGCTTGTCAAATTCATTGGTGTCTATGCATGGATATTGCTGTAGGCATATGATAAAAACAAAAAGGCATGGGAGAATCTCAAATCTTGTGAATGAAAAGAATTATTTACAATTCACTATACCTATATAAATGATCTCCACTTGCAATGGAAACTGGTAACTTGAATGTATCCACTAGATTCCAAGACCACTAAAGATGTTTGTTAGATTCCAAGAGTGATTTTGTGTCCAATAGATCAATGAATGTCCAAACGATCAATGAGTTTGAGCCAATAAGCAACCTGTAACAGCTTGAAACCCGCGAAAGAAATAAATCTTGTGTTTTTTGGTAGAATTCTCGGGAACAAAGAACCTTGTTTTTTTAAACTAGCAGCAGAGATGCGCACGCGGGTTTAAATGCACGCATGCGTGTTTGTAGAGAGTACACATCACTAGAGCACAAGAACAAAAACACGTGCACGCGTCCCTGCATAACGTTTACACCATTCACTGCCCAACGTTTACACCATTTAATGCCAAACCTTCCCCACTTCGAAAATATTTGCACAAATTAGACTCGGTGATGAAATTTGAAGGGTGGGTCTTAAATTTTACTGGAAGGGAATTTGTTCTTGTATTCCTTCAAATATGAAGGGAAATTTAATAATTGTACTTCAATTGACAAGTATAAATTAACTAAACCCTTCCCCCAAAAAAATGCCAAAAAAAAATATTGCCCACCCAAATTTTTACAATCTTAAATAATTGAGCACTCCTTAATATCTACATGATAAAATGGTATATTTTCAATAAAACTGAATTTGAACACATTAATTTGACATATATGTAACATTAATTTTACAGTAACAATTGTTTTGTTGTATTTTTGGGTTAGACCACAATTCATTGTACATAAAACTACTTAGACTACGCAATAACCATATTGCGTCATGTGCATGATCTTATGCATAGTGCGAGATGTTGTAACTAGATATAGTCTTAAAATAAAACTAGAACCATGAGAAAATTACTTATTGTTAACTATGTACAAAAACAACCCACTAAGAAAAATGAGGCTATAATAAACCTACAACCAAAATATACATATAAAACCAACCAAAACCTTAATTCAAACCGGAGAGAGGGAAACTATCCAAGCTTGAGAGATGTACGAATGATGGACATTAAGCGCCTAAGAAAAAATATTACATAGCTCAAAAAAACAAAAAACAAAAATCCTCCATACCAAGCAAGTTAGCAACGCTAGCATCATAGGGGTGTCGGCATCAAAATTTGTTGTTCAAGACTTGTCACGGCAACATACAGGTATGGGATGGAGGGGAAATGGAATCAAGCCTAAGTCAATTGGAGCCTTGTGACTCACTACATGTTTGAGTGTCTACCTTTTAAATTGAACCAAAATAACAAAAGAAGTTTGTTAATGGTTCCATTTGCAAAAATTCTAGATACATGAGTAATTAAGAGCTCAAGGCTCTAAAATTCAATGTGTTTTTACCAATCCACGATTCAATGAATTCATATTCATTGGCATTAAATTTAAGTTATTTAATGAAAGAATTAATGTATCTACCTCTATGTCGAAACTGTTTTTCATGCTGATGTGGGCCACTGCCCTCCTTGTTTGTTGATGTATATGTAACTTCGGAATGTATTTCATCTATGTATTTTATATATATTTATTGTACCCTTATAAGAGATGTGTTATTCCTCTATAAGGAAGTGTCGTCATGTGGATTGATAAGTGTCGCAAGTGTGTGTACTTGCCGATGGGTTATTAGACCATCATGTGGGGTCGGCCCGGAATTATATATAATATAATGTGGATGTATCTAACTAGACAAGTTGGCCCCATTAGGTCACTGGGAAAAAAGGTGAGTATAAATAGAGATAGGAGATCTCTATTTTACTCACTCGGAAAAGTAACTCACTCTCTCTCTCAAAAGTGGCGCACTAGTGAAGAAGAGGAGGATCATCTGCTAGGAGACTATCTCACTGTCATTTGGTTGTATTTTGGTTGAGCCATTGCTCTCTCTATCTCTGAGGAAGTTGTGGGGTTTTTCACCTTAGGGTTTTCCCCACGGAAACTCTATGTCTCTTGTCTCTTATGCTTTTGATTCTTGTGATGCTTGTCATATTATGATTGTCATGCATTGATATACTGTAGATGTTATTCTCTCAGCAAAGATCCTATATTATTGTGAATCAATACTCAAAATTTAACATGGTATCAGAGCTAACCTGAGAAGAAGACATTTTGCAGTGACGGAAGCTTGAGTTCCTTGTTTATTGGGTTTCTCTCCACAAATTTTTGAAAATCAGTATAGTAGATTGACTCTACTCATCAAGGTGCATCTATCTGTCCAATCAGAACTCAATTCCGAGCATTTTCAGATTTGGCCCTAAAAAATAGGGTTTCCACAAAAATAGGAATTTCTAGAATCTGAATGCACAGATGGAAGATCCTTGCAAAAATCAAAGTTTAGAGCTTTGGATTGAGATTTTTTGGCTGGGTAGTTCTCCGGGAAACTCAAACCCTAATTCAGGGCTCTCCCTAGTGAACCCGGGAGGACAAAAGGGCAATTCTGAAGGACAAGACTTTGCTGATTTCAAATTCTAAATGCACCAAGATGATCAGCTCACCAAAGCGCATCTTTCTATCCTTTCAGAAATTTGAAATTCACATTTTGAATTTTTAGGGTTTCTCTGACAAATCCTAATCCGGGACCGGATCCAGTTTTCAGCATTTCAAGTGGTAGGACCTAAATCTTTTCTATTTCCATTTGAAGTACTCTTTAAGATGTCTCTCCACACCAAGCTTGAGGATACGCTAGAAGGGGATGATAACTTTCAAGCCTGGAAGTATAGGATTGGGTTAATCCTAGAAGAGAATGAGTTGGACTCATATGTGAAAGAAGACATCCCTATCCCAGAGGATGAAGAGGCCAAGGCATTGCACAAGAAGAACTTGGTCAAGGAAAAGAAAATCATTGTTGATTCCATCAAAGACCATCTCATACCCCATGTGTCTTCTCTTAAGACACCTAAGGAGATGTTTGAATCTTTGACCAAGCTATTTGAAGGGAAGAACATAAATCAGAAGATGACCCTGCGGAACCAATTGAAAGGAGTGAAGTTTCATAATGGAGAAACCATTCAATATTATTTTTCAAGGGTCTCCCAGATCAAGGAACAACTAGAAGTAGTAGATGAAATGGTGGAGAATGGTGAAGTAGTGATGACCACTCTAAATGGCCTACCCAGGTCATGGGATTCCTTCATTCAAGGAATTTGTGCAAGGAAGAAGTTGATCTCCTTCAACAGATTACGGGAAGAATGCTCTCATTAGAGAGATTTTGAGGTCAAAAAATGGCCTCCTAAGAGATGTACTACAAAAATATGAGATATATTAAAATATTATGAATTGGGGGTTTTATGGGGTAGGTATATATGACAAGTCACCTCCCACACTATTTTCTATGCACAATATAAATAACCATGGTTGAGTTACTTTTCAAAATTCACTAAAAATAAAATTAATAAAATAAGTCTACATTGATGTGACTAAGATTCATTGTAAATTCCCAAAAATTTATTGTCCTTTATCATTTATTTGTCTTGAACTTGCAAATGAAATTAAATAATAAAAAACATTTTTAAGAGCTATTTTTTTTAATTTTATGTTGATTTTTTATATTTAGTACTTTTCTCATGAATTTAATAATGTAATTTAATTGAGAATTTATTTACATGTAAAATGTCAATAATATTATTATAATCCACATTGCATTATTATTATTATTATTATTTATTAAATATATTATTATTCTTTATTAGTTTGACATCATGTTATTAAATAGAATGGAGTGAATATATAATTTAAAATTAAAAACATAAAAATGATAATATATTATTTTATAAAAAAATGTGAAAGGACTTTCTTTATGAATTAAGAGTACTTCACTTGAAAATGACAATAATATTATTTTATGAGAAAGTGTGAAAATACATTCATTATGAGTACTTTACTTGAAAATGACAATAATATTATTTTATGAAAAGACTATCATTATGAGGACTTTACTTTATGACTTAAAAGTACTTACACCACTACCTTGGTTAACTATGTGTTTTGATCCACCATAGAAAATTTGACAAATAAGCATTCTTAACTCATGCAATGCCACCTCGCCAAGGGGGATGATGTCATCTACTAGAATGTGATTGGTTGTATTTTATAGTACAATTTCTTTGTTTTGAGGCCATTTTTTGACCTCAAAATTTCTCTAATGCAAGAAGAAGCTAGACTTATAGCTCATGAGGAAAAGATGGGAGGTGAAGATCAAGCTCTTGCAGCTCACACCAAAAGAAGCAAAACCAAGAAGGAGCACTCTCGCCATAATAGATCCTATCAAAAGAGAAAGAAGGACCTAAGATGCTTCACATGCAATGAGAAGGGTCACTTTGCTTCAGATTGTCCCAAGAACAAAAGGGATAATAAAAACAACTCCAGTAAGAAGAAGAAGGGCAGCAAAAGAAGGTTTCATGCTCATGCTGCCGAAGATGATGAAACCCCAAAGAAGAAGGCTAGGGCAGAAAGTGATAGTGATGATGACTCATCAAGTGAAGAAGAGTATGTTCTGATCTCTGCTCTCACAGGTACTATCTCCCATGGTTGTAATGATTGGTTGATTGATAGTGGGGCTTCCAAACACATGACTGGGTTTAAGGAATCTTTTGTGAACCTATCTGAACATGAATCACCCTATAAGGTGAAACTTGGGGATGATTATCAATACCCAATCAAAGGAAGTGGTGAAGCCTCCTACAACCTAGATTCTGAAAAATCTTTGAAGATGAAAGAAGTCCTTTATGTACCTGGGCTCAAGAAGAACTTACTCTCCATCTCTGCATTGGATAGAAAAGGTATGAGGGTTGCATTTGTGGATGGCCAAGTCCTAATGTGGCCAAAGGGAAAGAACATAGATGATGCAGTAGTGATTGGAGAGCAAGAGGGAGGATTGTATAAATTGAAGGGACAACCTGAACATGCCATGGTGCATGAATCCATGGAGCCAAGTGAACTTTGGCATAGAAGACTTGCTCATATGCACTATAGAGCACTTCCAATTGCAAGCAAGGCAGTAGAGGGTCTTCCTGAAATCAAGACCAAACATGAAGGTGTTTGCAAAGGATGTACAAAAGGTAAGAACATTAAGAAGGATTACCCAAGTAGTGAAAGCAAGGCAAAAGACATCCTGGAAATCATCCACTCAAATGTATGTGGCCCTATGTCATCCAGTTCCCTGAGTGGGTATGTTTACTATGTCTCATTTATTAATGACTTCTCCAGGAAGACTTGGGTATACTTCTTGAAGAGCAAAGATGAAGTACTTGATAAATTCAAGGAATTCAAAACCTTGATGGAGAATCAAACTGACAAGAAGATCAAAACATTCAGATCCGACAATGGTGGAGAATTCACCTCAAGTGACTTCAAGAAACTTTGTAGTGATTCAGGGATTAAGAGGGAGTTGACTGCTCCGTATAATCCTCAACAAAATGGAGTTGCAGAAAGGAAGAACAGAACTATCATGGAAGCAGCAAGGGCAATGCTGCATGACCAGGATCTACCTATGCATCTATGGGCAGAAGCAGCTAGAACAGATGTGTATGTGCAGAACATAACACCCCACAAGATATTGGACAACAAGACTCCAGAAGAGGTCTTTTCTGGTAAGAAACCTGAAGTCAGCCATCTCAGAATATTTGGTTGTCTAGTATATACTCATGTCCCAAAGGAAAAGAGGACTAAACTAGATCCCTCGGGAAAGAAGGGTATCTTTGTGGGTTACAGTGAAAGCTCGAAGGCTTACAGAATATACTTTCCAGGGTTCAAAAAGATTGATGTCAGCAAGGATGTAACATTTGATGAAAACTCAGCATTCATCAAATCAAGGAAGGCACCTATCGAAGTTTATGAAGAACCTAAGGAAACTAGATTTCAAGACACTACCATGACTGAAGCAGTTCCAGAAGTTGTTCGTGAGTTTGAAGATCCGCAAGAACCTGTAGATCCACCCCGTGAGGATAACTCTCACAAGAGGAAACCTACATGGGCTAGAGAGCTCATTCAAGATGTAGAAAGATTTGGCATTCCAGAAGAAGAACACAGAGCAAAGAAGAGAACCAGATCACATACCAGTTATGTTGCTTTACTCTGTGACATTATGAACAAAGAGCCTTCCAGTTATGAAGAGGCAGCGGAAAAGAAAGAATGGAAGGATGCTATGGTTGAGGAATACCAATCAATAATGAAGAACGATGTTTGGGATGTTGTCCCAAGACCTAAAGAGAAGTCTGTTGTGACTTCCAAGTGGATCTACAAAATCAAGCATGTTGCAGATGGCAGTGTGGAGAAATACAAAGCAAGATTCGTAGCTCGTGGCTTCTCTCAGAAAGAGGGAATAGATTATGAAGAAACTTTTGCACCTGTAGCCAGGTATACTTCCATCAGATCAGTACTTGCCCTGGCTGCAGCTATGAAATGGAAAATACACCAGATGGATGTCAAGACTGCCTTCTTGAATGGTGTAGTTGAAGAGGAAGTATATGTGGAACAACCACTCGGTTTTGAAATACATGATAGGGAGTCATATGTGTGCAAATTGAAGAAAGCTTTGTATGGCTTGAAACAAGCTCCCAGAACTTGGTATGGTAGGATGGATAGTTTCCTATCTAGTTTGAGCTTTACCAAGAGTAAAGTGGATTCTAACCTTTACTACAAGGTTGAGGAAGGGAATCCTGTGATTCTACTCCTGTATGTGGATGACTTATTTGTAACAGGAGATGACAGACTGATTGCAGATACTAAGAGGAAGCTTGCTGTTGAATTCGATATGAAATATTTGGGAATGATGCACTATTTCCTAGGGATGGAGGTGTGGCAGAGTGCAAGTGGGATATTCCTTGGTCAAGGGAAGTACACAGTAGATATCCTAAAGAGATTTCGGGATGATGAATTGCAAGGCCATGGCCACACCTATGACATCGAATCTAAAGCTTCTGTGTGATGCTTCATCTGAGCCAGTTGATGTATCTATGTATCGTCAGATGATTGGGTCCTTGATGTACCTGACGAACACGAGACCAGACATTTTCTTTGCTGTGAACACATTGAGCCAGTTCCTGACGGATCCGAGGAGTGTTCACCTGGTTGCTGTAAAGCATGTTCTGAGGTACCTAAAGGGTACAGTGGATTATGGGCTCAAGTATGAAGCAAATCAAAAGTTTAACCTGCAGGGTTATGTTGATTCAGATTGGGCTGGCAGTGCTGCAGATAGGAAGAGCACATCTGGGTGCTGCTTCAGTATGGGATCAGGTGTGATCTCTTGGTTTAGCAAGAAGCAGTCCTGCGTAGCAGTGAGTACATCTGAGGCTGAGTATGTTGCAGCCTGTTCAGCTAGTTATGAGGCAGTATGGCTACGGAAGCTACTGTCTGAGTTATTTGATCTCCCGTTGGAGGCTACTGGTATCTTCTGTGATAACCAGAGTTGTGTGAAGCTGTCCGAGAACCCAGTGTTTCATGACAGGTCGAAACACATAGAGATCAAATATCACTATATCAGGGATATGGTGCAGAGAGGAGCTGTGAAGCTCTTGTATGTTGCGATAGACGAGCAGATTGCAGATGTGCTGACGAAGCCACTAGCCAGGGTGAAGTTCGAGTACTTCAGAGAGAGGCTTGGCGTTCTTCAGATCGAGGACACTTCGAGGAAGAAGTGATGGAAACATTTGCTGAAGCCATTCCAAGCATGTTGGAAGGAGGATCCTTCACATGGCTATGGATGTAAGCACTGGATAATGAGCATCAGGATGATGTTCTGGTTTTTGCTTGGATATGATCAGTTGGATCATTTTTATGTATGTATGTACGCATCATGTTGGATGCTGGATATGATCAGTTGGATCATTTATATGTACGCATCATGTTGGATACTGGATATGATCAGTTGGATAATGTGTATGTATTTTTGTATATGCATCATGTTGGATGCTTGGACCATGTATATGTATATGTATCAGGTGGATACATTGTATGATCAGGTGGATCATGTATGGTGATATGTATCATGTATTGGTATTTGTATCAGGTGGATACATTGTATGATCAGGAGGATCATGTATGATGATATGTATCAGGTAGATACTTGGTATGCATCAGGTAGATGCATTATATGATCAGGATGATCATGGATGACGAGCTTCAGGATGTTGCTCCAGATGACATGCAGCAGGATGTTGCAGTGATGATGATTAGGATGATCATGTGTACATCAGGATGATGTATGGTGAGTATCAGGTTGATACTCTATGGCCATGGATCAGGTTGTGCAGATGAGCATGTAATTCGGTGCCCTGGGAGATTTGCAGATAGTCTTTCGAGGTTTTTCCTATGGCATGTAATTCGGTGCCCTGGGATATCTGGCAAATGCTCTTTCGAGGTTTTGCTCTGGAAGGACATATAATTCGGTGCCTTGGGAGATCTGCAGATAGTCTTTCGAGGTTTTTCCTATGGCATATAATTCTGTGCCCTGGGATATCTGGCAGATGCTCTTTCGAGGTTTTGTCCTATGGCATATAATTCGGTTCCCTAGGAGATCCGATAGGTTGGGCTATGTGCCCGTAATCAGTCCTGGGATGATCTTGCGAGGTTTTTCCATGACCACATGTAATTCGTTGCCCTGGGAGATCCTATAGGTAGAGCTGTGTGCTCGTAACAGCCTGGGATGCTCTTGTAAGGTTTTGTGGTGAGGTCACATGTAATTCGGTGCCCTGGGAAATCCTATAGGTAGAGCTGTGTGCTCGTAACAGCCTAGGATGCTCTTTCGAGGTTTTGAGACGCACGTAATTAGTCCTGAGGATTCCACAGTATGGCCAGTGATGATGAACACCTACAGGTGGTGGGCCTACATCCAGTATGAAAAAGGACTAGCTCTGTAGAACTTCCTATGACGAGTAGAGTTAGAGATTAGTTGAGATAGCAGCAGCAGTGATGATGATGATGACGATGCATCGATGACGATGATCCAGAGAAGAAGACTTGTCTAGCAGATCTGTGTCGAGAAATACCTTCCTAGTTAAGAGGGAGTGTTGATGTATATGTAACTTCGGAACATATTTCATCTGTGTATTTTATATATATTTATTCTACCCTTATAAGAGATGTGTTATTCCTCTATAAGGAAGTGTCGTCATGTGGATTGAAAAGTGTCGCAAGTGTGTGTACTTGCCGATGGGTTATTAGACCATCATGTGGGGTCGGCTCGGAATTATATATAATATAATGTGGATGTATCTAACTAGACAAGTCGGCCCCATTAGGTCACTGGGAAAAAAGGTGAGTATAAATAGAGATAGGAGATCTCTATTTTACTCACTCGGAAAAGTAACTCACTCTCTCTCTCAAAAGTGGCACACTAGTGAAGACGAGGAGGATCATCTGCTAGGAGACTATCTCAGTGTTATTTGGTTGTATTTTGGTTGAGCCATTGCTCTCTCTATCTCTGAGGAAGTTGTGGGGTTTTTCACCTTAGGGTTTTCCCCACGGAAACTCTGTGTCTCTTGTCTCTTATGCTTTTGATTCTTGTGATGCTTGTCATATTATGATTGTCATGCATTTATATACTGTAGATGTTATTCTCTCAGCAAAGATCCTATAGTATTATGAATTAATACTCAAAATTTAACATTGTTGTCTTACCAAAAGGCATGAGAACGAGGAATAAGACTTAAAATTATGGACTTCACCATCAAACAAGCCTTACAATCACATTGGTAAGGAGTGATAAGAATATCACAACAATCCAACACATCAAATCTCAGATGATAGTGCCAATTAAATACTTATATGGTAAATTTAATATAAGACTTACTTATAGTTGTCTCAAGAGCTTACTCTTTGCATCTTGACACATTTGATAATTTATGGTTGTCTATGCGCCTTGACTGAATTGATATTATAATGTGAGGATGTGCATGCATAATACTCCTTATTTATGACTATGGGATGAGGATTTAAATGGAAGAGGATGTAAATACATGTTATTTTTATACGTATTTTGGTGGCGAGTGTCGAAGAGAAACATGGTGATAAACCACATATGTTTGGAAGGACGAAGGGAGATTACATGATCATGATCATGCCACCCATCAAATTGAAGACAATTCCTAAGCCAAAAATTGTTTTTTTTTAAATTTTATTAATAACCATTGTGGTACATTGGTCCAAATGTTTTTTCTAACTCATCGTTTCTCCATATTGTGTGCCTACTACCACCTCTCTATATCAATGCATAAATCAACCTTTGGTTTGTTTGTGGTTACAGTTGCATGCCATTGAGTGTTGTTTAGAGTTTTTGTGAGTCTATGACATTCATGGAATAAATGAAGTCGTGTAGAGGAGGACTCATCAAAGAGGCAATTTGAATTTCATTTTGACAAAAAACATATTTTGTAAAGATCAAATGCCATGAATGCATCCTCAAACTACCATGCAAGACCATGGATATGTTGCAAAGCATTGAACATCATCGAAGAATGAAAACAGTTTCTTCGAGATCTTATTGAAGCATATTGAGCTCAATTGAATTCCACTTGAGCCTTAATTGAAAATTCTAGACCTCAAGCATCATCAATAGCACATAGAATCCATGACACTATCCCTCTACAAGGAGTCTTTTTCATATGAATTGAATATTGCTGCCATTATAATGTCTTGGGCATCAAGGATTTATCTTGGCTCCTTAACCATGGCTAGTGGAGGGAAACAAGAGCCTCCAACACTATCTCTTTCTTCTTAGGCACAAACACCATGAATGAGTCCCTCTACCACCACATATGAAATATATAGGGTATTAGTCAACTTCAAGTGTGTTATGTGTTCCATGGCTAGGTTAGTTGTGAACCAAAAATGGGTCTCAAGGTCTGACCAAGGTATATGGACAACAAGAAGATCCTCATGCCTTAAATGAAGCTTCTCAAGCCCAAGAACCATGAACAACACCTACAAATCAAGAAGCTTCTTAGGATACAATGTTGAATGCATCTTCAAAGCACTACACATAACCCTTGTGGGGTATCTCTAGCAAATGTAGAGGGATACATATACCATGATTACGCTACATTGCATGCCTTAAACAAGATGATGATGCTGATGATGAAAAATATGATGATGATGATCATAACTAATATCCTCATCCTCATCCTCATCCCCATCATCATCATCATCATCATCGTCATCATCATCATCATAATCGTCATCACCATCATCAACATCATATTCATCATCATCATCATCATCATCCACCATCTTCATCATCCTCATCCTCATCCTCATCCTCATCCTCATCATCATCTTCGTCATCTTCATCATCATCATAAACATCTTCGTCATCAT
This sequence comes from Larix kaempferi, assembly GCA_027924585.1. Classification (NCBI taxonomy): domain Eukaryota; kingdom Viridiplantae; phylum Streptophyta; class Pinopsida; order Pinales; family Pinaceae; genus Larix; species Larix kaempferi. The sequence goes on from BSBM01000528.1 coordinate 2,514,251, forward strand.
ATTCATCATCATCATCATCATCATCATCATCATCATCATCATCTTCATCATCATCGTCATCATCTTCATCATCATCTTCATCATCATCATTCATCATCATCGTTGATGATGATGATGATGATGATGATGATGACGAAGATGATGATGATGATAATGATGATGAAGATGGTGGATGATGATGAAGATGAGTACGGAGATGAATATGATCATCATCCTCCTCCTCCTCCTCCTCCTCCTCCTCATCATAATCATCTTCATCATCATCATCATCATCATCGTCATCATCATCCTCATCATCATCATCCTCATCATCATCATCATCCTCATCGTCATCATCATCATCATCACCCTCTTCCTCATCATCCTCCTCATCATCCTCATCATCATCATCTTGGTCATCGTCTTCATCATCAACATCATCATCATCATCTTCATCATCATCATCATATTCGTCATCATCAACATGATTCATCATCATCATCATCATCATGCTTCTCCTCATCATCATCATCCTCATCATCCTCATCATCATCATCACCCTCCTCCTCCTCCTCCTCCTCATCATCATCATCAAAATAATCATCATCATCGTCATCGTCATCACCCTCTTCGTCGTCCTCCTCCTCCTCCTCATCATCCTCCTCCTCATCATCATCAACATCATTGTCATCCTCACCATCGTCGTCACCATCATCATCATCATCTTCATCATCATCATCATATTCGTCATCATCATCATCAACATCATCATCATCATCATCCTCATCACCATCCTCATCATCCTCATCTTCTTCATCATCGTCACCATCATCAACATCTTCATCATCATCTACATCATCAACCTCATCATCATCTTCATCATCATCATTGATGATGATGATGATGATGAAGATGATGATGATGATGATGATGATGATGATGAAGATGAGTACGAAGATGAAGATGATGATGATGATGATGACGAATATGATCATCATCATCATCCTCATCATTATCATCATCATCATAATCATCTTCGTCATCATCAACATCATCATCACCATCATCATCCTCATCATCCTCGTCATCGTCATCATCCTCTTCATCGTCATCATCTTCATCATCATCATCGTTATCACCCACTTCCTCATCATCATCATCATCATCTTGGTCATCATCTTCATCATCAACATCATCATCATCATCGTCATCATCGTCATCAAGAACGGGGAATGAAGGTTTGACCTAGAGTGACCCCTGTTAATCATTCCTAGAGTTATGTTGTTGATGAACCAAAATTAAGCACTCCAACTAACGATGGGCCAAATCACAAGGTTGGATCGCAAGACAAAACCTAGTAAGTAGGAGGGTTTCCCAAAGGGTCTAGTAGAGTCAAACTAATGATTAAATTTATAATATTGAAGCGGAGACAATATCAAACCCTACTTAAGCACTAGACATCACAAAGAATTCATGCATATAGGGTAAGGTAAAGTGACTCAATAGATATTTATCTAGCACATAACAATATTTGTATCAAGAGAGAAAAATATTAAGGTTAATAATGCGTAGGTCATGTATATCAACGAAATGGAAGTAGGAAACACCCTAGTACCTCTAAGTAGGTAGGTGTATGTGAATACTAATAAATGCATACTACAATCACTCTTATGCCTATGTTTTGATTCATTCAATAGGATTTTTGTATGGATGCATATGTGCATTTGAGTTATGGTTTGGTCTGATTTTACTAACTAGCCTGTACGCACTAAATAGCATGTAGTATGAGCCGTTTAGTGCGTACGCGCTATTTATGCGTACGTGCATTTAAAATAATGCACACACGCCATTTAAATTTCGAAGTTTTGGCGGGAAATTCCTTTCCCACCAACGTGGTGGATGACTTGGTCGCTATGGTTTTAGGTTCAGGTTGCCAAACCAAGTGGCTTGGAGTGTGTTATAACAAAATACATCTTATTCTATAACTTCTTCTATTTTGAGCATGATTCTGCGTATGCTACACTTTTCCACCACTAATGAAATTGCACACACTTGTAGAACTATGTGTGTAAATTCCGAATATGTAATTTTTTATTAAATCTATTATTTGTTCCTCTTTTTTAATTAATTTTAATTGCACTAACATCAATCTACACAAAAAGTAGGTTATTTATTTCGTCTATAACTTTTGATTGGCTCACCTATTTTGAAAACGGAAAAAGAACCCGCACAAGTACACACAAAGACCTAAATCCTAAAAAAAAAAGTTCATTGATTATGTTAAGACCATGATGTCGGGGACTAACGCTCGACCTAGTCATTTTAGGGCTTAGTTGACTTCCTTAATTAAAACAAAAATTAAAATTAACATAAATAAATATGGAAAAATAGCACTGCACTAGAACGCCCTGTTATCTACGACTGTATATAATTTTTTTCACAAAATTCTACCATTTGCATACCAAACCAAGGGACTAACGCAAACATATTCATTATGTTTTCTTAGAAGAATAACATACCAACCTTAGGAGAACCATATTTTTTGGGAGTTATACTTAATTTCCATAAATAATATTTATATATTCTGGAAGGTAATCCGATTTCTACATTTCATCTCTTATGCCATATTCCAAAAAGTTGTGTAGGTAGCTTTAATATTTCCTTTTAACGTTCAGATTTATGTTTTTCCAGGAGTCCATTGTGACTAACGCGTCATGAGTGGCCAACATTAGCTTGCACCAGCCCTTACACCTAACGAGAAGAGGGTTGAGGATCCAAGGAAGATTAAAGAAAATGAGGATGAATCCATCAAAGGAATATCACAAGTCACCTCACAGGTGTTATAGATCCAAGTTGGAACCCCCATGTCCATGTTACACCTAATGATAGTATCCCATGCATCTGCCACTAGGGGACAGCTTATGTTGAATAAGGATACAGTTGCACATGAAGTATGCCAATGGTTCCTTAGACATCAACAATTTGATATCATTACATATGATTTTGATCTTTGGGACTCATTTATAAATTCACAATGCCCCTCCTTGAATTATGTAATATAAAATTAAGTTTTATTTCTTTTGGGAGAGAATCAAAACTCCAATGTGACAAGTGCCTAGGAAACCCAAAAGTCATAACCGACTGTCGGATAATTGAAGGGTCACTTTGGGAGTTATTTTGTAAATATCATAAAAACAAAGGAGAGGGGCCATAGAGGGAACTTTTGGATGGATCTTTCACTACTCATTTTATAAGAAATTTTTCATGTTAATGAATAAAGGAGATTCGAGGCTCAAGTTTGCACATGATTATGGTTGTTTTGTGGATGGAAGTTGTGGAACTATTTCTCTCTGTGTCTCGTGCCTATATGTAGTAAGATTGTTCATGATTTATGGTGGTTATTCTTATAGTTTTCTATTTTTAACTATTTATATGTATTTCTATGTTACTTTGATTTCTATGTGTTGTAGGTGCAGAAAGTTATGATGCCGAGACTACTCTAATGTTCATAAATTATTTTTTTATTGTTATATATGTCTAAATTTCAACTATCTAGTTTCAGAATGTGTATATCAATGTTATCTCACTACTTGTGCTTTTAATATTGCTCATAGCTAAGATCTAAGTTAGTCTAGTGTAGCTACATCTTATATTAATTCACATTGCACTTAACCGCCTTAAAATAAAACTCGAAACGGTGGACCGAGCCACTACTGGTAAACCCTAAAACTAATGAATGGTATGGGTTCTGTATGGATTCTCTATTCCAAACAATTTAAGGTCTAATTGGGACTTTCTACTGGGGACAACCCCTATAGTCAATGCAATGTAGTTTTTGAGCATCAACAGTTTCACTGCTAGAAGGGGGAAGCTAATGCATGGATGGCAGAGGAAGTCTACTCTCTCATGGATTTTTGTCTTGATCCCACCCAAAAAAATTCAACCTAAAAGTTTAGTCACCCAAGGGGTAGAAAATTGACATGATATTGACTTTGAAGACAATAACCCTAAGTTAGAACAAATTGAATCTTCTCCTGAATGTCTGTTTGTAGTACATCACCAAGAAGTTAATATTCCTCGTCAATTCACTAGGTATTACATAAAGCAAATTGGAAAGTTACTTGTAGCTCCTTTCTTATCTAGACGATGTGCTTCTCACAAGAAATTCGCAGAATCCAAATATTTGGTGTTAGTGGATTATCTTGAAGGATTGGTGTGTTAGGAACCCATGTCAACCCTTCTCTTTACTTTGTTAGTATATTGTTGTTAGACGCATATGCTTTGTAAGTCGTTCTGTAGTATTTGTTGATCCATAGTTTGTATTATTGTTGTTGGACGCATATGCTTTGTAAGTCGTTCCATAGTAATTGTTTATCCATAGTTTGTATTGGCCCATGGTATTGACCCATAGTATTAGTGCCTAGACTTAGTATATAAGTTTGTGTTGAGGCCAGTGAAGGCACCGTGAATTTATTTTATATTGAGCTTGCTCAAAGGAGGTTTCCCCCTCGAAGTGGCTTGCGATCAATAAAAATATTCTATGATCTGATATCTCGTGTATTTCATCAATTAATTGTTGCAGGTTCTTCTCATCTGGTATCAGAGCACTTTCTTGGGCTCGTTCGGTGAAATTTCTGCCAATTTGTTTTTTGCATCTGTTGCAGGTTTGGATATGGGAATAATCCCTATCCGCTTAACTGTGGGAAGTACTTGGGCATAAGCCCTAAAACTCATTGTGAGGAGTAACATAGGAACCCCGAAGTAGCTGGCCCATTGAGAGGACCTGCCAGCGAAAAGGGAAATGACCCCTACGTGATTGACTAGTTCCCATCGATGAGGTAAACCAAGAGCTGTCGTTTGTGGAAAAGCGGTTATCAGTTTTACCTGAGACGTGGAGTGAGGGGTACTGCCCCAATACACAAGCCATCAAACAACATTGGTGGCTGAGTGAATCCTTAGAACCATTAGGAAGCCGAGCATACCTGGGGTCCACATCTATTTTCAGTTGATAAACCGCAGATTTCCTCTATCCAGAACTGTTGCCGATCACTTTCGCGCCATTGCAGATCCATCTGTTGTCAATCCCTTCTACAACGTTACACAATCTGTTGTCGATCACTTGCGCGTCGTTGCAGATCCATTAGTTTTCGATCCCTTCCGTGCCATTGCAGATGGATCTATTTTTTTGCCATATATCCCTTGTTTTAACTCTATTTCCCTTGAACTTCCCTAACACCCATGCAATACAATTCTGCATATTTCATTCCTGAAGACTCTATCCCAAATTCCATTTCCCAAACCCAAAAATCCCACATTTGTCTATTTTTAGGGTTTTCCATAACTTCTTTGATTTTCATCCAATCACCTTCAAATTTTACCACAGTCTTCATTTCCTATTTATGCTTCTTTCTCCCTCTCTGCCACATTTTCTCATTCTTTCACCCTGCTTCTGAAATCCTCCTTTTCTACTTCTTTGTCCATTTAAAAGTGTCCAAAACCTAGTCAAACCCAAATTACTCATCATATTTTTTCCCAAATCCAGATTTTCCTTTACTAAAATAGTTTATGTTTTTGTTTCTCTACCCACTCAAAAAAAAACTCCTGGTTATGGTTGTCACCTGCACAGGAGAAAAAACCATGGAGGAAGAACTTGCAGCCCTCAAAATCAAACTCCGGGATCTGGATGAAGAATTTCTCATCCTCCATCTTGAGCATTCAGCCATGAACAATAAACGACAGTCAGAGTCTTCTTCAGACAATGCGTTCTCTTCTTCCAACAATTTTCGTGGTCCAAAGCTTTATTTTCCTCGCTTTAATGGTACTGATCCGACTAGATGGATCTATCGGGTAGAACAATATTTCAGTCTGCATAATACTTTTGATGTCAACGAAGTTCCACTTGCATCCTTTCATTTGGAACAGGAAGATCTTCAACGGTACCATTGGTACATCAAGGCTCATGAAGAGCCAAAATGGCCAAATTTTTGCCAACTGCTTTTGCAACGATTTGGTCCTAGTGATTTTGATGACTTCATAGGATCCCTCACTAAAATTCGCCAAATTGGCACTGTGCAAGAGTATCAAACCCAATTTGAGAAACTAGCCAAATACACCAAAGGATTTCCTGATGACTTCTACAGAAGTTGTTTTATCAATGGTCTAAAGGATGCAATTCGCTCTGAGGTCAAAATGTTCTATCCCAACACAATGATGGAAGCCCTGGGGTTGGCTAAGTTGGCAGAAGACAAGATTGTAGCCCAACAACGCTCCAAACCCACTTTTGTTCCCTTCATAAATATGGGTTCTTGACGACCTCCCATCCCGCCAGCTCCTCGACCAACTCCTATCAAGCATTTGTATGAAACAAAGATGCGGGCATGTGAAGAAAAAGGGCTTTGTTATAATTGTTATGAGAAATTCACTTGGGGACATAGATGTGTTGAGCAAAAGCTCTATCTCTTGGATGTGGATTCTCCGCCTGCCTCTAAAATTGGTGAAGAAGCTCCAGATACAATAGATGATTAGGTCGACATTCGGGAGCCTCCTATTAACCCTCCGTCTTAGGACGACCACCTAGATATATCTCTCCATGCTTTAGCCGGAGTCACCACCCCCCAAATAATGCGGGTCAGGGGTTACTTCAAGAATATTCCTCTTACAATACTCATTGATTCTGGTAGCACTCATAACTTCATTGACCTGCGGATCGCCAAACAAGATGATTGTTTTATCCATCCTTGCTCCAAATTTGAAGTCATGGTTTCCATGGGGACACCTTATCTTGCAAACGGAAGTGTCACAATGTGTGTATCTCTATGGGTAATTATAACCTACGCTCTGACATGTTTTCCTTGGCCTTAGGCATATGTGATGTGGTTTTGGGTGCTCAATGGCTATTCACAATTGGCCCCATCTTGTGGGATTTCGCTGAACTTTGGATGCAGTTTTCAGCCAATGGACAAAAGCACACATTGATAGGCTTACAACCGGGGTCTCTCAACATCATCAGTTCACATCGCATGGAGAAACTCTTTAAGAATAATTCACATGGTGTCATCGCTCAGATCCATTCCATTTAGATGCAACCATCAGCGGTCTCCACTACTCCTTTGGATCTACAACAAATTCTAGATCGATATACATGTGTCTTTGCTGAACCAATGGGATTTCCACCTTCAAGGCCAGAGGACCATCGTATTCATCTCCTTCCTAGAAGCGTTCCTCCCAACATCAGGCCCTATCGCTACCCATTTCACCAAAAACCAGAGATTGAAATGCTCATTTGGGACTTACTGAAGCAAGGTATTATTTGTCCAAGCGCTAGTTCCTTTTCTTCACAAGTTCTTCTTGTCCGCAAAAAAGATGGGTCATGGTGCCTCTACATTGACTTTCGAGCACTTAATCACCTCACAATCAAGGATAAGTTTCCAATTCCTGTTGTTGATGAGCTTCATGGTGCTCAATTTTTCTCCAAGTTGGATCTTCATTCTGGGTATCATCAAATTCGGGTTCATGATGATGATATCCCTAAAACAACTTTCCACACACATGATGGCCACTATGAGTTTTTGGTCATGTGCTTTGGCCTCACTAATGCTCCTTCCACATTCTAGGCATTGATGAATAAAATATTCCGACCCTACTTGCAGAAATGCATTCTGGTCTTCTTTGATGATATCATCATCTACAGTAAGGCACCGTAAAGTTATTTTGTATTGAGCTTGCTCAAAGGAGGTTGCCCCCTCGAAGTGGCCCACTATCAATAAAAATATTCTGTGTTCTAATATATTGTGTATTTCATCAATTAATTGTTGCAGTTTCTTCTCATTGTGGATTTGACATTACAAGAGATTCCTTAGCTTATAGATCAAATTGGAACCTCCTCCCTTGATTCTCCTTGTTCTCACCATACTCCTCCTCATATCAACAATATGGCACACAATCTAATTCAAGTAACAACTTGGAGCTCAAAGTGTGCTTTAAATCTAGCCAGTCAAGTTGATGATTTGCCTAAGCACCCTCAGCGTATTCTAACTAAGTTTGACCCATACAAAGGGACCATCCTTGAGGACCACCTCAAAAGTTTTTATGCAACTCTCAAACTTATGGATGTAGACCATGAAGATGTAGTGTGCATGTTGTTCGTGTACACATTTGATAACAAAGCATCCTCTTGGTATTTTAACGTTACATTGTAATCAAACATAAAAATGAATTATTTTGAAAAACACTTTTGGAGTAAACTTGGATAAAAATGAACTTTTGCTTCTTTAATGAGCGAGTTGTTATCTTTAAAAATCAATAACAAAGAAAATATCAAATATTTTAACCAAAGTTTCACAACAATTCTAAACAAGTTCCCTACTAACACACAACGTGCAGAGGAGGTTACTATTGAGTACTACACTACAACTTTACATCCTTGTATAGCAATGTTTGTCAAAAGTGATGGTAGGGCCACGTTAGAAGAAAACATTGTAGAGGCTGTCAATTTATAAGAATTATAACAATATTGTTTTATAGAAGTTAAAAATCTTTTGATTATTAAATAAAAAAAAATTAAAATGATTTGAAAAATTATAAAAATTAAATTACATTATTTTATGATTTTTTATTACATTTGTGTTCGAATTTTTTCAGGTACGCGCTAGAGGATTGGTGGTTGTGTGTTTGTGTTTGCTTGATGAGTGTAAAAAATGTTGTTAAATTGCTATTACCTTTTTTTTCTATATGTAATTTTTGTAAATTATGCAACTTTGGTCAAGTATAAGATGTTATTAACAACTTGTCCACCGACATTGTCATCTAGTCTATTGATGGAGATGTCGCTCTTATTTATTAAATATAATGATATAATCTGTTATTAACAAGTTAACAACTTGTCGAGTAACATTGCCATCTAGTCACTCTTAATAATTAAATATAAAAAATTGGGATTTAAACATGGTGTTTACACATTTATACCATAAAATATATTTTAATGTTTTCATACATCATCCTTCCATTGATGTTTAAAAGTAAAATTATATAATTCTAATATTAACAACTTGTCGAGTGACATCGCCATCTAGTCGTTCTTAATAATTAAATATAATAAATTGGGATTTGAAACCTGCTCTTTACACATTTATACCATAAAATATATTTTAATGTTTTCATACCTCATCCTTCCATTGATGTTTAAAAGTAAAATTTAATAATTTTAATAAAAATAAAAATAAAATGTTGAGAAAATAAAATTTAGAAAATTATCAGTAATGTAGTCGCAATTTTCAATGGTATATCACTAAAGCAATTTACATTATTAACGTGGTGGACACCAAATCGTAATAATAAAGAAAAAAATGAGATAATGCTTATAATCTAAACGAGCAATGCGTAAGCAGGGAGTGCCACCCAATCGGTGAAAATAACGCAATGATTTATATCTATGTATGCCTATAACCAGACCACGGCGAGCACAATAGATGCTCCAACGAAGACGACACCGTCCATGGGGTACGAAGTGGCGGCGGCGCTGGGAGGCGGGGCACTGGTAGTACCTGGTGGGGTAGCGGTAGAACCCGGTGGGGAAGCGGTAGAACCTGGTGGGGTAGCTGTAGAACCCGGTGGGGAGGCAGTAGAACCTGGTGGGGTGGCTGTAGAGCCTGGTGGGGTAGCTGTAGAGCCTGGTGGGGTAGCTGGGCCCTCACTTGGTGGGCTGGAAAGTGGAGAACCGGTCGAGGAGGCCGCCGGTGGTGTAGCTGCAGAGCCTGGTGGGGAAGCTGGGCCCTCAGTTGGTGGGCTGGAACGTGGAGAACCAGTCGAGGAGGCCGGCGGTGTAGCTGTAGAACCTGGTGGGGAAGCTGGGGCCTCAGTTGGTGGGCTGGAAGGTGGAGAACCGGTCGAGGAGGGCGGCGGTGGTGTACTGGAGGCGGCACCAACGGTGATAGTGAGCTTCATGCCCAGCGAGCAGTGAGTGCTGAATCCGCAGATGTAATAGGTGGCGCCGGTGTTGGTCAAAGTAATGGTATCATTTCCACTGCTTAATGCAACCAACGGATTAGCGGTCGTGCACGAATCGTATGCCGGTTTGCTCACCACAAGCGCATCGTGCCTGCCCACCGGGTATTTGAACACTGCATTATGTTCATTCATCATTCTTACATTTCAATGTCATGATATACTGTATTTGAATACTTATATTGGGTCTTCTATAATTTGTTTATAAATTACCGAGATGGTCGCCCACCGCAAACGTTTTGCCAGAAGCCCAGGTAGTGTAGTTGACGCCCAGTTCCCAGTGTGAGTTGTCGCCGACGGTGTAATAAGTAGCCAAACAACTCAAAGGCATCATCATCGCCACTACCACGAAAATCCACAGTCTCGGCTGATCCATTTGTACAGCTGAAATTTCAGCCGTTCAGCCATCAAAACCATTAAGTTAACAGATATATAACACTAATATAAGTCACAAATGTAATAAACAGCTATTAGTTATCTATGCATTATTTACCTGTTATTTTTAAACTGATAGACATTTAAATCTTATAATTGGGGTGGACTAACATCTATGCTTTTTCTAAATTGTACAAGGACGAAAGAAATGTAATGTGCATTTTCTAAATAAACAATTAAGAAAAAAAATAAAATAAAAAAGTGTTAATTGATGCATAGATATCTGGTAGCTAATGCATATATAACTCTGAGTTGATTGCATAGATAAGATGCACCTCCTAGGAGATAATTCATAAAAAACTGGAGGCTAATGCATGCATAACTCTTCATTGATGCATGAATAAGGAGCACTTCATCATAAACAATTATGGCACTTAACTTATGGACTATGAGTGTTCACCAATCACAAGTTAAGTGACTGTGCTAGTTTATAAGAACTGTGAAATGAAGCTAAATGAACATAATTTATATTGAGCATAGTTAAAGAACAATCCATGACGATGACGATATAATTGCAGGAAGATACAAGTTATGGCAAGAGACAAAGACATTACAGTATAATCCTGAGAATTCTCTTAGCAACTTTGATAGTATACCTGCTGCAGATCCCCAAACAGCCCTTTATATCAATTGGATGACTAATTATTTGAGGTTGAATTTATTGAACAGAGATTGGATATATAGGACTCCAGAGGCGGTTTGTAGTCGACATGGAAATCTTCAATGCCCTATCCAAGTCGATTGTCAAAGGTTGCCCTTTTATTTAATAATAATAGACATCACAGCGCCGGGCCGGGATGTCCATTTGCTCGATCTCCGTGGACGAATGGAATAGGTTATTAAGGTGTCTTGCAATCTCTTTGGTCATGCTTCTTAGACTTATTCGTCTCGCAATTTGCATACATATTTGTTTCGCAATTTATTTAATGGAAGAGCTTATGACAGGCTATTTATTTTCTTCAGTGTTTTCTTATAATAGGGTTCCATCATTTGTTTAACCATTCATGATATCTTGTCGACGAAGGGCTGGCGTACTGGGGCTGGGTCAACAACCAAGCATTCACAGTATAATTTTAAACTGTAGATTGAATCCGAACAGCTCTACGGCACATAACAGGTATTCCGTCGCTTAAATATTAAATCTAGTGTTTATTAAGACGTATAACGCAAGCTATAATGGCTATTATCTTCTGTTGTATTGACATTTACATTTATTGATATTCTAATGGACATGTGTAGAAGGCTGTGTAGATGGAAGTTCAATTTACATTTATTGATATTCTGATGGACATGTGTCGAAGGCGGTGTAGATGGAACTTCAATTTACATTTATTGATATTCTGATGGACATGTGTCGAAGGCTGTGTAGATGGAAGTTCAAAATACTTCATCAGAGGATGCGTATATCGTTTGGAAATGACTCTTATATCGTTTGGAAATAACGACACGTTTTAGAGACAAATATTGTTCTTATGCATGAATTCTTCCATGGTAAGCCAAGTATGTGATCATTAATAGATATTTGATAAGTGTTGTATGTTAGGGTTAGGGGTTATAATGTTGATAAGATATTTAGATTAGGTTTTGTCAAGGTCATGGAATGCATATAATCCGACAAGGGTATGTTTGGCATTGGAAGTGTTACACATGTTAAGATGGGTGTTAGGAGTTGGGGGTTCTAAGGGTGACGTGGTCATTTTTTTTATAGTTATAAAAGTTAGGGGTTTATGGTTATAATAATTATAGATTATAGGTTTTAGGGATTATAGGGTTAGGGTTTATAGGGGTTATATGGATTATGTTAAATGTTATAAGGTTTAAGGGTTATAGAGATCATGGTTTATTATAGAATTTATATGGGTTATAGGTTGCTTCTAGGGGTTATAATAATAAATGTTGTGAGTCATTAACTAGTTGTTGAAGTCGTGACTTCTTTCAATAGTTAAAAAGGAAAAATACTTGGATATTTTTAGCAAGAGTCATGGTTCTTGATGCCATACATATGGTCACAAAAGGAAATATTTTCCTTAGGCTATGCAAGAGGCTTGTAGGAATCTAAGGATAGTATCAACTCCTCAAACCACTACACATAACCTGTTAATAGTATTCTAGTTAGTTCCTAGAAATGGTAATGATGTTATGGGGCCCCTTGCATGGAACATTATATTTAATTGGAACCATTTAGACCCTAAGTTCTTAGCTTTTGATTCTACAGAGACTCACCCAAGGTACTCTAAAATCACATAATTTATTCCTATTTACCACTTACACGTACAAATAATTTTTCCTAGACATGGCCATTATTTGTTTTTAGGACCTTATACATGAGACATAAACCCTAGAGGAATATGCATTAAGGCTTGTGTTTATAGGTTATGATCTTAAACCATGGCCTAGGCTATAACACATTTTCTTTCTAGCATAAGATGGAAAAATCCTAGCTATATCCTAATTGGATGTTTTGATCACTAGGAATTGTTCTCGAAGTTGTAGACATGGTCATGGGAGGAAACAAATGCCTTATTCCCTACAAGAGGATTGCAGGTGTCCAAGGATAGTAAGAAATCCTCAAAACAACACACACGACCTCTTAATGGTATTCTAGTCAATGCTTACAGTAATAATGATGATATGGGGCCCCTTGCATGGACCATGACCTTGCTTGGAATAATTTGGAATTAAGTCCTTGGATCTTATTCCTAAACAAAATCACCCAAGATACACCAATCATCTAACTTAATCCTGTATATCACTCAACTTAATCCTGTATATCACTCATAGGAACAATTAATTTCCTCAACAAGGCCTTTGTTGTTTTTCCATATACCACCATGAATACGATTTTAGTTAATAAAGTGGACTAGGTAGGTACTACTTTTCATGGTGCAACTATGACAATGAAGTCTCCTAGGGGAGAGGGACCTATTGGTCAAGTGGGAGAATTCCTTGGTGTTATAGGACCTTGTGTGTGAACCATGAGTGTTATAGTCTAACATGTTGGGGCCTATGCCTATAGGTTTTAGTCCACCACCATGGCCTAGACCACCCCTCCAATAACTATTTTTTTAGGTTCTCCATAACACACGCATGATTTTAGTCTACAAAATCATGTGTGTGTATTTGTCATATAGAAATGTGCACACATTACTTTATATATCTATGAAAATAGAAATACACACATACGGATGTCGCTTATAACCAAAAATATATAAAAAATGTGGAGCTACAACGAACTATCAAGAATATTTATGATTCAAAAGCTCCATATAATTTAGGTAATGAGTGAAGGTTAACCTTTTACAATTTATCAACAATGATCATTGAGATAACATGCAACATACATAATAGAGAAAGAATATTGGTGAGGAAAATAAGCCTATGAAAACCATCAAAGAAATTAGAAATTTTGCTTTCTTATGTACCCCTTATAGAAATCGTAACTTGGATGAGTGTAAATCATCATACTAAGTTGATACATGGAATCACATATCACTTTTGTTTTTTCAATGCGAAACTGTCAAATTAACCCCACCAAGGAAAACTAATCATCTATTTATTTGGAGTATGATTATGTAGTAGATCTTGTATATCCTAATAGGAGTTGCAATACATATAATATGTTTATGGTATTTGGTGGAAATTAATGACCTCATCTTATCTTAAATATTTTATCTCACTCAATTGCCTTGCATCTCCATTTATTTATATATTCTTAAGCACAGTACATTGTATTCTATATTCTATTCTATTAGGAACATATGTGTAGTAGTTTCCCCGAAAGGTAATGCATGGGGTGGGGATTAGTAGTTGGTATATTGTCGAGAGGTAAATCAAACTCTCGATATATCCATAACTGATTATAAAGGAATCAACTTATCCGTTGGGTCGATGGTTGTTAAAAGGTGAATGCATGACACAATACAACAACACATGAAATAAATATGACTTTTTGTCTTTACGGATTACAAACCAAATGCTATTGGGTATCACTTTACAAATTTTAACATTATTTAAAACCTCCCATTAAAAACAATGCCAAAAATAAACTCCTCAAAGGTATGATATATCCATGACATATCTAACCAGATGTTGAGAACAAGAAACTAAGACCATGAGTAACATAAATGATCTATTGGGTTTGGATGTATGATAACAAGTATGTTGACAACTAAGGTATGTTATTTAAGAACTATACATTGGTTATTTTCCATTGCAAAGCCAGTTTCGTACATGCAATATTTCTATGTAATGCTTGATGACCCTAACTAAATTGTCCTTTTACATGCCCAAGTTCTATAAAGAATCTATATAGTACATGAAGGAGGAAATAAGAACAACGATTACTTTAGTCACCATCACAACATGTTTAGATTTATTGAATATTTAGGATTTTATTTGACTTTCTTAAGGCTTCTTGTGTACATATCGAATTTTGGTTTTTGTGAAATATTGGGCATATCTAGGATGATTACCAAACAACTCTAGGGTTTGGAATAATCCGTTCTCCAAAGCATTTACTTGAGAATTCATTTTTTCCTTTTCGTCAAGGTCTTCATAAAGATAGTATCATTCCATTGTTACCATGATAATCTACTAACCATGCACTTATAGTTCGTTTATCTCTTGAAGCCTTACTAGGAGAAGAGATATAGAAAAAATTTAGTTTTGACTAAGCATGAAAAATGGAACAAACCTTGATATTCTTCCTATAAGGTAATTCCACCTTCAACCAAGTAAGGTTAAATACACAATGATGGTTTTATCATGATATTGTTATTGTGTGTTCAACAAATTATCAATAAGGGACTCATGTTGTTGGTGTTGTTGTTGTTGTTGTTGTTGCGTGTTCAATAAACAATAGAAATTATCTATTGTTTAGCATTACATCTAACATTTTATTTCTCTTTTTTCTTTTATAGATATGTAAGTTTAACATTTTCCAGATAGATCATAACTATTCTCACTTCCTTATTGTTGGTAAAAATGGTTATGAACATTTTGTACAAGATTGATTCTAAATTGTAATACTTATTATGTTTAGCATGTAGAATGTTTCCAATTTTGATGTAAATAGTACGAACCCATTCGCAAGGGTATTACTCTTATGTACTTTAGGTATTCTCGATGAATCATACAATATATATGTATTTTTACATCCCAATGATCCATTATGCTCAATAGTGGACATTACATTCTTCTAAAAGATAAATTGATTTTAGGACAATAATATGTTTACTTCTTTGCTTTTTCAAAATCAGCAAGCACGTATTAGATTTTAGCGGTTTATTGGGTAACCATAGCCTGTAAAATTAGTCACAGCAGATCTAATGAACAAGTAAATCAATCACAACATATGAACATAGAAAATATGGTGTAAAAGTGTGCAAAACATGCAGCAGTGCTCAATATCCCAGTAAGGGTGAATAATTAAAATACAATAATCTGACAATGACTGAGCAATTCGAATTGACTAAGAAGGTCATTCGAATCACTGAATGGAGTAGCTTGACTCCAACTAGGAGTCCTCATCATCAATCAGTGTTGGTCATCAATGCACAAGAACCAGTCATCCAGGTGTCATGTTGAGTCTAACTGAGTGTGTCATGTGTAACTAAAGTGTGTAGCACTGATATAGGGAAGGAGACTCAGTGGAGGGTGCATGGGAGGCTTAACTGAAGTCAGAACAAGTCATCTAGTCAATCTAGCGGTCCAACGGAGTGAAATAGTCAGTCAGGAGTGAAACTAGCCCCAAATCAGGGAGAATCAGAGCCAACTGAGTGTAACTAAAGTGGAACTACAGTGGTAGGTGAAGAAGTGTGCCCTTCTCTGGCAGTAGGTGAGAAGTGGGTGCCTTCCTGACTAGGAGGGATAAAAATCTGAAGTAAGTGGCTCCCGAGTGCTAGAATAAGGTGGGTAAGGTGCTAGAGGCATCACATGGTGACTGGGATGCATGGAAACCCTAATTGCATGCAAGGTCCTGAAAATGATGATGTGGATATCCGAACACCCCCCCTCAAGCTAGACTATGATGTGTAAAAAAAAATAATGTAGGGCCCTGGTTACTAAGACCAAAGGTCACCCCAATACAATAATACTCCAAACTAATAGCAATCAATAAACTGAGGAAATGGGGAAAACCTCATGGGAAAAATACCCCCCCTCAAAATAGATTGTAGCACACCAAAAGATTTAACTGCTCCAAAATCAAGTAGATATGTCTGGAGGTATCTTACTCTTGGGAGTACATGGATCATGCTCCAAAAACATGTGCTTGAATTCTCCATCACTGGATGCAAGCGAATGTGGAGACTTTATGAACTTTCTCTTCATACCGAAAAAGGTGAGAACAAATCTGAAAATATGAGGATGATCCTGGAACCTGTGATTCGAACCAAGTGAGGTAGGAATAGCTCGAACTGGATCAAATAGATCTTGAAACTTGAACTTCTTATCAATAGAAGTTAAATCAGATCCAAAAATAGATGAATGGTTTCTTGAGATCTCCTTTGAACCAACAAGGGTGAGATCAAAACCAAAATCAGCAAAAAGTGCATGAGAATTGAACTCAAGCGAATGGTAGTGCTCTTCATCTTCATTAAAAATCTGAGAAACTTTGCAAATGATAGAACATAAGTCTATAGGAGGCATGCAATCAAGGAGGGCGAATGCTTCACCTCCAAAATCAGATTTTACCTCCAAAACTTCAAGTAGATCATTATTCTGCATGCCAACAAACTCATGTGAAAGAGAGGATTCAAGGACCTCTTCGGAATCTAGAGTATGAGCTGGTTTATCTTGCTCAAAATTCGAAATAGAAGACTTTGAGAGAGTGAGTTTTGAATCTACAGTTTCTTGTTCATGTTGAACAATTGTTGAGGCCAACACATGATCAGAAAGAACACATAAGGAGATCTCACTAGGCTTGTTCTCCAAAAGGCTAGCATGATCCTCTTCTTGCTGCTTTCCAAATTCTCTGTCAAGTTGGACCCATAGATCACTTGAATTTTCAGCAGTATTACTAAGGTAGCGCATACAAGGAGACATAGCAAGACACATTGCTCCAAAAGCTCTGTCACAATCATTGAGCCAATCATTCTCCTCTTCATCGAAATCAAAATCTCTTGTATTACCAATGCACATATCAAAAAGACATTGTCTCTTCAAGAATGCAATCATCTTTGGTTTCCATTCATCATAGTTGAATGGAGTAAGAATATTTTGTGAAGAAGAAGTCTCCATCTTTGCATTAGCGAATGCACATGGAGAAGTAAGAAACCTGCAAATCACACACAAACAAACACTATGTTTTCAACCTTGCATGCACATGAGCGAATGCACATGAGATTTTGCATGTCGCTGCTGAAATATATTGGTGAGCAAAGATTTCTCTCTCTTCATGTAGAACACCTGTAGAAAAGAAATCTTGTCCCTGCCATGGCTCTAATACCATGTAAAATTAGTCACAGTAGATCTAATGAACAAGTAAATCAATCACAACATATGAACATAGAAAATATGGTGTAAAACTGTGCAAAACATGCAGCTGTGCTCAATATCCCAGTAAGGGTGAATAATTACAATACAATAATCTGACAATGACTGAGCAATTCGAATTGACTAAGAAGGTCATTCGAATCACTGAATGGAGTAGCTTGACTCCAACTAGGAGTCCTCATCATCAATCAGTGGTGGTCATCAATGCACAAGAACTAGTCATCCAGGTGTCAAGTTGAGTCTAACTGAGTGTGTCATGGGTAATTGAAGTGTGTAGCACTGATATAGGGAAGGAGACTCAGTGGAGGGCGCATGGGAGGCTTAACTGAAGTCAGAACAAGTCATATAGTCAATCTGGCGGTCCAACGGAGTGAAATAGTTAGTCAGGAGTGAAACTAGCCCCAAATCAGGGAGAATCGGAGCCAACTGAGTGTAACTGAAGTGGAACTGCAGTGGTAGGTGAAGAAGTGCACCCTTCTCTGATTGTAGGTGAGAAGTGGGTGCCTTCCTGACTAGGAGGGATAAAACTCAAAAGTAAGTGGCTCCCGGGTGCTAGAATAAGGTGGGTAAGGTGCTGGAGGCATCACATGGTGACTGGGCTGCATGCAAAATGCATGCAAACCCTAGAATTTGCATGCAAACCCTAATTGCATGCAAGGTCCTGAAAATGATGATGTGGATATCCGAACATAGTATACCTTAATCTTCTTCTTTTTCCTCGTCTAGCACATTGAACTAGATTGTGGGAAGAGAATCCACACATACATGTGGACATGTAAATATGCATGTTTAAGTGCATACTAATGTTTTATGGATTCTTTTATAGGAAACAAACAAAATAGGTTCACATTAGCAATCAATCAATTGGAAGAAATAATCAACTTAGGTAATATAGTACAAAACATACATAACCAACAAAAACTTATAATGCTAGAAGATTATGGATCATCCCTCAAAATATGGATTACAAAATTGATAATACGGCAAATATGTGAATAGAATCATGAGAGCAATGTTACCCATCAAATTACATGTCATTTTAAGGGACTATTTCCATCTTTGGTCTTAGAAGAACACATACATACATACATGTATACATATATACATAAATATATTCAAAGAGATTTTTCTATCATAAGATACATTTATTCATCCAAATAATTCCCATTGCAACCGACATCATATGGTGGAACTTACAAAAGAGCTAAATTAGTAGAGATTTAATCTTTGAACCCATCTTGGAGGACAATGAGTTGAATTTTTTTACTTGGAAATATTCCAAGACTTGCAAAATATTGAGCATTTTGTAATCAAGGATTGTAGATTATATAACATGAGATTTATTAGTTCAATTTAGGCCTATATCCATATCCTTTTGTTATCCTATAAAGAAAATATGCTCCAGGCCAAATAAGGATATTACAATCCATTTATTGAGAAGTTATCATTAAAAAAAATGTTGATGTATGCCTTGATGGCAAGTTTTCAGATTTAATTTAAGACAAGGTTCCCATCAAACTTAAGCTTCCAATTCACCATATTTTCAAGGAGGTACCCTTACCACTCCTCCATATCCTTGTGCATGAATATAATAGTTATTAGGGGTATTTTAATTTGTATTTAGGGGTATATCTACTCCAAAATATAGTCACATGCTACCAAAACTAAAAATTATATAATAAGCATTTCAATAAGGGACTTTATCCTAATTTCTTGAGGCCAACCTATGCCATCCAACGCTAGGAATGACCCATGTCCTTTTGGGTTTTTTTTTTGTTAGGAACAGATAGCATCAATATTAATATACATGTCCTAGTTCACTCATGTTGATATTCTCAGTGGAATTTTGACAACATTTTAATTTTCCATCTATTAAAAGTAACTCATATAAACTTCTTAGGGTTAGGTCTACTTCCATAGGTATTTAGATATGTATATTATAAACGAAGGTTGTGTTTCTAAACACTTTTAGGCCTATAAAGTGGTTTACATGTATGTTACAAGGAGGATTCTTTATCATCAAATAACATGAATGAAAAGATTCCCCACATTACTCTAATTACCTTAATATCTAGCATTGTGAAGTGGCCTTCTTGTGATATGGAAATAATAAGAACAAATAATCGAACAATATTTATTACATATCTCAATAAGATTTATGAAAAGAGTGTTGGAAATAGTAAGAACAAATAATCGAACAATATTATTACATATCTCAACAAGATTTATGAAAAGAGTGTTTGAGATGAAAATAGAGAGTAATGGAGTAAGAAAGTAGATGTGCATCATATATATATCCCTTTAGGATAATTGATAAAGATGATTATACCATGTTTCTTATGTTTGGGAATGATTTTTGACAATAGCATTAGGAGTAATGGGTTTATTCACATTCTTGGACATGTTTAATGACTTTGGTGAGAAATGTTTCGTCTTGTAGGTGTGGTACCTCATAAATATTCATTTCAAAATATTTTTTTATTGTATCCCTACAAATAATTGGCACTCAAGAACCAACTTATCATCATTTTTCAAGAGAACGAATTTTTTTGTATTCAATCCTGTTACTATTGCATGAGAAGAAAGTTTCTCTATTTTGGGGATGGTTTGATGCACTAGAGACAGATACTGAAAATACAAGACTATTTTTCTTCTTGAGATTGTTGAATAATATGGAGGCCAAGTGGTAATGATAAACCTTCACCAAGTGGTAATGATAAAACTTCACAAGTTGGCCAAATTTTCTAAACTAGAAAGAATGGTTTCAATCTTAGGATCCATATATCAAAATTGGAATAATAAATAAATTCTATGATGGGAGATCCCAAGAAAAATTATATGGCAGGTTACAAAATTATTGTGAGGTGATGATTCATGGGTGATGGAAATTCCATCATTTTACCATTGCATTTTCCAACCTTTGTTGCATTTTTGTAACCCTTTTACTTTAATAATAACACCTTTTCTAAGATAGCTCGAACTTGACATTAGGTACTCTGAGTTGCATTCTTTACATTTTATTGAACATCTGAATGGATAATTTGAGAATTATGTGTCCTATGATTATATTTGAGAATGGTTTCATATTTTTACCTAAGGAAATTTTCCACAAAGGAAGCTGTATTTTTAGTGCAGTTGAAGAAAATGTGGAACCTAGTGTTGTTGCACAAGATGCAAAACCAAGTGTTGTTGCAGAAGTTGTGGAATTGGGTAATTGAGACAAGACATCTCCAATGTGTTCCACCATGATTTGAAACAATTATTTATTATGATCCCCATTTATCTAGATAATGAGTGAGGTTGGTTTCACCTGAGTTAGAATCTGAATTGTAGAGGATGAAAACACATGACAAGTTTCGCATAATTTTCCTAGCATGTTGTGCTTTGGTTGTAATCTTTTGTAATTTTGCATTAACAATTGAAATGGCTCGGATCATATATTCTTAGCCTAATCATATTCTATATTTTAAAAATATGAATGATTTTTAATCTTTATATAAACGAAGGTCATCTATCACTTGGGAGCAGGGAGGCCTGAAAAGAATGTTGTGATTACAATATGATTAATTAATTGAATATGGTTCAATAACTTAGCAAATATTTATCAAATGTGTATGTGACTGATTTGTATACTGGTGTAACCATTTATTGTACTTTTGCATAGGAGGAGGGACCAATCCCAAGAACATGCACTAACACATTAATTAATAGAATTCTTTAGTACCTGCTTGATTGGTAATGGGTATTTGTCTCATCGTTGTAGCTACTTGTTGAATAATTTCAATTTATCATTGATTGTCGAAATTTTGAGAAGTAGTTAAGTTGATTCCATTGTTTGATTTTGATTGTTAATTTTATGTGTTAACTAAGAACAACTCTGTGTCAAGAACTTTGAGGGGAATGGTAACAACAATATTTTTTCTCTGTTAATTTGATTTTATTTTGAAATTGCATGAAGTCTTTCCACTTTACTACATTTCATTCTAGATAAATTAATGTTTGATAATAATTTGTAGATCACACATGCAATGCACGATAACTTGGAAAAATATATGAACCCCGCCTTAACAAGTTAATGATATCGTAGTTGATTATCTTTAAAAGAACAATTAATTAGCATGTCATTTTGGCATCGTTGTTGGGGAAGTCATTGAGCGTGCAATAATACATCTTACATTGGTGTTAGTTGGTACATAGTATAGGGATTTCTGATAAGTGAGGATGACTAATATTTGTAAACATCCCATATTGATTGTAATTGCAATAGAATCATGAATAAAAGTTCTTTGAGTATAAGGAAAAAGAAGCAGTAAGATGAGAGGTAAGAATCTATGCATTCACTTCAAAGAATTTCCTAGTGAGTTCCTACTCCATTGTATTCAAAGAACATAGTTTGCATGAATAAAAGAAGAAATCCTAGAACATGTGGGGTAGTAAGAACCACCCACAATACTAATATACCCACAAGCGGAAGGGGATGAGTAGAACATTGGGGAACTAAAGGAAAATGAACTTATGTACCAAAATCTCCTTCAAGAGTTGAATCATCATCAACAACTAAAGCATAAATTTTTCCTCTTATGAAAGGACAAGGACACATATATGAATTGATCAATCGATAGAGAAATTCAAATTTGAAGTTTAATTTAATCATGTTGAGGAGCCAGTAGATTATGTCCCTTTTGAGGAATAAGAGGCAGTTTAGCAATATGTTTTGGAAGAGCTCTTAGGAGTAATATTTGGAAACATTATGGAAGATGATGTTATTGGGTCGAATACAAATTTTTAATTTCCAATTTGATACATTCATGGAGAAGCACCAATGAAAGTTATTCTTCTTTCATCCCTACCCAAATTTCATGGGATTACAAGTGAAGATCCGAACACCTTCCTTTCCGAGTTTGACATTCCGTGCTTAGTTATGAATACATATTTGATGCAAAAAAATTGAATATGATCCTCTCTATGTTGAAGAGGGAATTCCTTTGATGGTTTATGGGATTAGGTGTATATTCCATCAACACATGCAATGCAATCAAGTAGACATTCCTCTAGAAGTATCAAGATTACTGCAAATCCAAGGATTTATGTGAAGAAATATCCAAAATTGGCCAAAGGGAGGAGGAAATATTAGAAGATTATGTAGAGTGGTTTTGGTAAAATTTAAAGAGGTCCAAACATAGAAAGTTAGAAAAGGATACCTTGATAACAATCTTGATAAGAGGAATGAAGGATGAGCATGTGGATATTTTTGAACCTAATTGGAAAATGTGATATCTCTAAGGTTAAATACGATGATATATGTGATATCTGTAGAATATATTTGAGGTTTACATCCAAGGCTGCAGAAATATCACAAGACGAAACTGTCAATATTACGAAGTCATCCATGATAGGGGTCACTCATGCTAAACTAGGTAACTTGGATAATTTTAAATTGATATAAATTGATTTCCTTGGCATATTAATTAGACATATTATAGATTAAACAAAATAAAGATAATACCATAAAATCATTATCTATCTTTCACTCTAAATATATACAAAAGCACCCCTTAATGGAGTGTCAGCTTAACAATATTAAGATCTACAATATCTACAATAAAAACCATTCCACTAGTATCTTCCCATATATGTACGGCCTGAAAGAAGTATACAAATAAATGAATGTGGAAACAAAATTATAATGTTTCATTGCTCCAAAAAAACCTTGGTATCCTCATCTAATAGGTACAAACCAATATCATTTTCATTTTTTCAGTGATTACTATTTTTTGCAAAAAGTGCAATATCATCCCCAACAACTGTAATATCATCCCCAACAACTGCAATATCATCCCCAACAACTGCAATATCATTCCTTCTCCCAATCATGGTATCCTCCTACACCTTAAATTCAATGGCCATCATAGTCGACTCAATTCTACCAATGACCACAAATACAGTTCTAAATTTCTCTTGGAAATCAACGACTTCTAGAAAAATAATCACATTTACCTCAGCAACAATACTTACAACTTCATGCAAGTAGCCTCCCTCCTCTAGGGCCTCTGATTCCTACATAACCCAATCCCAACCCCAACAACAATAAAACAACTCATCACACTTACAGTATTTAGTTGTCCAATTATCCCACATATATTATCGTCCCTATGGAGTGTCAAGACATCCACATCAAATCAAGGAGAGTAATTAATCAAGTGAATCCTCCAATTATTATAGAACATGATGAATAGGAATTCCCAAAACTAGAGACAGATAATTCTAAATAAAAATATGGAGATCATTCTCTTGCAACACCATAACCTATTCCTCCCAAACATTTAGGTCGACCATAGTCCATAGTGGATACCCATCATCCTCTATACCTCGAGAGGTTAATCCTACCAAAGCCCCTCTCTTGAGTTTGATTTACTGGTTGAGTTACAAAATTTGTGTGCCAAAATATGAATCATTCAAGAAATTAAGGAAATTTCAATATACGCCATGGCTATTAGACAATTGTGCATTAGGAAACCTCCCAAGAATAAAAAAGACCCTACAAGTATTCATGTGATTGGCCAACTAGAATAGTTAATTCTTGGAAAATATTTCCCTACCAAATATATTGATCTTGGTATCCTAATCATTGATGTTGATATTAACATCATTCACATCCAAAATACCCTAATTGATATAGGGGATGCCATAAATGTAATGACCAAATAAACCATGGAATCACTTGGATTATCCATCTCATACAGAATCCTACGGTTTTAGAACTAGCAAGATGATCTATTGTTAGAATAGAGGGAACCATAGATGATATAGTTATATTTGTGGAATTGTGGCATTATGCTATTGACTTTTAGTTCTACATCTGAAATATTGATTGCGAGGTCACTCTATAATATTGGGAAGGACTTGGTTAGCTACAAGTAAGACATATATCAACTGCATATCTGGAAGTATGACAATATCTCATGGAAAATCAAAAAAATAAATCAGGTTATATTTTCCTGCCAAACCTAGTGCAGGTCATGAAAGTCCCATGTGGGTATAAAATGAAGTCAATGACAATGAGAGCATCCAACAACTACTTACAATTGATATAGAACTTTATTTTAATGATGAGTTAGAGGATGACATAATTAATGTTAGAAAAACAAGATCGTAGAGCAATAACAATAAACAAGATGAAAATATAAATCACATAAACAAAATACAAGAGAGACACCAATATAACGTGGTTCACCCAAGATGGGCTACGTACACAAAGAAATTTATAGTCCTTATTATTATACCATAGAACAAATGAAGGGATACAACCTGCAGCACATCCACTCCAACTTCCTCTTCACTCTCTCACAGTCTCTCTCATACAATCAAAGATATTTACAATGCTACAATACACAATCGTATTACAATGCCTTCCTTTTAAAGAGCGATTACCATGGGAAAATACTATGGAACACCCAATACCATGGGCCCATAAATCACCCATTATTGACCAAGTCATGACTATGAAATTACAACATTTTACAAGGAATGTTTTCTGAAATTTTTGGTACGGGGGCACTTCCCCCAAACCCCCTCCAGGGAGCGGGATCCCAAACTAGTTGCCCCCCCCCTGGACCGCCCATGGCGACTATTTTGGGGGTTGAATCCCCCCAAAACCCCCCATCATGTGCTAGGTTCCAAACATAGCTAAAACATGACCCGTGAATAAGGAATATCAAGCTCCACAACCAACAATTAATAGCTTTGTTAGCAACCCTTCTTCATCCTCTAAAAAAAATTTTCAATTTTTTTTATTATGTGATGCATACATCTATTCAGGAATTCCTTGTGACAGATGCCTTAATCGATTCCTTACCACGATACCAAAACCACAAGTTTTTCAATTTTTTATTATTATGTGATGCATGCATCTATTCAGGAATTCCTTGTGACAGATGCCTTAATCGATTCCTTACCACGATACCAAAACCACAAGTATTCCTATTGAAATTGAGTTGGGTAAAACTATGAAATTAAATCCACAGTTATCTCCTTTAAAATAATAATGGTTGGTTCATATTCTCCAAAAGAAAAAATATGCATTTGTGTGTGAATATACAAACATGAAGGGAGTTCACAATGATTTGTGCACCCACCATATTTACATTAAAGTTCATTCACAACCTATTTGAAATCCTCAATGCCTCATGAAACAATCCTTAAGAGATATAGTCAAGGAGGAGTTACAAAAAGTGATTAATGAAAATTTCATCTATCATATTTCTGGTAGTAATTGAGTTTCCTTTCTTTTGATAGTTCTAAAGAAAAAAATTTAAGAGGTGGATATGTATTGACTATAGGGAACTAAATAAGGCCATGCAAAAGGACCAATTCCCTCTTCCCTTCATTGGCCAAGTCCTCAATGCACTAGAAAAGTATGTTTTTTTTATCTTTCCTTAATGGATTAGAATATATAACTAAATCCAAATTTCTCCTGATGACTAGGACAATACCACCATTACTTGTCCATGGGGGACATTTTCTTACCAAGTCTTTCCTTTTGGACTTGTAATGCACCTGACGCCTTTCAATGGGTTGTTGTTGGTATCTTTTCTAATCTAATCCATGATTGAGTCTAAATATATATGGATGAATTTACAGCCTATGGTAACACATTCGATGAATTCTTAGTGAATCTGGAAAAATTACTTTAGAAAGATGAAAGGAAAATTGTTTCTCTGTGACCAATGAAAAATTCCATACGCTAATGAATGTAGGTATTGTTCTCAAGAATTATATTTATTATATAGGAATTGAAGTGGATCTAACAAAAAATGAGGTAATTCTAAGGATTCCTAGTACAAAAATATGAAAAAATGTCCATATCCTTTTAGGAAATTCTAGGTATTATTGATGCTTTGTTCAAAAATTTACTAAAATATCATCTCCTTATTTCATTACTTCCTAAAGATGCATAATTTTATTCGAATGGTGAATGCCAATATGATTTTAAAGGCATTAATAAATGACTCTTTGAAGCTCATATTTTATGCATACCTAACTGGTCCATGCCATTTCACATCTCTACATATGCTTCATACATAGATATTAGGGTAGTATTGGGTCAATAAGAAGAAAGGAATCCATATACCATTTACTACATCAACAAATATATGGCTTCTATAGAATTGAATTACATGGTAACAAAGAAATATTTTATTGGTATTGTATACTCTATTAATAAGCTTCACCAATATATAACTAGCCCTCATAGTGGGATCATTCTGCCATACATTATCTAATGAACAAACCTATCACAAATGATAGAGTGACTAGGTGGTTATTGTTACTACAAGAATTTGATGTCACCATCATTGAAAAGTTCTGAAAGGATAACATTATGTCAAATTTCCTTTCTAGGCTCACTAAAGAGGGTGATGCCTTGCATAATGAAGACAAATTTCCCGATGGACATCTTTTAGCATTGTCTACTTACACTCCATGGAATGAAGATATTTATAACTACTTGATTGTAGGAAATATTCTAGAACACCTCTCCCTAAGAGAATAACAACGCATCATCAAGAAAAGTGCAAGGTAGTCTCAGCTTGAAGGATCATACCTATTTTCTATATGGCCAAATCTTATAATTTGATGTTGTGTTAAAGAGCATGAAATTTATGACATTCTCAAGGTTTTTCATGATGATCCTTGTGTTCGGAATTTCACTGATAAAAGGATTGATAAAAAGGTGCTTTGGTTGGGCTATTACTATCCTAATTTGTTCTGCAATGCCAAACATTATGTGAGGATTTGTGATAGATGACAAAGAATGGGCCAACATGTTCAATCTGATGAAAATCCACTAGAAACTCAACTTGTCATCAAACCCTTTGAGAAGTTCTCCTTAGACTTCATGGATTTAATTAATACTCCATTTTGTCAGAAGGTCCATATCCCGGTCTGCATAGATTATCTTACAAAATAGGTGGAGGCCAAGGAACTTCCTAGGGATGATAAGTGACCTCTAGTAGATTTAATCTATGAAGAAATCATTGTTCATTTTGGGTACCTTACAAGATTTTCATAAATGGAGGAATTGATTTTGCTTCACATCTGATCCATAAACTTACCAATAAGTACTAGATTCAACACATAAATACCTCACCTTATCATCCTTGAAACAATTGACAAGTAGAAAGTACCAACGAATTGCTAGAGTATATTATAATAAATATTGTGTAAATTCAAGGTGGTGATTGGGATGCTAGACTTCGAGAATCCCTTTGGGATTACAAAAACAAATGGTGAAACACCATGGGATTCACTCTCTATGAACTTTCCTGTGTTAAGAATGTCATTTTTCCAATTGAATTTGAGATCAAGATATTGAGGACTTCTTTACAAGTGGGTGTATATATCACTGAAGCATAACATAACTGCTTAAATCATCTTAACGAGATTGATGAGTTGTGTCAATTTTCTTTGCGTCAGACCTTTATTTTTCAACAATAATAAGAAATATGGCTTGTATATTCATAAAAAAGAATACAATCAAAGTGGGTGATTGGGCATTGTCGCATGATTCTATCTTTAAGGACTTCAAAGGGAAGTTGTACATAATATCTAGGTCCCTATGAGATGGACATACTCTTTGCTAACGGAACTATCAATATTAGGAATATTGATGAGATGCAAGCTCCTTTGTTAGTTAATAGACATTTGTTGCAATTATATCAAAAACCAATGTCCAAGGAATTTGTTGTTCAACATATTGTTGGTTGTTCATATTTTAAGGATGCTGGTGGAATGTCTCAGCAATTAGCAACTACAACATAATTGTTTGCTCATCTTATTAAAAAAATATAAAATTGTGTGTAATTATCTTGGAGTAAGAACCTTGGGCACACAAAATTCAGCTGCACTAGAAAATTTGTATGGCTAGTACCACTAGGCATAGTAAAATTAAAATAATCTAGATGTGAAATTATTCTTTAGCTATATTTAGATGGGATTTATTTGAAAACACCAATGTTGGTGAATAACACTCATTATTATTAGAAAAAAGGTGCCTCACTATCCCCTCTAGCTAAGTACTGGGAATTTCTTGCATAGGTTGTCGAAGCCATTTAGAGTTGTGGGAAACACATCGACTAGTTCGAGTGGAGTTGCAAAAATCCCTTCAGAGCTGTGGGAAAAACATTGAGTTCCACTGGAGTTGTGAAAATACCCTAAGATATTGTGTTGAACATCTTGACTTCTATAGGAGTTGCGCATAAATATCATGCCATTTTTTCCATCCTAGATTTTATTAAGAGATATTATCGGAAAGCTGCTACTAAACCTCTCCGATGCTTCCATGCACCTCTATTCACTCGAAAATGATTTCACATATTCTATGCTTTCTATAGAATATCATCCCCATGGCTATCAGAGTGTCCCATCATATGTTTTATTATGTCACGGATCTCCTGGCTTATTTTACATTGACCCTCAACCTTGCTGCGTTCATTATGCAATATTCCCTTCCGCTAACATGTATGGCCATGTATTTTTTCTTCCATTTACTCATTCAAGTGTTTGGTTGTAACTTTTTGGTTCCTATGTCATACCTGTTAGTTTTTTAGAATTTACTTCAATCTGATCTAGGATCTTAACTAAGAGAACAACATGTACAGCATATCTACAGCATATCAATCATATCAAGCATGTCAAGCATCACAAGAATCAAAAGCATGAGACAATGGACACACAGATTTTTTCGTGGGGAAAATACTAAGGTGAAAAAACCCACAACTTCCTGTAATGTCCCCAGTTTGGCCCCATGGCATTTACATTATAAATAATGTAATATTTGTTATGAAATCATGGTGAGGAGCTCAAGGCCAAGGCCCCGCCATCGATTTATTGATGCATATGCTTTGCGTGCTAGCCAGGCACATTGGAATTTCAACATCATGTAATATGCATTTTTAATAAAAATACCCACAACTAGCTATGCAATGCAACAAAGAGATGGGGGCATGATTTCACAAGGAATTGGGAGGGAAAACATTCAAACCCTTGAACTAATAGAGTCAAGCCAAGTGTCAATGAGGGAACCCATCAAACCCTCAACTACCCATGTTGACTTTTGTACCCAACCATTGATTTCTCCCAATAGTTGGTTGGGGGAGTTATTGCCTTGGGAATGGGGAGGTATGGCTGTCCAAAATCGGGTATGGGCAAGCCACCCTTCATGGGAAAACGTGTTGGTCTTTTTGGGCAAGAATAGAGCCACGAAATGGCTGCCTAAGCCATTATTCACCATGGCCTTGCTCTCTCACGCAGCTCAAGCTTCCTGGGCGTTTTCCTCCCCCGTTTTTCTGTGTTTCCCTTCATCTTTTAGCTGGGAGGGGCGTTTTTGTGATGGTTACCGGTGGGGGAAGAGAGCAGGACGTTTTGGATCTTCCTGGAAGTCGTTTAGGCCATTGGAAGGGATCCTAACCGGTGGAGAGAAATCGTTTTGCTCCCTGGGGTTGAAATCGAAATTCCACAATTCGCTTGGGTGAATCCATGAGTTGGGAGAGCCAATGTAGACCCTGTTTTGTGGACACCGTTGTTGTAAATGTGTAACCCTGTCAATGATTGTTTTTGGCTGAGATGAAATGGTAAATGGGATGTGTGTGAACTGGAATGTTCCATTTCCTTGTGAGAATCATGCCCAGCTCGGGGGTGGCCTTCGGACGGACTCAGTATAAGCTGTCGAAGAGCCTACGGTTGGGTGGAACGTTGCAGCGACATAGCTAGTTGCTTGGGGACGATTGCAATAAAGATGAGTATTTCTACCTATGTATTTACTTCTGCGGTATTTGCTTAGATGTGTACATCTGCATGCTTGTCTTTCTATATATGTGATTGTTTTATTTAGTAGGTATCGGGGCCAATTGCCCAATTTTAGCATCACGATCCTCTCCATTGCACTGGTATGATGGGTGGGGACGTTACACTTCCTTAGAGATAGATAGAGCAATGGCTCAACCAAAGTACAACCAAAATACAATAGATAGTCTCCTACTAGGCAGCTGATCCTCCTCCTCCAATGTGCGCCACTTTCTGAGTGAGAGAAGAGTGAGTTCCGAGATGATCAAAATAGAGAATCCCGACTCTCTATTTATACTTGTCCTGACCTGGCTAATTACTTATGGGTCCGACTTGTCTAACTCAGCCTAATAACCCCAGTTACATATATATCGGGTTGACACCCACATCAGGTAGTCTAATAACCCATCGGCAAGTTAATCTACTTGCGACACTTGTCAATACAAATGACGAAAATTCCTTATAGAGGAATAACACATCTCTTATAAGGGTACAATAAATATATATATGAAATACATTCCAAAGTTACATATTCATCAACACTCCCTCTTAACTAGGAAGGTATTTCTCGACACAGATCATCGAGCACAAGTCTTCTTCTCTGGATCATCGTCATCGATGCATTGTCATCAAATCATTGTCATCGTCAAAGCTGCTGCTCTCTCGTCCAATCTCTGAATCTACTTATCATAGGAAGTTCCACAGAGCCAGTCCTTTTTCATACTGGATGTAGGCCCACCACCTGTAGGTCTTCATCATCACTGGTCATATTGTGGAATCCTCCGGACTCATCACGTGCATCTGCAAAACCTCGCAACAGCATCCCAATCCTTTTACGAGCACACAGCTCAACCTCTCGAATCTCTCAGGATCTTTTACATGCCACTGCACAACCTATCCACGACCACAGAGTATCCACCTGATACTCACCATACATCCAACTGATGTATATCATCACATGATCAACCTGATCATCATCATCATGTACGAGCAAGCCATCAAGTAAGTACACCTCAGGACTGATTACACTGCTTCTGCAAAACCTGCAAGATCTCTCAAGACTGATTACACTGCCTCAGCAAAACCTGCAAGAGAATCTCAGGACTGATTATATGCCTCTGCAAAGGCCATGTACCAAACTATCACATCAATGTCTTCAGATCATCATGTAGTCCACGGAGCACAACCCAGATGCACACACACAACACTTACACTCACCAGCTTGGGAGGACCAACCTACTACCATCTGGGAAAGGCTTACACCACTTACATCAACGACCATGGGAGTACCAACCTACCACCATGTCGGAAAGGCACATCACTTACATCAACGACCATGGGAGGACCAACCTACCACCATGTCGGAAAGGCCCAGCACTTACATCAACAACCATGAGAGGACAAACCTACTATCATGTCGGGAAGGCTTCAGCACTTATATCTCACCATAGGAGGACCAACCTGCCACTATGTGAGAATGGCCCAGCACTTACATCTCACCATGGGAGGACTAACCTGCCACCATGTGAGAATGGCCTAGCCCTTACATCTTACCATGGGAGGACCAACCTACCACCATGCAAGAATGGCTTGGCCCTTACATCCTGCCATGGGAGGACCAACCTACCACCATGCAAGAATGGCTCGGCACTTACATCCTGCCATGGGAGGACCAACCTACCACCATGCAAGAATGGCCCAACACTTATATCTCACCATAGGAGGACCAACCTACCGCTATGTGAGAATGGCCCAACACTTACATCTCACCATGGGAGGACTAACCTGCCACCATGTGAGAATGGCCCATCATTTACATCTTACCATGGGAGTACCAACCTACCACCATGTAAGAATGGCTCAGTCCTTACATCTTTCCATGGGAGGACTAACCTACCACCATGCAAGAATGGCCTAGTGTGCATATGTGTCTCCGGACTTCATCACTTCCCTCTGGAAGGCATCTCGATCTGAAGTACACCAAGTCTCCCTCTGAAGTATTCAAACATCACTCTGGAAAGTGGCTTGGTCAACACATCGGCTATCTGCTCATCTGTCGCAACATATAGGAGCTTCATAGCTCCCCTCTGCACCATATCCCTGATATAGTGGAACTTGATCTCAATGTTCTTCGACTTGTCATGGAACACTAGGTTCTCTGACAACTTCACACAACTCTGGTTGTCACAATATATATAGGTAGCACTCAACTGGAGATCAAACAAATCAGACAGTAGCTTCCTAAGCCATACTGCCTCACAACTAGCTTAACAAGCTGCGACATACTCTACTTCAGCTATACTCAGTGCCACATAGGACTACTTCCTGCTAAACCAAGAGATCACACCTGATCCCATACTAAAGCAGCACCCCGAGGTGCTCTTCCGATCAATGGCACTGCCTGCCCAATCCGAATCAACATAACCCTCCAGGTTACACTTTTGATTTGCCTCATACTTGAGCCCATAATCCACTGTACCCTTCAGGTACCTCAGAACATGCTTTGCAGCTATCAGGTGAACATGTCTCGGATCTGTCAGATACTAGCTCAAGGTGTTCACCGCAAAGCAAATGTTTGGCCTTGTAGTTGTCAAGTACATCAAGGACCCAATCATATGATGATACATCGTAGCATCAACTGGCTCAGAAGAAGCATCACACAGAAGCTTCAGGTTCGATGCCATAGGTGTGGCCATGGCCTTGCAGTCCATCATCCCAAAGCTCTTTAGTATCTTTATTGCATACTTCCCTTGTCCAAGGAATATCCCATCTACACTCCACCACACCTCCATGCCAAGAAAGTAGTGCATCATACCCAAGTCCTTCATCTCGAACTCGGCAGTTAGCTTCCTCTTTGTGTCGGCAATCAGTCTATCCTCACCTATCAGAAACAGGTCATCCAAATACAATAGTAGTATCACTGGAATGCCCTCCTCAACCTTGTAGTAAAGGTTTGAATCTTCTTTACTCTTGGTAAAGCCCAAACTGGATAGGAAGCCATCTATCCTGCCATACTAGGTCCTGGTTGCCCGTTTCAAACCATACAAACTTCCCATCTGTTCTTGGGACCACATCATTCTTCATGATCGACAGATCATGGCATTCTTCCAATACTGCATCCCGGATCCTAGGAACTTCATGTTCTTCAATATCTTCAATAGATAGCTTTGTTGCTGGAACAAATGTTGTAGTCCTTCTTTTGTAGGTGATGGTATACGATCTTTCCTACAAGACAAGTTAAATTGCATGATTAGAAACATCTCATAGTTTTCAGAACAAATTCTTATACATAAAGAAATATGTCATACAGTCATGCAATTATTTTACCCAATGCTTGAATACAACATTTATCCATATCCTGTAACTTTGTAGATGTCTTCCATCTCTACCAGAACATTGTTAAGAGTTTGCACTACTCCCAACATGTCAGCAAAGAGGTTTCATTCTAGATAAGTAGCAATGGAATGTTGTACAGTGCCATAGGCCACTTACCCATCACTATATTAGTAGTATCTTTTTCATTAATGGAAATATCCTAATATGCATAATACACATCCTAACTTTAGGAACATAAGTATGTACATAACTGAACAACATCATACATATAACAATTCAAATACTTGTCTTTGTTTGTTTGTTGGGTGGACTCCCTCTAAATATTTGCTTCCTTGCAGGATCTGCTAGAGTCCGAATTTGAAGTAGCTTCTTCTACTCCTTTCTATTTTGGATTGTAAGGAGTGGTTAACTCCCTCTTAATCCTTGCATAACTTCTTGAAGTCCCTTGAAGTGAATTTTCCAACATTATCGGATCTACAGATCTTGATCTTCTTTTCAGTGTGGTTTTTCTATCAAGGCTTTGAACTTATCAAACACTTCATCTTTGATCTTTAAGAAATAAGTCCAAGTCTTCCATAGTGCACATACCCACTCAGATAACTGGATGACACAGGTCTGCATACATCGGAGTGGATAATTTCCAAAATTCCTTATGTCTTGCTTTTACTGTTTGGAAATGCCTTCTTTGGGTTCTTTCCCTTTTCACAACCTTTGCAAATTCCTTCATGCTTTGACTGAATTTTAGGAAGACCTTCTACCGCTTTGCTTGCAATTGGTAATGCTCTGTAATGCATGTGTGCAAGCCTTCTATTCCAAAGTTCACTTGGCTCTACTGAATCATCAGCCATGGCTTGTTCTGGATGGCCAATGCATAGATTGAGAGTAGATTCTTCTTGAGTCCTGGAACAAAGAGTACATCTTTCATCTTCATAGACTTTCCAGAGTCTAGTTTATAGGAGGCTTCACCACTCCCTTTTATGGGATACTAGTAGTCATCTCCAAGCTTCACCTTGTGGGGTGAATCATGTTTAGATAGATTCACAAAGGATTCTTTGAATCCTATCATATGTTTAGAAGCCCCACTATCTATGATCCAATCATTACTTCCATGAGTAATGGTTCCAGTGAGAGCAGAAATCAAAACATATTCTTCATCACTAGAAGAATCTTCACTATCTTCTCTAGCCCTCTTCCTGAGAGGTTCATCATCCTCTGCAACATGAGCATGATGTCTTCTTTTGAAGTTCTTCTTCTTGTGAGTACCCTCTTTCTTATTCTTAGGGAAATCTCTGGCATAGTGTCCCTTATCATCACATGTATAGCAACGAACATGGGTCATGTCCCTTCGATGTCTGGGACTACCTCTTTGATTCTGATATTTTCCTTTCTTGCCATGATGGTGAGATTTCTTGTCACCATGTCTTTTGGAGTGAGTTGTGAGTGCTTGGTCTTCACTCCCCATCTTCTCTTCTCTGGCTACAATTCGAGCTTCTTCCTGTGAGCATTCTTCCCACATTCTACTGAAAGAGATAAGTTTGTTTCTAGCACAAATTCCTTAGATGAAGGAATCCCATGACCTAGGGAGGCCATTAAGAGTGGTCATCACCACTTCTCCATTTTCTATATCTTCACCCATAGCTTCAAGTTTTTCTTTTATCTGGGAGACCCTTGAGAAATATGACTACATAGTCTTTGCATTCTGGATCTTGATATTCTTCAATTGATTCCTCAGGGTCATCTTCCGATTTATGTTTTTGCCTTCAAATAATTTGGTCAAGGAATCAAACATCTCTTTTGGTGTCTTTAGGGATGACACATGGGGGATGAGATGATCTTTAATAGAATCAACAATGATCCTTTTTGCCTTAACCAAATTCCTCTTGTGAAGAGCCTTAGCCTCTTCTCCCTTTGGGACAGGGACCTCTTCACTTATATAAGTATCCAACTCATTCTCTTCAAGGATTAACCCAATCCTGTACTTCCATGCTCGGAAGTTATCAGATCCTTCAAGCTTATCCTCAAGCTTGGTGTGGTGAGACATCTTAAAGAGTACTTCAAATAGAAATAGAAAAGATTTGAGTCTTACCACTTGATTGCTGAAAACTGGATCTGATGCCGGATTAGGGTTTGAGTTTCTCGGAGATATAGACAACCAAAAATATTGAACCAAATCTCCAAACTTCTGATTTTCCTAGGAGCTTCCAGCTGTGTCTTTAGATTTCAGAAATTCCTATTTTTGAGGAAACCCTAATTTTTAGGGCCAAAACGGAAAGTGCTCAGAATTCAATTCTGATTGGACAGATAGATTCACCTTGCCGAGGAGAGTTAATCCATCATATTACTTTTCCAAAATCTGTGGAGAGAAACCCAAAAACAAGAAGCCCTAGATTCCGCAGCTGCACAGTGTCTTCTTCTCAGGTTAGCTCTGATACCATGTTAGTTTTTCAGAATTTACTTCAATCTGATCTAGGATATTAACTGAGAGAACATGTACAACATATTTATAGCATATCAATCATATCAAGCATGTCAAGCATCACAAGAATCAAAAGCATGAGGCAATGGACACACATATTTTTCCGTGGGGAAAACCCTAAGGTGAAAAACCCTACAACTTCCTTAGAGATAGATAGAGCAATGGCTCAACCAAAGTACAACCAAAATACAATAGATAGTCTCCGACTAGGAAGCTGATCCTCCTCCTCCAATGTGCACCACTTTCTGAGTGAGGGAAGAGTGAGTTCCGAGATGATCAAAATAGAGAATCCCGACTCTCTATTTATACTTGTCCTGACCTGGCTAATTACTTATGGGGCTGGCTTGTCTAACTCAACCTAGTAACCCCAATTACATATATATCGGGCCAACACCCACATCACGTAGTCTAATAACCCATCGGCAAGTTAATCTACTTGCGACACTTGTCAATACAAATGACGACACTTCCTTATAGAGGAATAACACATCTCTAATAAGGGTACAATAAATATATCTATGAAATACATTCTGAAGTTACATATACATCAACAATACCTTGACCTTCCTTAGATTGTCGGAGGACTACTGAAATATTTTTCTCGACGAGCGGGGTGTAGGAATAGTTTATCCTAATTTAGCGATGTGCATATGCATGATTAGACACCATACTATAGGATCTATTATTATTTATAATACCATTAAATTAATTTTTACTTTAAAAAGTAATAATTCAATTATGTAGAACCTCCCACTTTCCTTTTCGCACAAACCGTTATGATTGATTTTTTGTTGAATCGAATGATGGAAAATTTGTTCTAGACTCCTTGTCATGACCACCCTTTGCACCACTTATCATAATCCAATTTTCTTTTCCATGATTTATGATATCATATTATGTACTCCAAACCAACTGTGACTTGTTAAGACTACTCTTTGAGCATCTTCTTCCATTTTTTGCATTTGATCATGGGGGGAAAATATGTGTGTAATGAACCAAAGGAGACTTCATTGATCTACTAAAACACATAAGTATCAATTTTTTTGCAAAAGAAGTTTGGATTGGTTATTTTGAACATCTCCATGGGTTTGAAAATGATGTAAAATTGGAATTTTCTCACTCATTAAGGTCCTCTAAGGTCCAGGGAATTACTATCCGTGTGATGAAGGATAATATATCTTGAACTATTGGACTATCAACAACAGGGGAATGATCATTTGAGTGAAAAGGTTCCTTTTCAAATCTTCGCAAATAAAAATTTCTATTTGGGTACCATTTAATATTGTTGATACAGTTAAGGCACAAAAGGTATGTCAATCTCCCATTTTCCTATGTTGTTTGATTGAGTTAATGAACATGAAATCACAACACATTAAAAAACCAAAAACTGCCGAAACTCACCATATCCTAGTCAAATTATTAGTCGAGGATGCTTGATTAGCAACTACATGGAACTGGGGTATCTTTGTTAAGAGATAAAAAGAAGAAAATACCTAGGGTTTACATGGAGCTACTAAAGTTATTGAAGCTATTGAAGATGGTGAATCTACTAAAGCTACTAAAGCTATAGAAGACATAAAATTTGTACAAGCCATTTAGGTAGTAGCTATTGATTTTCAAAGGAAACCAGTCAGGGTGCATTGATATGAAAGGATTACAAGAGGGACAAGTTTCCCTCTCAAACCTAGAAGAGGATTTGAACGCATCCAAGTAAAGTTGGAGGTAGTGATGAAGGGAGGGATACTTAATTAATACAAATTGATGAAGAATCTAATCCTTTTCTAAAAACTCTAGAGAGCCATGATAAAGCAGAATATATGGTTCCAGAAGTTAAAAAACAAACTTGAGTCATAGGAAATTAGTACAAAAACAAAAGTATTTGTTCATAAAAAATAAACCTTTTATGTTTAAACGATGCCAAAGGTTGTAGGATCTTAATAGTAGGCTATGAAAGACTAAGAAAGAATTGCATAGAGAGTTAGTCTTGATTTAGATAAAGGTGAGGAGCTATGAATTCAGATAAGGGTTGGAATCCCTTATACAAGATATCATTGCACAAAATGAATGATTCTCATCTATACAAAATCATGATAACCAACAAGGTAAATATGCACGTATGCGACAACCAAATGATGATTTGGGTATTCCATAGTTAGTACTTAGCACATAGAAGTTAACAAGAACTATAGAGAATGAACAAACAAAATAATAACTAGTTGAATGGAAGGTCAAGGTGAATTATTTGGCGAAACAAGTAGATATTTTGAGAAAACAAGAAGAAAAAACCATCTACCAACAGAAATTGGAGAAAGTGAAGTTGCAACAATATAAATTGGATATTTGTAAGTTGAATAATTACATTCAACATGCCAAATGTAACATAAAGTATTTATTTCATTTTCTCATATAATGAGAACTTGTTTCGTTCCTTCTCCTATATATTCCATGTAGCTAAAAGGGTATATGGTTTCCATTTAGTTGAGAACTTTGACTACTAGGAACTCATGTTATGTCTCCAATACTAACAAATTTTTACAAGTATATTCTATTCATGATGAAGAGGATAAAAGTATACTCTATGAATTATATTAGCGCAATATTATAATGAGTTGATTAAATGATTGGGATCCAGATATGCATGTGGGTGATGTCCAATTACATGTGTTTGATTCATTCACGAAAAATTAGATAACCTAGGGACAAACATCATCTTCTATGGAGTTTACAGAAGGAAATGAGGAATTATGGTTGCATGGGGAAACAAAACCTCTTGACATTCATGTAGAGGAAGAGAATAAGCTCCAAGATCCTCTATTTGTTTCTTCTTTCATAGATATTCAGAGATCGGCCATACACTATAAAAATATTGGGGGCTATGTTAGGCTTCAAAAGACGTAAGGAATCCTTAACGCTAGAGAATAAAACTAAAGAATCACTGTCCTATTGTTCATTTGGGACTTCCCTAGATATTGTGTATAGGTACATTGACTATCTCAAGGCACATGGAATTCATCGGATTAGTTTTAAATTTCAATGTCCTATTATATGGAACTCATTAGAATCAACAAATGAAGAAAGGTTTGGGACCACCAGAGTTTCCAAGATGGGTTATTATGAAGTGATTGAAGTTGGACACTTTCCATGCAAGAGGAGTAAGTTTTATTCCAATACCAATCCTTATCCCTTACACCTTGAGACTCTGATCCATACAAGTGATTTGAATAAATGAGGAAATACAATCTATCCAACTAGGGGGAGATCATCATGGGTAATGGAAATGTCATGATTTCACCATTCTTTTTGCCAACTTTTGTTGCAATTCCACACCTTTTTACATGAAGAATAAGACATTTTTATGATATAGGCTCAATATTGATATTAGGTACTCCTAGTTACATTATTTACCTTCTATTGAGCATTTGAATGAATAATTGGATGAATTCTATGTCCTATGATTTCCTTTAAGAATGGTTGCAATTTTTCAATTGAGGACCTTTTCTACAAAGGAATCTATGGATCTAGTGCAGTTGTGGAAGATGGAAAACTTGATGCTATAGTGGAAGCTTTGGGACCAAGTGCTATTGTAGAAATTGGGAGCTGATGTGAGAGATATTCGATGTTGTTCATCATGACTTGCAAAATTTATTTTTTATGAGCCCCATTTATCTGGATAAGGAACAATGTTGGTTTCATCCAAGTTAGAATGTGTGTCCATAGAGGATCAAGATATTTCTGCTTTGGTTGTAATCTTTTGTAATTTTGGATTAATAGTTTAAACAACTCAGATAATAAATTCTTAGCCTGATTGAATTC
Organism: Larix kaempferi; assembly: GCA_027924585.1. Taxonomy (NCBI): domain Eukaryota; kingdom Viridiplantae; phylum Streptophyta; class Pinopsida; order Pinales; family Pinaceae; genus Larix; species Larix kaempferi. The sequence goes on from BSBM01000528.1 coordinate 2,554,626, forward strand.
TATCTTTGAATAATATGAATGCTTTGGTATCTCTGTATAAAATGGGTTTTTCTTTTTGTTTGAGTCAGGGGAGGATTGAAAGACATATTATGATTATGATGCGACTAATTAATTGAATACGGTTCCATAACTAATTATCAATTATTTCTCATGTGTATATATGATTGATATGTATACTGTTGTAACCATTTATAGTACCTATTTGGAGGAGGAGGGTCCACTCCTGAGAATATGTATTGGCCCATTAGTTACTAGAAGTCTCTAGTATTTGCTTGATTGGTAATTGGTATTTATCTCACTATTATATCTATTTGTTGCACAACTTGAATTTATCATGGATTTTTGAAATTATGATTAGTTAATTTGGTTCCATTATTTGATTTTGATTATTAAGTTTATCCATTAACTAAGAACAACTCTATGTCAAATCCTTCTGTAATGTACCCAATTTCCTTAGCCCTTTATTGGTAAATGGGGTATGAAAAGTTTCCTTATCTTCATCCAATACCATAAATATTCACCATGTTCTTAATACAACATTGTAATAATATAGGATATGTACTAATTACCATTGGTATTCTTACGCAAATGGGAATATGTAAATTGTTAACCAATAGTATCACCCTTTAGTGACTATTTAGTTTATACTTGGGCCTTAACTTTTCATCTCATTTGTAATATCTCGAGACTTTGACCTTTTATTAGGTGTTGAGCGTAAGCTCTAGAGCACATGGATGACCTTTTATTATGTGTTGATCGTAATCTCTAGAGCACATGGAGGACTTTTATTATGTGTTGAGCGTAAGATCTGGAGCACATGGATGACCTTTTATTATGTGTTGAGTGTAAGCTCTGGAGAACATGGAGGAATTTTATTATGTGTTGAGTGTAAGCTCTGTAACACATGGATGGATTTTATTATGTGTTGAACATAAGCTCTGGAGAACATGGAGGAATTTTATTATGTGTTGAGCGTAAGTTCTGGAGCACACAGATGAATTTTATTATGTGTTTCAGAGCGTAAGCTCTGGAGCACATGGAGGACTTTTATTATGTGTTGATGGTAAGCTCTGGATCACATGGAGGAATTTTATTATGTGTTGAGCGTAAGCTATGGAGCACATGGATGGCTGTTATTATGTGTTGAGCATAAGATTTGGAGCACATGGATGAGTTTTATTATGTGTTGGGAATAAGCCCCGAAGCACATGGGTTATTGTATTACGTGTTGAGTGTAAGCTCTTTAGAAGATAGATAGCCCCACAAGATAATTAATAAGTGTTGGGCATAATCCCTGGAGCACATTGTTAGCACTCAAATTGTGTTGAATGCTATGGCAACTTTTGGCGTGGGTGGAAAGAAGGAAATGGCGACTGAGATTGAATACCCCAAAGCTCGACGGTCCTGAACCCACTGCTCAAACGAAGATGTAGGAAATATAGCATAATGAGCGGGTGGTAATCAGCGGGCAAGTGAGGAAATCAATCGACATTGGAGATTGGCGTATAGAAATATCTACGGCGCACAGTCCCCGCTCTGATCCAACAAGCGCGAAGCATGTTATGTTTCAAATCACCACGGTCGAGTTATGTATCGCGCAACTATCAACGGCATAGATTTGCCAACGGCAAATCAAAGGCCTGAGATCACCGTGCTGATTTTTCTCGTCGGTGATTTAACCGCATCTCAAATCGGTGTGGTCGGTGAAATTAAAACCATCAAACCGCCGAGTTTTGAGCGAGAAAAGATCAACAATGGATATGGCTTTACCATCACCACACTTGGAAGGACGATAAGGCATCAAACGTTATAAAAGCCGGAGTGGTGCAGAGACTTAGATTCCACCTATATCAGATACATCAGAAAGCAAAGGAACCTGATCCCGTAGAGCCGACCAACCAACCAGAAGTCCAGGAGGATTGTCCATGTGTCAGACCACCAGGTTGGTTTTGTCTTTTCCTGTTTTTCGTGAAGTTGTTTGAATGGCAGAAGTAGGAGATCCCCCTAGTGCTGAATCCCCATTCACCAGTCCCAGTGAGAGGACAAAGATGGTGACATATACGACACCATACTGGAAAACATCTCCGTGGATATGGAAAAAGAAAGGTTGGAGGTTATAAGGGGCAGGCGGATAGATGTCCACAAAGTTTATCAATCCTTCTTTCATCTGTTCACCACTACCTAGACCCCCAACTATCCCGAATTCGTCGAGTGGTGTGCCACAAATTATTCCGCCGAGCAGAAAGTAATCCTAAACGCCTCTGGCACTAAAGCCCTCTGATCAATAAAAGCCCTGACTATTAGAAAGGCCTTACCCATCCCTGATGAATTTGGTCAGAAAGCCCTAGAATACCGAATGGAAGACCTACTTCAGTACTTTCGTCTAGCCCCTGAGGAACTCAAACAAAGTTTTTACCATGATACTCTAGTACCGAATGCTTTCTTCCTAGGTTCACCCTTCCCCAACGAGGTCAGTCTGTTCAGAGAAGAGTCCAAATGGGTAATCTCCATGATAGCCCAGTTTTTAGGGTTGGATAGCAACTAGGAGGTTCTAGAAACATTAGTTAGTTTAATGTTAGTCTTGAGTTCCTACCTTGTATAGTAGACGAACCCTTCTTCTTTTGTCCAGACAGCATGCTTGAGGTTCGATGATGCCCTAGCTAAGAGTATGCATTCTCAGTTGATTGATTTCCCTAAGACAAGGTCATTCAGATTTCAGTCTTATTTGCTGAAGATGTTCCTAGTGGCAGTTGAAGACAGCCTGTAGATACCTGGACTGAAAATTACCAAAGAAATGTATTCAAATTACATGCCTTTCATGAATGACTTGATGACGCGGGTGTATCATTCCTTTTTCCAGAAAGGTTTTCCTAGAGAGCTTCCGGAGATGAAGCACTTGGTACAACCCCCTATGGAAAAAGGGATTGGAGACTGGTTTCTTCTAAAATAGGGAACCATAATTAGAATCTATGGTTTTTCACATCCACCGTATGTACTCCCTGCATTTCTAACACCTAGGTTGTTCCATCTAGAGTTTATAAGGCAGAAGCTGACGGCTGAACGGGAACATTTCATAGATGTCAAGAAGTCATCTGACATAACTTTCCCTTGGACTGTGGGTTCCTTTGTGATCAAGCACAAGATGGCCCTCTCAGTAGTAAAAAGGGTCGCAAAAGACCTAGGACTCCCATCCCAAGCTGCATTGAACTATGATCCACATCACATAATTTCAGAAAGGAGAGCAACTGGAAGAAAAGGATATGATCATGTTGAGATGCCCTAAATGCCTGAGAAATCCAATTGGTTGGAATATGTGGATCAAGGATCAGTGGAGCTTGATGATCTAGATGTCTCTCAAACTCCGAAATTCCTTCTTCAGGAAAAGGCCACTTCTTCGGGGGTTGTTAGCCCTATGGATGTAGATAGCGATCCTGAGAGAGCTGCTAAAAGGCAGAAGATGGAGGGAGAAGGTCAATAAGTAGTGAAGATACAAGAAGAGAAAGCTAAACAAAAGCAGGTCAAGTTTCTCATGCCTCATTATGAAGTAAAGGAGCATGTGTTTGGAAAACCACCCAAAGAGCCTACAGGAGCAGTTATCACCAGGAAACAACTGTTGGAAGGTTATGATGAAAATGCTGACAACATAGCAGCAAAAGCCAAATTATATTCTGAAGTAAGGAAAATGGGAAAGAAAGACGTGGCCTTAGTTACTAGCCGAAATCTAGCCCAGAACACACTGAACCTGGCCATGGCTACAAAGAGCAAAGCTACAGAGGTGAAACTAAATCTGGAAGACATCCCTATCCCTGATATCATTAAATTACACAAAGAGACAGGGGAAGTCATTTACAATAGGTTGCTGAAGGTTTTGATAGAGCTATCTAAAGTGAAGACCTTTAAGTCCAAGATCCAGAAGCAGTTGGGGCTCGAGAAAGCAGAAAACAAGTCCCTGAGAACGCAAGCAAAGAAGCACCAAACGCAGTTGCTAGCAAATGAGACTGAGGAGGATAGAAAGAAAAATGTCGAGGAATTGCTAAATGGGAAGGACCAAGAAATCCTGACATTAAAAAAGCAATTGAAAATCCCCGCCACTCAGTTGGCAAGTAGTTCTGAAATAGCGGAGCTGGAAGAGGAGAAAGAGAAATTGAAAGGAGAGTTGTTAGACTATAAGGAAAAGTTGGTGGAGCTTGAGGAAAGGGAAAAGAAAATGAAGTTTTATATAGCTTTTATAGAGACTAGTGCAAACTCATGGAAGGCTCGGTTTGAGGAGCTAGAGAGGAAGATGAAGACAAGGGAAGGAGCAGTGGGACAAGAGACCTCTACCTTTGTTGCGGCTGGGGACTTTTCCTTGGTAAGTCAGATAGCTGAGGCCATCCTGGAAGATGTTGGATTGGTCAAATTAGAGAAACAGGTTGCCAATTTGAGAGTTTTGAAGGATGCTGTAGAAAAACAAAGGGAGGCTTGGGAAACCAAGTACTAAGATGCACAGTCTGAACTTGATAACTTGAAGGAATAGGTAATAGGGAAAAAGGTGCTTCTGGAGGCTAGGAGAATCATATGGGATGACATCATAAAGTAGGCTGATGATCTAAGGCCATACCTAAATTTTATATTGGATAAAGGAGTGGTAGTAAAATTGGCTCAATAGGGTGTGACAGTGGCGAAAGAAAGGTTGAACAAGAAGCCTCTGGAACATGCCCAGAACGCAGTTGAATTTCTAGGTGGCCTATTAGATGAGCAAACTGCAGCTATAGACGTCCAGGACAGAGTGTCAATAATATTAATAGCTAAGAAGGTGATTAATAAACACCAGCAAGTCCAGGTTGTTAAGTCAAGAATTGATATCATATCAACCCAGGCGAGACTCTTTAGAGAAGTCTTCGATCCTTTGTTCATAAATGGGCTTCCTCCCTTTTGGGATGAAGATGGAACCATGCTCACGAAAGCTGAATACAGAGCTAAGTTGTGGGACCGCAGAGTGAGTGAAGATGGTATCCTTAGCAGTGATGCTCCTTTGACAGGTGGCACATTAGTTGATGCACTGAAGGGTGATTTTGAACTAGCAGCAACTTTCAGAGAGCCTAGAAATCTTCACAAGGGTTATTCATATACTGAACACACTGAGCTAAGAATATTGCTCAAAGAGCTTGCTTCTCAGGATTTACCTTCACCCGAACACTGGAAGCTGGTCGAGAAATATAGAAAACGAAGTTAAAACTAGTAGCGTGAAATGGTGCAGGGGAAACAAAAAAGCAGCTAGCGTGTATGTATCCAGGAATTGAAGAGCTCATGAAAGCAATCCGGCTAGCAGCAGCTACATTTTTGTATTTTTGTACTTTTGTTTAAAATAGTCAGACTATGTAGAGAAGAGGCTATGTAATTATAAATGGCAGTTAAAATCTGTCCCATAGATATTTGTTTAAGGATAGCAATAGCAAACGATGTCTTTTTTGGTTGTTAGATAGGTGTCAATCTGTTGTAACTAATTTCTATTGAGAAGGAGCCGAGTCTAGAGCTCAAGGACACCTATATATACAGTTGTAATCAGAGAAAAAAGGGTTGAAAAATCTTATGAGAAAGTATTTGTGTTTTGATGATCAGTTTGTAATACATTTTCTTGGAGCTGTTTAATAGAATTTGCAAAGCTTGATGCCTGTGGGTTTTGACAAGGATTCTTGTGTAATCGGTCTGGTAGTCTGTACCTTTCTTTTTCCCATGTGCAAATGTGTTTCTATCTTTTGTTATTCCATTCTGTGATATTTCCTTCATGCTTGGATCAGGGTGACAGTTAAGTAGAATTCATAGAGATTATGCTATGCTTAGCTTATTCCAAGTGTTTCACCAAATATATTTTGCTAAAGTTGATGTAGGATTCATCCTTGTTAGATGCCTTACATTGATGGACTGTTTCTTCTCTCTTTTGTTCCACAAATTTAAGGTCTTTGACTACTAGTTGCTTGCTACCTTGCCCTTGTGAATGCATTTGCTAAATATTTGTGAATAATGTTTGCAGAACCAGTTAAATGTGACTCCATCGCCCCAAATGAAATCCATGAGTTTTCAACCAAATAGCTCTTAAATCATTCTTTGTTCCATAAACAGAAATCTGATCTTCTGTGCGTTGTCGTAATTGAATATCTTTAATGTTGAATGCTAGTGTATGTTTTTGCTGATTGACACCTTTGAATATTTCCAGTATTCTATGAGTTTATAGAGAGAGCCCTCTCTGTTTATGTTTGATCAGAAGCATAAACCAAAGATTGGTTAGTGGTTATCCGAGATTACCCTCTTTCAGCCTTGGGGGTCAGTTTTTGTGTTCACAAATTGGCGTCGTTGCTGGGGAACGTGAGTTGTTTATCGAGCCTTGGAAGAACGACATACATGTCTGAAATTTCAAAGAATAAGAGAAATCCCTGTGGGCAAATAGAGATCTCCGCATTTTCAAGAAGGTTGAAGAAATTTTCCCTAGCGACTCCACTTATTGAGACAAGACAATTCAAGAAGACTCCACTGGAGAAAGATTAGTACGCCGAAATATACTACTGAAGAATTTCTGAAGTCACGCTGGCCCCAAGAAAGATTCATACGAGAGGTTTCATCATCCCTGGGAGAACGACAAAGGGGCATATATGAATGTTGATGGTGAACAACAATCAGACAATGAGCAGGTTGTACCATTCACCTGGCGACTCCACTCAAGATTCAATTCAAGTTGCAGACTCCACTGGAGAACGAGCTCAACCACCTTAAAAATGGAAGAATCAAGGTTCAGGTATTAAAGCATCAGTCCCTTCAAAGAAATCTTCTTCTTCTGTATCAATCTCCTTTTACCTCTATGTATATATATCAAGAAAATTTTGTTCCCCGAAGAACTCTAGGTCATGAGAGACTCTCTTTTGCATATCCTTCTCTAGATATTACAGATGTATATCCTCCTTCAAACCCTAGAGCTGATCCCATTCTTTCTTGTAAAACATACAAGATCCGTAGCTAGCCTTGCAATCCCCATGAGAATGAGGTTGAAGAATTTCCCCCTGTACATATTCCTTTTCCTCCTAGATCTCAACTGAGATATGGCCCTTTAAAGCTGCCCCCTTTTCTTCATGAATACCCTCCCAAATACCATAGATACCTTCCCAGATTTGATGGAGAATCCAAAAACCTAACTGCTGAGAAACATCTTCAAGGCTTTGAACATTTTTTGGATCTTTTTGAAGTGGAGCATGATGATGTTTGTATGAGGGATTTCGCCCAATCCTTCTAGGGAGATGTGAAGAAATGGTTTAGTCGTTTGCAACTTGAGTCTATAGACACATGGCATGGGTTTTATGATGTTTTCTTGGAATTTTGGGGTAAGAGAAGATCATGGGACCTAGTGCTTTCAGAATTTTACTCCATGAGAGTGCAGGAAGGGGAAATCATGTCCAGTTTTAACTGAAGGTTTGCAAGTTTTTATTATGATATGCCGAGGGAAATTCAATCCCTAGAGAATGCCGCCAAGTTACACTATGCATCTATCTTTCCTTCTAATTTATCTTTTCTTCTTTTGGAGAGAAGGTCTTCAAATCTGCAGCATATGTTTATTGATGCTTTGGAGGTTGCAGAAAACCTTAGAGTGTCTGGAAAATTATCAAGTAAAGATAATGATGAAAAGATTGAAGAGGAATCTGGATTCGAAAAGAGGCATGAACAAGGAGAACTTGCTTTGCATTCCATTTTTTCCTGGGATATACAAAGAGATGATCAGTCTGGTGATGTACCAGAAGAAGGTAATTCTAATTGGTTTAAGGAAAATTACAATAAGCCTGCTAAAATTTTTGGTGGTAATGATATTAAAAAGAATTTCAGTCCACCTAAGTATGATGAGTATGATGATTATGAAGAAGATTGCTTGGGTATTGAGTTAGCTGAAAACTTTACAAGTTCCAGGACAATTAGTGAAGAAAATCTGATCACTGTCCATGACCAAACCTCTGAAAATAAACATGTTGAAAGGGATTGATTACCCCTCTGTTATGCCTCATTGGAATTGATAAAACAAATAATCGGGGCTTCTAATAAAAAAAAAAGTCTAAAATGGAAAGCTTCCAATTCTTTTTTGAAAGTGAGGATAAAGAGGAGAGGCAAGTGTGTAATAAATCCCAAGAAGCAAAAATTTGCCATAGGAAAGAGAAGCACCAAACAGAAAATCAAATCCCTCTTTCACATTCAAAAATTTTCTATCAAGAAGAGTTTGTTGCGCTTAATTTTATCAAAAAATTTAATGATATTTCTACCGTGTTTGATAGAGAAGAGAAGGTTCCAAATTCTATGATTTTGGATAAAATTGGCGATGACCTTCATATCTATGCTCCCGAGAGGGATGAAAATTTTCTTCAGTTTTTCCAGTTGTCATATGATTTAGAAGAAGATCAGAATAGTCAGATGAGCTCTTCTCCATGTCATCCGACTTCAGATTCTTGTTGCCTAGAAGGAATTGTTTTCTTTAATACATTTGAAGGTCTTGATACCATTTCTATTGAAACCCAAGAAGAGCTTCAGTTCTATCAGGATGATGTACATATGTTTGATTGTCCAATGTCTTCTGAAAAAGAAAATCAATACGCTTTTCAAAATCTTTATGAAACTCAGTTTGGTAGATGGCAAGTAGGATTGCAGTTTGATTGGACTTGTTGTGACATAGATAATGTGAACAATCAGCAAGAAACCGCTGAAGAGGCTCTCATGATTGGTCATAAGGTTGTAAGACTCTTCCATTTTATTGAAGATCCTTTTGCTAAATTGCTGGAATTCAGAGAAGATGGAGGCTATGTCGTTCAGGAATGCAGGGATTGAAAAATATTTTCAGTTGTGGTTATCATTTGCTGAGTTCATTTTTCAGGTTGGAGAGGCTAAATCCGAATTTCAGTCTGGAAGTCATTTGCTTGACTGGCATCATTGGGAATATGTGATCACCTGAGTTGGTCCTGATGCTCATGCAAGTAGGGTAGGAAATCGGGTGTATATAAATAAGCTTGAAGGTCAAGCATTTTCATTAATTTCAATAATGTAAGATAGGTAGGAAGAATAAGTTTGCTTGTCAAGCGTTTTTAGTATATACAGTGATATTTGTTCAGTTGTGGTTTTCAGATGAAAGACAGATTGCAGGTTACAGTGGACAGGGTTGGGAGTCGCCCAATGGATTAGGAACTTAGTCTACGGGCATTCTTCTCTACCTCGTTGGGAGGATAGAATCCCCGTTGGAGCCAGTTGTTAGCACTCAAATTGTGCTGAATGTTATGGAAGCTTTTGGCGTGGGTGGAAAGAAGGTGATGATGGCTGAGATTGAATACCCTGAAGATCGATAGTCCCGAGACCACTACGCGAACGAAGATGTAGGAAATATAGCATAATGAGCGGGTGGTAATCGGCGGGCAAGTGAGGAAATCAATCGATGGCAAAGATTGGCATATAGAAAGATCTATAGCGCACAGTCCCCGCGATAATCCAACAAGCATGAAGCATGTTATGTTTCGAATCACCGCGGTCGAGTTATGTATCACGCAACTATCAATGGCACAGATTCACCAAGGAAAAATCAAAGGCCCGAGATCATCGCGCTGATTTTTCTTGGCGGTGATTTAACCGCATCTCAAATCGGCGCGGTCGGTGAAATTAAAACCATCAAACCGCCAAGTTTTGGGAGGGAAAAGATCAATGATGGGTATGGCTTTACCATCGCCACACTTGGAAGGATGATAAGGCATCCAACGTTATAAAAGTCGGAGTGGTGCAGAGACTTGGATTCCACCTGTATCAAATACGTCGGAAAGCGAAGGAACCTGATCCCGCAGAGCCGACCAACCAACCAAAAGTCCAGGAGGATTGTCCAGGTGTCAGACCACCAGGTTGGTTTTGTCTTTTCCTGTTTTCCGTGAAATTGTTTGAATGGCGGAAGTAGGAGATCCCTCTGGTGTTGAATCCCCATTCACCGGTCCCCGGTGGGAGGACAAATATGGTGACATATACGACACCATACTGGTAAACATCTCCTTGGATATGGCCAAAGAAAGGTTGGAGGTTATAAGGGGCAGGCGGATAGACGTCCACAAAGTTTATCAATCCTTCTTTCATCTGTTCACCACTACTCAGACCCCCAACTGTCCCGAATTCGTCGAGTGGTGTGCCACAAATTATTTCATCGAGCAGAAATTAATCCTAAACACCTCTGGAACTAAATCCCTCTGCTCAATAAAATCCCCGACTATTAGAAAGGCCTTAGCCATCCTTGATGAATTTGGTCAGAAAGCCCTGGAATACCGAAAGGAAGACCTAGTTCAGTACTTTCGTCTAGCCCCTGAGGAACTCAAATAGAGTTTTTACCACGATGCTCTAGTACCGAATGCTTTCTTCCCAGGTTCACCCTTCCCCAACGAGGTCATTCTGTTCAGAGAAGAGTCCAAATGGGTAATCTCCATGATAGCCCATTTTTTAGGGTTGGATAGCGACCAGGAGGTTCCAGAAACATTAGTTAGTTTAATGTTCATCTTGAGTTCCTGCCCTGTAGAGCAGACGGACTCTTCTTCTTTTGTCCAGACAGCATGCTTGAGGTTCGATGATGCCCTAGCTGAGAGTATCCATTCTCAGTTGATTGATTTCCCTAAGACAAGGTCATTCAGATTTCAGTCTTATTTGCTGAAGATGTTCCTAGTGGCAGTTAAAGACAGCCTGCAGATACCTGGACTGAAAATTACCAAAGAAATGTATTTAGATTACATGCATTTCATGAATGACTTGATGGCGCGGGTGTATCATGCCTTTTTCCAGAAAGGTTTTCCTAGAGTGCTTCCGGAGATGAAGGACTTGCTACAACCCCCTATGGAAAAAGGGTTTGGAGACTGGTTTATGCTAAAACAGGGAACCATAATTAGAATCTATGGTTTTTCACATCCACCATATGTACTCCCTACATTTCTAACACCTAGGTTGTTCCATCTGGAGTTCATAAGGCAGAAGCTGGAAGCTAAATGGGAACATTTCATAGATATCAAGAAGTCATCTAACATAAATTTCCCTTGGACCGTGGGTTCCTTTGTGATCAAGCACAAGACAGCCCTCTCAGTAGTAGAAAGGGTCGCGAAAGAGCTAGGACTCCCATCCCAAGCTGCATTGAACTATGATCCACATCACATAATTTCGGAAAGAAGGAGAGCAGCTGGTAGAAAAGGATATGATCATGTTGAGATGCCCGAAATTCCTGAGAAAGCCAATTGGTTGGAATATGTGGATCAAGGATCAGTGGAGGTTGATGATCTAGATGTCTCTCAAAATCCAAAATTCCTTATTCACGAAAAGGCCACTTCTTCGGGGGCTGTTAGCCCTATGGATGTAGATTGTGATCCCGAGAGAGCTGCTGAAAGGCAGAAGCTGGAGGGAGAAGGTCAACAAGTAGTGAAGATACAACAAGAGAAAGATAAGAAAAAGCAGGTCAAGTTTCTCATGCCTCATTATGAAGTAAAGGAGCACATGTTTGGAAAACTGCGCAAAGAGCCTACAGAAGCAGTTATCACCAGGAAACTGTTGTTGGAAGGTTATGATGAAAATCCTAACAACATAGCAGCAGAATCCAAATTATATTATGAAGTAAGGAAAATGGGCAAGAAAGACGTGGCCTTAGTTACTAACCAAAATCTGGCCCAGAACACACTGAACCTGGCCATGGCTACAAAGAGCAATGCTACAGAGGTGAAACTAAATCTAGAAGACATCCCTATCCCTGATATCATTAATTTACACAAAGAGATAGGGGAAGTCATCTACAATAGGTTGCTGAAGGTTTTGATAGAGCTGTCTAAAGTGCAGACCTTTAAGTCTAAGATCCAGAAGCAGTTGGGGCTCGAGAAATCAGAAAACAAGTCCCTGAGAATGCAAGCAAAGAAGCACCAAATGCAGCTGCTGGCAAATGAGACTGAGGAGGACAGGAAGAAAAACGTCCAGGAATTGCTAAATGGGAAGGACCAAGAAATCCTGACATTAAAAAAGCAATTGAAAATCCCTGCCACTCAATTGGCAAGTAGTTCTGAAATAGCAGAGCTGGAAGAGGAGAAAGAGAAATTGAAAGGAGAGTTGTTAGACTGTAAGGAAAAGTTGGTGGAGCTTGAGGAAAGGGAAAAGAAAATGAAGTTTGATATAGCTTTTATAGAGACTAGTGCAGACTCATGGAAGGCCCGGTTTGAGGAGCTAGAGAGGAAGATGAAGACAAGGGAAGGAGCAGTGGGACAAGAGGCCTCTACCTCTGTTGCAGCTGGGGACTTTTCCTTGGTAAGTCAGATAGCTGAGGCCAGCCTGGAAGATGTTGGACTGGTCATATTAGAGAAACTGGTTTCCAATTTGAGAGTTTTGAAGGATGCTGCAGAAAAACAAAGGGAGGCTTTGGAAACCAAGTTCCAGGATGCACAGTCTGAACTTGATAACTTGAAGGAACAGGTAATAGGGCAGAAGGTGCTACTGGAGGCTAGGAGAATCATATGGTATGACATCATAAAACAGGCTGATGATCTAAGGCCATACCTAAATTTTATATTGGATAAAGGAGTGGTAGTAAAATTGGCTCAACAGGGTGTGATAGTGGCAAAAGAAAGGTTGAACAAAAAGCCTCTAGAACATGCCCAGAACGCAGTTGAATTTCTAGGTGGCCTATTAGATGAGCAAAATGCAACTATAGACGTCCAGGATAGAGTGTCAATAATATTAATAGCTAAGAAGGTGATTAATAAACACCAACAAGTCCAGGTTGTTCAGTCAGGAATTGATATCATATCAACCCAGGCACAACTCTTTAGAGAAGTCTTCGATCCTTTGTTCGTAAATGGGCTGCCTCCCTTTTGGGATGAAGATGGAACCATGCTCATGAAAGCCGAATACAGAGCTAAGTTGTGGGACCGCAGAGTGAGTGAAGATGGTATCCTCGGTAATGATGCTCCTTTGACAGGTGGCACATTAGTTGATGCACTGAAGGGTGATTTTGAAATGGCAACAACTTTCAGAGAGGCTAGAACTCTTCACAAGGGTTATTCATATACTGAGCACACTGAGCTGAGAATATTGCTCAACGAGATCGCTTCTCAAGATTTACTTTCACCCGAACACTGGAAGCTGGTCGAGAAATATGGAAAAGCGAAGTTAAAACTGGTAGCGTGAAATGGTGCAGGGGAAACAGATAAGCATCTAGCGTATATGTATCCAGGAATTGAAGAGCTCATGAAAGCAATCCGACTAGCAACAGCTACATTTTTGTATTTTTTTACTTTTGTTTAAAATAGTCGGACTATGTAGAGAAGAGGCTATGTAATTATAAATGGCAGTTAAAATTTGTCCCATAGAAATTTGTTTAAGGATAGCAACAGCAAACGATGTCCATTTTGGCTATTAGATAGGTGTCAATTGGTTGTAACTAATTTCTGTTGAGAAGGAGCCGAGTCTAGAGCTCAAGGCCACCTAGATATACAGTTGTAATCAGAGACACAAGGGTTGAAAAATATTATGAGAAAGTATTTGTGTTTTGATGATCAGTTTGTAATACATTTTCTTGGAGTTGTTTAATAGAATTTGTAGAGGTTGATGCCTGCGGTTTTTGACAAGGATTCCTGTGTAATCAGTCTGGTAGTCTGTACCTTTCTTTTTCCCATGTGCAAATGTGTTTCTATCTTTTGTTATTCCATTCTGTGATATTTTCTTCATGCTTGGATTAGGGTGACAGTTAAGTAGAATTCATAGAGATTACGCTCTGCTTAGCTTATTCCAAGTGTTTCACCAAATATATTCTTCTAAAGTTGATGTAGGATTCATCCTTGTTAGATGCCTTACATTGATGGACTGTTTCTTCTCTCTTCTGTTCCACAAATTTAAGCTCTTTGACTACTAGCTGCTTGCTACCTTGCCCTTGTGAATGTGTTCGGTAAATCTTTGTGAATCATGTTTGCAGAACTAGTTAAATGTGACTCCATTGCCCCAAATGAAATCCATGCGTTTTCAACCAAATAGCTCTTAAATCATTCTTTGTTCCATAAATAGAAATTTGATCTTTTCTGCATTGTCATAATTGAATATATTTAATGTTGAATGCTAGTGTATGTTTTCGCTGATTGACACCTTTAAATATTTCCAATATTCTATGATTTTATAGAGAGAGCCCTCTCTGTTTATGTTTGATCAGAAGCATAAACCAAAGATTGGTTGTTGGTTACCTGAGATTACCCTCTTTCAGCCTTGGGGGTCAGTTTTGGTGTTAACACACAGCAACCATATAGATGTTTAGCATAATCTATGGAGCATCAGATCCTTGATCATTGTATCCCTAGGTGTATATTGTATGCATCCTAGTACTAGTGTTGAGCACCATCTATGGAATTGCACTTGTGTAACTCCCACTTAAAAGTGTTGAGCATAAGCTCTGAATAGCACTGGAGTTACCTCACTTAAAAGTGTTGGGCCTGAAAAAATATGAATAACATGAAAACTCATCACATTACTAATGTCGAGCCAAAAACTCTGAAGCATTAGTAATCATTTTTTTCAATTGATTAAATGAATCATCTTTCTTTCTCATCAAAGACTATTTGGTACTGCCACTCAATGAGGGACCGAGCATGCAAAGGGATTAGAACAACCTATTAGTTGACCGACCAAATCCACTAAAGGATAAAATAAAGAAATCCTATGATTAAATAAAGAGTTGGAAATATATATATAACATATGTGTAAAAGGATAAATAAACTAAAGAGTTGAACATATATATATATATTATGAACTAAATAAATAAACTAAGAGTTCTATTGCAAACATAAATATATAAATAACTAAGAGTTCGGTTATAAGAGATTAATAACTAAAGTGATATTTAATTATATAAATTATTAAATTATTAAATAAATTATAACTAAGAGTTAAGAGTGTAAAGACACTAAAATTCTTGTTAAGACAAAGCTGTCAAGTCAAGTAAACAAAACCATCTCAAGTCCAAAACCCTAGGTTGCACCCTCGCCAAAATATTTATAAATAGAAGGATGGTACAAAGAGATGGGTGCTGAATAATGAGATTGGAGATTCCAAGTCTTGCATCTAGAGAGTACAAATTAAGTACTCCTCACTAAGAAAAGATAAGAACAGTGTTTCCCTAGGTCTTCTAGCCTCATTGCATGCTCGATCTAGCACAGGGGTGATCCATTAAATGAACCAGGAACGGTTCGGGATCTATGGATGGGAGGAACATGGAAGTTCTAAAGTTAGTTGGCCACGTCATTACAGGACTAATAAGTATTTTCTCTAAATATGTGTTCGTATTTTGGAGCTTAAAGAGGTAATACAAGCAGTATCTCCACAAGTAAGTGTTATAAATATTTTCTGTCTTGTTTTTCATAAGGAGATTTATAGGAAGAATTTTTAAGTGAAAGGGTTATAGATTTACATATCATGTTGCAATTCCTTATCATTTAATATTTTTATCAGTTACTTGGTCATCGACAAAACAGGTTAGTCATGACGCACAAGGGTTTATAAAGTTATTATGCTACTGTAGAATAAAATCTAGGTTTCAAACATAATCAAAAAACCTCTTCCATCAAACCAAAATACTCATCAGAAATAAACCATTTTCTGTTATAATTTTTATAGATGCATTTCATTCAAAGAAAAACCATGCATAAAATTTAAAATTAATCCATATCGAAAACAAAGGAATCCTAAAATAAATTAATGTTTCTTTCACCCAAGCCTGGCTTGGAAAATTCTTAATATGCCATCCATATAAACCCTACATTCTAACTGTCCACGCAAATCATCAAACAAAAACTACAATCTCGTAATATTTCCACCAGATCAAAGGTCCTCCCATTCATTTTAAAACATAGGGTAATCTACCAATTAAAACAAACAAAAAATACCTTCCCATATTTCGTTTCACAGTCAAGAGTTTTTCCGCATTCACCCAACCCAGGATAGAATTTCGTGGAGGATTCGCTCTAGCAGAGCTCGCTATTTCTAGATATCAGTGACATGTTTTGAAACTTTAAAAAAAATGATGTACAAGTCAAAAATCATGCAGAAGTCAAACCATAACTATAAAACTAAATAAAATAATTATCCAGAGAACAGAGTAGTAAATAGGGACACATATTTACCAACATAATTAAATTACAAAACCAAAATGTTAAACATCGTAGGAATTCCATATCTAGTTCTTCATTCAGATTTACCCCAAAAAAATAAGATTTTAAAATTAAATTTTACACAGGACTGAAGTCTATCTCTCCCCCAATACATTACATAGAAATTGCCTCTACAGGATAAGCCACGTTTTTTCCAAAACTGAAAACAGAGCAATAGACCTTGAGTTTCCCTTAATTAAAAGATCCTCTCAGAATCTGAGAGTTCTGTGCATAAAAACGAAAATGCCCAAACCCTTGTCACTCCAGGGGCGTAGCACAATCATCCTTCGAAAACCAAGCACACAATAGGAACACTCTCCCAGTAGAAAAGAAGGGAAAGGTTGAGGGACATGAACTTACCACACTCAAAGAAAACGCCCAAAATCAAACCCCTACACCTACAACAACCAAAATGAATACATTAGAACCTTTTGAAAATAGAGATTTAAAATATAGTTAAAATATAAAACAGAAGTAGTAAGGATCTATAGACTTTACCTGAGCGATTTTACTTCTCCATCCATGGCACCTCAAAACAAGAACACGACCATCCTTCCAACCCAGTATTAAAACTTAGCATTTCCACATGATTTTTCCCCTCCATCAAATGATAAGTCATGACCGCACATTTTACTCTCTTCCCAACATAGATGAAATGATACCCAAACCAAGCTGAAACAGGATACACTAACACCCCAACCCAGTGCTGCCAAAACAAAGAAGAGGAAGCATTAAGCTTCACATCCATTCCATATTAACTCAATGACTAGGAGTACCCCGCACTAGAATCACTAGTATGAGCCCAACATACATGGCTAAGGTAGATCGTTCCTTTCACATGGATGCATTCCAAGCACCACCAAACCCCACTCCACTATCATTCCACTCCATCCCTTCATTAGAACTTAGCATAGCACTCACAATATCTTTAGCGCATGAGAAAAGGAATAAATATCATCTTAGCTTAGGTAGATATTATAGGTAGAAAACCTTAGCCAGGTAGAGAGTAGTTTCTTCTTTTGGATTAAACAAAGAGTTTTAAACCTGGAAATTATCACATGGTCTTGGGATATTCGTATCCAATAGAGAGTTTACATTGCCATACTTTTCATTTTAGTACCCTTTGGTTTTGATCCAAGCTTTCAGGAACCATGTAAGAGTTAAAAAGAATGACTTAGATTTCTAGCTAAGTAAGTTCAGTACCTTCCATACCTTTCAAAATCTATCCATAGAAGTAAAACAAAATGAACAAGGAGACACTAGTAATAATTAAAATAAAACTTAGCCATACAAACAACCAACGTAGGGACAATTAGATAAATAATTCAATAGGATATTTAAAAGAACTCATCATTATATTCCCAGTGCTGAATTTAATTTTACAAAGATCATTTTACCCAATTAAAAAGACACATTCAATTTGTTTTTAGTAGTGTATTTTAGGGACATTACAAGTGGTATCAGAGCCCAGGTTCAAATACTCGAGAAATTTTGAGCTTACTACTTGAAAAAAATCCGCTGCAAAAAAGTATTTTCAAATTTTACTTATGATTTTATAAAACTAAAAAGAGGACTGGCTGCCTAAGTCTAGGAACTATAACAGAACTGAATCATTAACACAGAGAAGAACAACAATCGAGACAGAAACTTGGATTCACCTCCTCAAGAAGAGGAGCTAGTGGTAGAATTAAATAACAGCATCAGGACAGCCAAGCCATCCGAGCTACTGAAAACAATACAGAGTCGAGTTACAACACTATGACCTATGGACTCGCAAACGTGCAAGTACATTTCGTACTCTATACAGTATTTAAATGTAAGATGCTTGCTAGTAGAGATTTACCTTATCGGTAGTTGCTTATATTATTAACATACATGACGTAGCAAGTATCAGTTAAACTAGTATATCATTAAATGTTGGTTTATATGCTATAGTCAAGCAAGTAGAAAGGATTACATAGGAAAAAAAATTGTTTTAAAACCCTAGGTCCTATGATGAAATTCAGCTCCAATTAAAATGATAGGGTCTAAGCCTTTAGTAGAATGAACCTAAGAATAAAGATTGATATGTTTACCTCCTATATGACCAAAGAGTCATGAGGTATGTATGCATAACAGTAATGGTTATACTTAGAGACAAACTTCAAGAAACCCTAAGCGTAAGTACCACAAAACTATGTAAAAAGGATATAGTGCATCTACAAAAATAGTATGGTATAAGTGACTATAATTAAGAAGCATGACGTAAGTCGATTATAAGGAATAATTTAAACCTAGAATAAAATTCATGATTAATAATGGCATGAAAAGGGTTCCAAAACTTAGCAAGACTAGTTAGACGCATCGTAGGTGCATTGGTCATTAATATTTGAAACAATGCTCGAGAATATTATCACATGTGTTGTGTCATCAATCGTAAGTACTAAAGAAGCATAAAATGAGCTCCGAGACTCGAATATGTGATAAACAAGTGGTCAGAAATGTCGCAACGTGACCTGTTTTGGGATAAAACAGGAGAGCGAACTTGTACGGCGTGCCACGTGTCACTGTTTTAACTTCGGCCTCTGAAATTTTTTTTTGAGATATCTCGGCCTGTTACCTTTCCATCCTGACAGGTCTGACCTCAATTGGACTCTCTGAGAGAGAGTTATGCCAAATGTCGCAACGTGACCTGTTTATGGGATAATACAGGAGAGCGAACTTGTACGGCGTGCCACGTGTCACTGGTTCAACTTCGGCCTCTGAAAACGTTTTCTGAGATAGTAAAGACTGTGTACTACCTGTCACTTTTTACGAAATTTCATTTGGAGCTTCCTAGCCCAAGATATGACCTTTTTCCCAAGGTCACCTGATTTTGACTCAGATCTGGAAGAGGCAGAAACCCTATATTGTACAGATCATAAATCACAAAGTACAATGAATTAGAGGTTGTCCTTTGGACACAATATACCTGGAGATCTTAGCTTCGGCCTGTAACAATTTCAGATCCGAAAACTTCGCCAAAACGGATTTATAGCGAAAGTGCTACGATGATTGGTTTTTGCTATATCAAGCCCTAGCATCGTAAGTGCAACAAGTGTCATACATGCCATATCATGCCTTCTTTCAGGCTAGCTCTGATACCATGTTAAATTTTCAGAATTTACTTCAATCTGATCTAGGATCTTAACTGAGAGAACAACATGTACAGCATATCTACAGCATATCAATCATGGAGACAATAATGCAAGCACACAAGAGACACAAAGATTTACTTGGGGAAAACCATAAAGGTGAAAAACCCCAATAACATCCTCAGAGATAGATAGAGCAATGATACAACCAACCAAGAGAGATAGCCATAACCTAGCAGCAGTCCTCCTCCTCCATAAGTGCGCCTCTCCTCCTTGAGAGCATGTGTGAGAAGTGAGTGAACAAATAGAGTGCCTCCCGCACTCTATTTATACTTGACTTGACTTGCCTTCTTACCTAACTCATGTCGGCTCGAACTTAACCACATAACATAATGCTGACTGGGCCGACCCCGAATAGGGTGGTCTAATAACCCTTTGACCCACATGGCCGACCCCCAATAGGGTGGTCTAATAACCCTTCGACCCACATGACTTATACAGGGCCGACCCCAACAAGGTGGTCTAATAACCCATCAAGTATAAGTTATGACACTTACAATATAAATGACGACACTTCCGTATAGAGGAATAATACCATCTCTATAGGAATACAATATACATATATGTGAAATACATTCCGAAGTTACATATACATCAACACTCCCTCTTAACTAGGAAGGTATTTCTCAGCACAGTTCTTCTAGCACAAGTCATCTTCTCTGGATCATCGTCACTGGATAATCGTCATCGATTCATCATCATCGTCACTGCTGCTGCTATCTCAATCAATCTCTGAATCTACTCGTCATAGGAAGTTCTACAGAGCCAGTCCTTTTTCATACTGGATGTAGGCCCACCACCTGCAGGTCTTCGTCATCACTGGCCATACTGTGGAATCCTCAGTACTTTTACGTACGTCACAAAACCTCGCAAGAGCATCCCATGCTGTTACGAGCACACAGCTCTACCTATAGGATCTCCCAGGGCAACGAATTACATGTGACCTCACCACAAAACCTCGTAAGAGCATCCCAGGCTGTTACGAGCACACAGCTCTACCTATAGGATCTCCCAGGGAAACGAATTACATGTGGTCATGGCAAAACCTCGCAAGAGCATCCCAGGACTGATTACGGGCACACAGCCCAACCTATTGGATCTCCCAGGGAAACGAATTACATGCCATAGGACAAAACCTCGCAAGAGCATCTGCCAGATATCCCAGGGCAACGAATTACATGCCATAGGCAAAACCTCGCAAGACTATCTGCAGATCTCCCAGGGCAACGAATTACATGTCCTCCTAGAGAAAAACCTCGAAAGAGCATTTTCCAGATGTCCCAGGGCAACGAATTACATGCCATAGGCAAAACCTCGCAAGACCATCTGCAAATCTCCCAGGGCAACGAATTACATGCTCATCTGCACAACCTGATCCACGGCCACAGAGTATCAACCTGATACTCACCATACATCATCCTGATGTATCCATGATCATCCTGATCATCATCACTGCAACGTCCTGCTGCATGTCATCTGGAGCAACATCCTGAAGCTCGTCATCTATGATCATCTGATCATCATCACTGCAACGTCCTGCTGCATGTCATCTGGAGCAACATCCTGAAGCTCGTCATCTATGATCATCCTGATCATCACTGCAACATCCTGCTGCATGTCATTTGGAGCAACATCCTGAAGCTCGTCATCTATGATCATCCTGATCATCACTGCAACATCCTGCTGCATGATCCACCTGATCATCAATGCATCTACCTGATGCATACCAAGTATCTACCTGATACATATCATCATACATGATCCTCCTGATCATCAATGTATCCACCTGATACAAATACATGATACATATCATCATACATGATCCTCCTGATCATCAATGCATCTACCTGATGCATACCAAGTATCTACCTGATACATATCATCATACATGATCCTCCTGATCATCAATGTATCCACCTGATACAAATACAGATACATGTTCCAAGCATCCAACATGATGCATATACAAAATATGTACACATGATCAACTGATCATATCCAGCATCCAACATGATGCATACATACATAAATGATCCAACTGATCATATCCAGCATGCAACATGATGCATACATACATAGATTATCCAACTGATCATATCCAGCATCCAACATGATGCGTACATACATACATAAAAATGATCCAACTGATCATATCCAAGCAGAAACCAGAACATCATCCTGATGCCCATTATCCAGCGCTTACATCCACAGCCATGTGAAGGATCCTCCTTCCAACATGCTTGGAATGGCTTCAGCAAATGTGTCCATCACTTCTTCCTCGAAGTGTCCTCGATCTGAAGAACGCCAAGCCTCTCTCTGAAGTACTCGAACTTCACTCTAGCTAGCGGCTTCGTCAGCACATCTGTAATCTGCTCGTCTGTCGCAACATATAGGAGCTTCAAAGCTCCTCTTTGCACCATATCCCTGATATAGTGATATTTGATCTCTATGTGTTTCGACCTGTCATGAAACACTGGGTTCTCGGATAGCTTCACACAACTCTAGTTATCACAGAAGATACCAATAGCATCCAACAGGAGATCAAATAACTCAGACAGTAGCTTCCGTTGCCATACTGCCTCGCAACTAGCTGAGCAGGCTGCAACATATTCTGCCTCAGCTGTACTCAGTGCTACGCAGGACTGCTTCCTGCTAAACCAAGAGATCACACCTGATCCCATACTGAAGCAACACCCAGATGTGCTCTTCCTATTTGCAGCACTGCCATCCCAATCTGAATCAACATAACCCTGTAGGTTAAACTTTTGATTCGCCTCATACTTGAGCCCATAATCCACTGTACCCTTCAGGTACCTCAGAACATGCTTTACAGCAACCAGGTGAACACTCCTCGGATCCGTCAGGAACTGGCTCAATGTGTTCACAGCCAAGCAAATATCTGGTCTCGTGTTCGTCAGGTACATCAAGGACCCAATAATCTGACGTTACATAGAAACATCAACTGGCTCAGATGAAGCATCACAAAGAAGCTTCAGATTCGATGCCATAGGTGTGGTCATGGCCTTGCAATCCATCATCCTGAACCTCTTCAGGATCTCTACTGCATACTTCCCTTGTCCAAGGAAGATTCCTTCTGCACTCTGCCACACCTCCATGCCAAAACCAAATAGTGCATCATCCCCAAGTTCTTCATCTCGAACTCGATAGTAAGCTTCCGCTGCGTGTCGGCAATCAATCTATCTTCACCATACCAAGTTCTGCACATATATGATTTCCTATCATGTGTCTCAGAACCAAGTGGCTGCTCCACATACACTTCTTTTTCAACTACACTATTCAAGAAAGCTGTCTTGAATCCATCTGGTGTATCTTCTATTTCATCACTTTTATATTTCTCAATGCTGCCATCTGCAACATGCTTGATCTGATAGTTCCATTTGGAAGTCATAGAAAACTTCCCTTCATGTCTTGGGATTACATCCCAAACATCATTCTTCATGATCGACGGATCATGGCATTCCATTTCTTCATCTCAGATCCTGGGAACTTCAATATCTTCAATAGATATCTTTGTTGCTAGAACAAATGTTGTAATTCTTCTTTTGTAGGAGATGGCATACGATCTTTCCTACACAACAAGTTAAATTGCATAATTAGAAAACATCTCATAGTTTTCAGAACAAATTCTTACACATAAAGAAATATGCCATACAGTCATGCAATTATCTTAGCCAATGCTTCAATACAACATTTATCCATATTCCGTAACTTTCTAGATGCCTTCCAATCTCTACCAGAACATTGTTAAGAGTGTGCACAACTCCCAACATGTCAGCAAAGAGGTTTCATACTAGATAAGTAGCAATGGAATGTTGTACAGTTCCATAGGCCACTTACCCATGCATATTAGGAGTATACTATTCATTAATGCAATTATTCTAATATGTATAATACACAACCTAATTCTAGGAACATCAGTATATACATTTTTGAATAGTATTATTTAAGAAATGACAATTCAAATACTTATCTTTGTTTGTTCGTTGGGTGGACTCCCTCTGAGTCTTCGCTTCCTTGCAGGAGCTACTGGAGTCCTAATCTGAAGTAGCTTCTTCTACATCTTTTGATGTGGAATGTAGAGAGATGGTCAACTCCCTCTGAATAATTGCATCCTTGAATAAACCACTGGAGTGTACTCCCTCTTGATCTTTTCTTCCTGGATTACCTGTTCTTGAACTCATATTCATCCTTGGTCCCTATGCATGCTTATTAGTATCATGATTAAATCATACATATACTATTAAAGCACAATAATCTCAAGCATGTATAGTCATGATCATTTCAAACAGAAATAATAAGCATTAGCATTCAAGGTTTATGTAGGATTCTTATGGTTAGTTAAAGCATAAGAAACATAACGTGTCTAAACCTATAATTACTCAAAGCTATGACTCTTCGGGTTAGTCATATCATCAATCAAGAGAAGAGATATAATATGCATAAGACCATGACTATTCAAACCTATGGTTTCATGATTCTTCTGGTTAGTCAAATCAATCAATATAAGAGACATATTATTTTACTTATATTCCTATTTGACCATAGGACTTTTCTGGTTAGTCATATCATTAAACAAAGTAAAAAGCATAATATGCCTAAACCCATGATTACTAACTTCAATGAATAATCATAATCAATCATGCCAAGTATACTTATATAAAGGATCTTATCACAAGATGAGATTGTAACTTGATATAGGAAAAACATACCTGGATTAGCATGCTAGCTAGTTATGTCTTAACATACTCACATGATGTCTTCTTGTTCTTCCTCAATGACTTGTGCTAGTAACCTGTATATCTCATAAGTTAACCATTGCAAAACCAAGTTATGCATACCTCATAAATGGATCTTCTATGAGATCCATGACAATGGATGAATCTTTGTCCTCATGTTATCATGATCATATGTTCTTGGACCAGAACATGATTTGTCTTTCTTGGTGTACCTTTCATGTTAGTAGACAACATAAATCTCATACAACACCATAATGCATTAGTACAATCATAAGTGTCAACACCCTAACCAATGAATATCTTCTATCATGCATTCATAATTTTGTTAAGGTGATACGACAAATTTAAAATCAAAATTGTACTAACCGTAATAACATGAAGACAAACATACCATAAACCATAAACTTAATCATGGACAAATATCGAAACATACCTCGATGAGTCATACCTGTTAAGGTCGCTTGTAATCTTCTTATGTAAGGCCTTGGCCTCATCTCCCTCTGAAATAGGAACTTCTTTCACTTATGCAGGTGATCAATCCATCTTCTTCTAGGATTAACCCAATCCACTTGATTTGCAAGAACTGGACCTTGAGCTGGATATGGGTTTGTCAGAGAAACCCCAAAAATTCAAACTTTGAATTTCAACCTTCCGAAAGCATAGGAATATGCGCCTTGATGAGCTGATCAAACTGGTATATTCAGAATTTAAAACTGCAAAGTTTCACTCCTCAATTTTGCCTTTGAAACTTCCGAAATCACTGTACATGACCCTGAACTGGGGTTTGATGAAGCCCACTCTTCTTCCCAATCAAAATGTTTGATCCAAAGCTCTAAGCTTCTATTTTTCCAAGGAGCTTCCAGCCGTGGTCACAGATTTCAAAAATTTCCATTTTTACAGAAGCCCTAATTTTCCACTTTTCTGATCAAAGTCCCGAACTAGGGTCTAATCAAGCCTGGCCTTCTGCCCAACCAAAAATTCTGATCTTGGTCTCTAAATTTCTATTTTGATGAGTAGCATCCAGCCGTGGTCTCCGATTACAAAAATTCCAACTTTCTTCAGAGCCCTAAATTCCGGAAGCCATGAATGAAGGTACCAAAAAATAATTCTGTTTTGACAGAAATATGTACCTGATTGTTTCTGGTGTAACTCCGAAATTTTTGATCCACAGGGTCTGAAAAGGTTTCCTGAGATAGCCTGACCTGTTATCTTTCCATCCTGACAGGTCTGACCTCAATTGGATTCTCTGAGAGAGAGTTATGCCAAATGTCGCAACGTGACCTGTTTTGGGATAAAACAGGAGAGCGAACTTGTACGGCGTTCCACGTGTCACTGTTTTAACTTCGGCCTCTGAAAAAGTTTTCTGAGATAGCTAGGCCTGTTACCTTTCCATCCTGACAGGTCTGACCTCAATTGGACTCTCTGAGAGAGAGTTATGCCAAATGTCGCAACGTGACCTGTTTATGGGATAATACAGGAGAGAGAACTTGTACGGCGTTCCACGTGTCACTGGTTCAACTTCGGCCTCTGAAAACGTTTTCTGAGATAGTACATACTGTGTACTACCTGTCACGTTTTACGAAATTTCATTTGGAGCTTCCTAGCCCAAGATATGACCTTTTTCCCAAGGTCACCTGATTTTGACTCAGATCTGGAAGAGGCAGAAACCCTATATTGTACAGATCATAAATCACAAAGTACAATGAATTAGAGGTTTTCCTTTGGACACAAGATACCTGGAGATCTTAGCTTCGGCCTGTAACAATTTCAGATCCGAAAACTTCGCCAAAACGGATTTATAGCGAAAGTGCTACGATGACTGGTTTTTGCTATATCAAGCCCTAGCATCGTAAGTGCAACAAGTGTCATACATGCCATATCATGCCTTCTTTCAGGCTAGCTCTGATACCATGTTAAATTTTCAGAATTTACTTCAATCTGATCTAGGATCTTAACTGAGAGAACAACATGTACAGCATATCTACAGCATATCAATCATGGAGACAATAATGCAAGCACACAAGAGACACAAAGATTTACTTGGGGAAAACCATAAAGGTGAAAAACCCCAATAACTTCCTCAGAGATAGATAGAGCAATGATACAACCAACCAAGAGAGATAGCCATAACCTAGCAGCAGTCCTCCTCCTCCATAAGTGCGCCTCTCCTCCTTGAGAGCATGTGTGAGAAGTGAGTGAACAAATAGAGTGCCTCCCGCACTCTATTTATACTTGACTTGACTTGCCTTCTTACCTAACTCATGTCGGCTCGAACTTAACCACATAACATAATGCTGACTGGGCCGACCCCCAATAGGGTGGTCTAATAACCCTTTGACCCACATGGCCGACCCCCAATAGGGTGGTCTAATAACCCTTCGACCCACATGACTTATACAGGGCCGACCCCAACAAGGTGGTCTAATAACCCATCAAGTATAAGTTACGACACTTACAATATAAATGACGACACTTCCGTATAGAGGAATAATACCATCTCTATAGGAATACAATATACATATATGTGAAATAGATTCCGAAGTTACATATACATCAACAACGAGAAACCTCGGAACACACATAAATGGTCTTGTACTACACAATAGTATAAGACCACAATCCTTGTAAAGGTATTCATTTATGATTGTTGGAATAGGCCCGAGATAAATTACCATGGCCGCATCCTATTCTCATGGGTTGAAATTCTAATTAGATTCATGCTATGCTTCCTTTGTGTGTTCAATTTATTTTACAAGATCTACAAAAAGGGAAAATAAATAAACCTTGGAACTACCCTACATTAGTAATAAAGATAGAAAACTTATTTTGTGATTGAGTGAATACACAAGGGACCTAGATTGATAAAATCTTCATTGGTGTTGAGCAGTAAAAATATCTGGAGCACTTGTTGAGTGAGTGTTGAGCAGTAAAACTTATGGAGCATTTAGAATCATTATGATTAACTGATGTTGAGATAGAAACTCTGGCCAAGCATCAGTAACCCCTTAACTACTATTAAACTAGATTGATAAATATTATGTAACGTTATGCTTGGGAACGCCTAGATTGACAAATCCTATTTGGGTATTGAGCTGGTATGCTCCAGCACACCAAGAGTTGTGTATACTCATGTTATGCACATTTATGCTTAGATTATGTATGTATTATGTTATGTTCATGAACAGTTCATGTTATGAGCATTGATATGATTTCTTTTTGAGGAAGGAAAGTAGAGAATGACTAAGGGTACTTGGAAAAGAAGTGTCATGTCAAGACTTTTGAAAATATTATCTTAGATCATGATCATGTATGAATGATAGATGTGTAGGTAGAGGTAATTAACAAGTAAAGATTTGTAAGAAGATAAAACTCTAAAAAGAGTTGCCATAAAAAGGAAACAACATGATGTTGCATGGGAAAATTATTACTTATGTTCTAATTGATTTTTTTTAAAAAGCATATGTATGAATGTGTTTTATGATTAAATGCTAGGAACAACTTGTGTTTTTTATGAAAATTATAAGTATGAAAAGCAAGAAACGTCAAGGAGATCTGAAAATATGTCAAAGCAAGAAACATAGCTAAAGAGACCACATGGGAGAATGAAACCACGTTGAAAGAGGCTTACCTCGCCTTGTATTTGGGTTTCATCTAGAATCCCTAACACTGGGACGGTGTTGTTCTAAGCGGGGAGGGAAGTAATATCCCGAGGCTTTGACCTTGTATTAGGTGTTGAGCGTAACCTCTAGACCACATGGATGACCTTTTATTATGTGTTGAGCGTAATCTGTAGACCGCATGGAGCAATTTTATTATGTGTTGAGCGTAAGCTTTGGAGCACATGGATGACCTTTTAGTATGTGTTGAGGGTAAGATATGGATCGCATGGAGGAATTTTATTATGTGTTGAGCGTAAGCTCTGGAGCACATGGATGAATTTTATTATGTGTTGAGCGTAAGCTCTAGAGCACATGGAGGACTTTTATTATGTGTTGAGTGTAAGATCTGGAGCACATGGATGACTTTTATTATGTATTGAGCGTAATCTCTGGAGCACATGGAGGAATTTTATTATGTGTTGAGCGTAAGCTCTGGAGCACATGGAGGAATTTTGTTATGTATTGAGTGTAAGCTCTAGAGCACATGGATGACTGTTATTATGCGTTGATCATAAGATATGGAGCACATGGATGAATTTTATTATGTGTTGGGCATAATCCCTAGAGCACATGGGTTACTCTATTATGTGTTGAGCGTAAGCTCTGGAGCACATATATAACCACACAAGATGATTAATAAGTGTTGGGCATAATCCCTGGAGTACACCAACCATATAGATGTTGAGCATAAGCTCTGGAGCATCGGATCCTTGATCATTGTATCCCTATGTGCATCTTGTATGGATCCTAGTACTAGTGTTGAGCACAATATCTGGAATTTCACTAGTGTAACTCCCACTTAAAAGTGTTGAGCATAAGCTCTGAATAGCACTGGATTTACCTCACTTAAAAGTGTTGATCCTAAAAAAATCTAAATAGAACGAAAAATCATCACATTACTAATGTTGAGCCAAAACTCTTTAGAATTAGTAATCATATTTTTTCAATTGATTAAATGAATCATCTTTCTTTCTCATCAAACTTGACACTCAATGAGGGACCGAGCATGCAAAGGGATTAGAACAACCTATTAGTTGACCGACCAAATACAATAGAGGATAAAATAAAGAAATACTATGATTAAATAAAGAGTCGGAAATATATATATATATATATTAATAAAAGATAAATAAACTAAGAGTCATAAAAGATAAATAAACTAAGAGTCACACACACATATATATAATATATATAATAAAGGATAAATAAAAGAGTCACACACACACACATATATAGATGTGTATATAATATATGTGTAAAAGGATAAATAAACTAAAGAGTCGAACATATATATATATATATATATATATGAACTAAATAAATAAACTAAGAGTTTTATTACAATCATAAATATATAAATAACTAAGAGTTCAGCTATAAGAGAATAATAACTAAAGTGATATTTAGTTATATAAATTATTAAATAAATTATAACTAATAGTTAAGAGTGTTAAGACACTAAAAGGCTTGTTAAGACAAAGCGTTCAAGTCAAGTAAACAAAACCATCTCAAGTCCAAAACTCTAGGTTGTAGTCTCGCCAAAATACTTATAAATAGAAGGACGGTACAAAGAGATGGGTGTCGAATAATGATATTGGAGATTCCAAGTCTTGCATCCAAAGAGTATAGATTAAGTGCTCACTAAGAAAAGATAAAAACAGTGTTTCCCTAGGTATTCTAGTCTCATTGCATGCACGATCCAGCTCGGGGGTGATCCCTCAAACGAACTAGGAACGGTTTGGGATCTATGGTTGGGAGGAACGTGGAAGTTCCAAAGTTAGTCATCCACATCATTACACGACGGATAAGTATTTTCTAAAAATATGTGTTTGTATTTTGTAAGTTAAAGAGATAATACAAGCAGTATTTCGACAAGTAAGTGTTATAAATATTTCCTATGTCTTGTTTTTCATAAGGAGAGTTATATGCATAATTTTTAAATGAAAGGGTTATAGATTTAAATATCATGCTGCAATTACTTATCAATTAATATTTGTATCAGTTACGTGGTCATTGACAGAATTGGTTAGTCATGATGCACAAGGGTTTATAAATTGATTATGTTGTTGTAGAATAAAATCTAGTTTTCAAACATAATCGAAAAACCTCTTCCATCAAACCAAACTCCTGATCAGAAATAAACTGTTTTCAGCTATAATTTGTATAGATGCATTTCATTCAAATGAAAACCATGCATAAACATTTAAAATTAATCCATATAGAAAATAGAGGAATCTTGAAATAAATTAATGTTTCTTTCACCCAAGTCTGGCTTGGAAAATATTTAATACGCCATCCATTTAAACCCTACAATCTAACTGTCCACACAAATCATCAAATAAAAACTAAATCTCATAATCTTTCCACCAGATCAAAGATCTTTCCATTCATTTTAAAACATAGGGTAATCTATGAGCTAAAACAAACAAAAACAACCTTCCCATATTTTGTTTCACAGTCAATATTTTTTCCACATTCACCCAATGCAGGATCGAATATTGTGGAGGATTTTCTCTAGCAGAGCTCGCTATTGCTAGAGCTCAGAGACATGTTTTGAAACTAAAAAAAATTATGTACAAGTCGAAATCATGTAGACATCAAACCAGAACTATAAAACTAAATAAAAGAATTATCCATAGAACATAATCGTAAATAGGGACACATATTTACGAACCTAATTAAATTACAAAACCAAAATGTTAAACAGTGTAGGAATTCCATATCCAATTCTTCATTCAGATTTACCCAAAACAAATAAGATTTCCAAGTTAAAGTTTACACAGGCCCGAAGGCTATCTCTCCCCCAATACATTACATAGAAATCACCTCTATAGGCTAAGCCACGATTTTTTTAAAAACTGAAAATAGAGAAACAAACCATGAGTTTCCATTAATTAAAAGATCCTCTCAGAATCTGAGAGTTATGTGCATAAAAACGAAAACACCCAAACCCTTGTCACTCCATGGGCGTAGCACAATCATCCTTCTAAAACCAAGCACATGATAGGAAAGCTCTCCCAGTAACAAAGAAGGGAAAGGCTAAGAGACATGAACTTACCACACTCAGAGCAAATGCCCAGCTTGCAGCAAACGCCTAACATCAAACCCCTGCGCCTACAACAACCACAACAAATAAATTAGAACCTTTTAAAAATAGAGATTTAAAATACAATTAAAATATAAAACAGAAGTAGTAAGCCTGGATCTACAGACCTTACGTGAGCTATTTTACTTCTCCAGCCATGGTGCCTCAAAACAGGAACACATCCATCCTTCCAACCCTGTATTAATACTTAGCATTGACAAACGATTTTTCCCCTTCATAAAATGATAAGTCATGACCGTACATTTTACTTTGTGCCTAACACAGATGAAACCCTACCCAAACCAAGCTGAAAAAGGATACACTAACAACCCAAACCAATGCGACCAAAACGTAAAAGAGGAAGCATTAAGCTTCACATCCTTTCCATATTAACTCCGCGAATGGGAGTAGCCCCCACTAGAAGCCCTACTATGCGCCCAACATACGTGGCTAAGGTATAACATTCCTTTCACGTGGATGCATTTAAAGCACCACCAAACCCCACTCCACTATCATTCCACTCCAGCCCTTCATTGGAAATTAGGATAGCACTCACAAGATCTTTAGCGCAGGAGAGAAGGAATAAATATCATCTTATCTTAGGTAGATATGATAGGTAGAAAACCTTATCTAGGTAGAGAGTAGTTTCTTCTTTAGGATTAAGAAAAGAGTTTTAAACCTGGAAATAGGGTTTAGTTATTATCACATGCTCTTGGGATCTTCGTAGCCAATAGAGAGTTTACATTGCCATCATTTTAATTTTAGTACCCTTTAGTTTCAATCCAAGATTTCAGGAACCCTGTAAGAGTTAAAAATAATGACTTAGCTTTCTAGGTAAGTAAGTTCGGTACCTTCCAGACCTTTCCACATCTTGCCATAAAAGTAAAAAAAGAAATGAACAAGGAGGCGCTAGTAATAATTAAAATAAAACTTAGCCATACAAACATCAGTTACAAAATTAATTAAAACAACCAACGCAAGGACAATCAGATAAATAAATCAATAGGATATTTAAAAGAACTCATCATTATATTCCGAGTGCTGAAATTAATTTTACAAAGGTCATTTTACCCAATTAAAAAGACCCATACAATTTTTTTTAGTAGTGTATTTTAGGGACATTACATAATTGGATATAGACAAATAACGAACATTCTAGTTTACTACTATGCCAACCTTTCAATTATTAATTATGGAGTAAGAAACAAACTGAAATCATAGTTTCCTCTTTAGAAAACAAGAGTTTTTCACTTGAGCAACCAATCATTATAAGGTACCTCTTTTCTCCAAGATTACAAATTCATGTTAACAAATTTTGCTACCAATAACTCCTATTTATTCAAAGGTTTCACTCTAAGGTATCATGATTTCAATATACCCTTTTAAGAGGATCCCAAACCAACTTTTCTACAAAACTACTCCCATTCAATATATCACCATACAACCGGTATACTTACATTTTTTTTTCAAATGTAATCTAACAATCACTAAAAAAGCAATTACTTTTGTATGATAACAACCTCGCACAAACTATTTCTTAAACTTATAACTAAATAACAATCGAGAAACTACTTGGTTTACCTTTCAATACTTGTCCTCCATTTTGTTAAAGATAGTCAACTTTACATAAAGCATATCTAACAAATTATATTGGTATATTCAAGCAACATGAATACTATTAATAAGGATGGCCATCATGCTTTTATTAACAAGTATTTGCTTACTCAATATTTTGATTTCAGGGTCATAATTATAACAAAACAATATAAGTGTTTTATCCATTCTAAATGAATTATAAACCATAATTTTATAAAATTAGTGTTATCGTCCATTCAGTGAATTATTAAGACAAATCCGTAAATCCTATAGAACTTAAATAACAATCGTTGTACTACTATATTCATCATTTAACCCTTATACATAAACTGAATCATAAAAATAAAGTTCATCTATTGAATATGCTCAACTATTCAGACATAAGGAATGTGACTACTACATAGTGATACTAAACTTTTACCAACTTCCACTTACGTAGCATCAACTTCCCTTAAGTTAACTATTATGTACAAACAACTTAACTATTATGTACAAAGGGTAATATCCACTAGTTTGTGCTTATGAACTTGCATTATACCTTTATGTTTAAATCTTCATAATATTCGAACAATAAGGCTTTTTCATTATTTCAATTATTAAAACAAATACCTTCTTATTATCTTATATTAAACTTCTATGTCTCCATATTGTGAAGTACAATAAGCTATTTAACATATATTTACACTTATATATTACAATACATCTATGATGAGAATGAGGGTAGCTATTGATTCTAACAATTTCCTTTACCAACTATATCAGTTATATTATTTAAGAATTAAATACCAGTTTTGTTATCGAAGAGTTGATTCCCATAAATCTAGGTATATCTAAAACTTTTCTCGCAGCAAAAGTTACTTTTCTATAACAAGGCACTTCTTAACATTCCTTCGAAAAAGGAGAGTGACTACTAACTCGAAGGAATACTAACTCGAAGGAATATTAAACAAGGGAGATAGAAGCAAAGCTTCAAGTCCCTACCATGAGTTTGAGTTTTTGCTTATGTGATAGAGTAGAGTGTTGATTCATTATCTAGTCTCTAGAGGTGAGTGGGTTATGATAAACTTAGTTTCTAGA
This sequence comes from Larix kaempferi, assembly GCA_027924585.1. Classification (NCBI taxonomy): domain Eukaryota; kingdom Viridiplantae; phylum Streptophyta; class Pinopsida; order Pinales; family Pinaceae; genus Larix; species Larix kaempferi. The sequence goes on from BSBM01000528.1 coordinate 2,588,158, forward strand.
TTTTCCAATTGATAGAATAAATCTATGTTCAGGTTTGTTTTTATGTATTTTGCTACAGAAATAGTTTAATTTAGTAGTACACCTTATTGTAGAGTAATTGAAGGATTTTAGTGTTGAGAATAGATGGAGAACGTTACTTTCCAGTCCAATGGTAAATCTAGAAATTATTATAAATCTTCTTTTAATTATAGTGGGCATTGTTGTTGATATGTCACATCTTGCCATCATGACTTGTATCGATTGAAGAACTCGAAGAGCATAGTCGGTGGAACCGGTGAACCACGCATTCTGGAGGTACACAGCAAGACTAGGGTACAAATATTTTTTGTATGTTTTTTTGGAATTCACTGTGTCAAAGTTTAACCAAGACCGACGTGTTTTGAGTGGATATAAACCATTGAAAAAAAGACATTAAGCAACATCGATATAAACAACCAACCTCCTAGCTTGAGGAGTATGAATCGGTACCCAAGAATTACTTTAGTTGTAGTTTATGGTGTTTATGAAATCAAAGGTAGAGATAGTTACAAAAGTCCAGATGGTGGTCAAATATATCAATATCAACCGCACTCAATGCTCGACCAATAATCAAAGCTAGATTCGCATTGCCATGCAAGAAATTATCTATCTATGTTTCTATAAATATGGTGTGGTGAAAATTAATAAGTGAATTCAATTGTCTCCACTATGTTAGAAGTCATTCAAGAAAGAATTCATCTCGTTTATACAATGTAAACCTTGACGGTGCAATTGCATATGATATAGGCTAAGTAAGAGGCCTACATGCTTACTGCTCAAAATATGCCTAACTACTAAAATTCATCCTAAGTTATTTACACATGAGTCATCAATTAAAATACTTCCTTTTAAGGTTAATTTAATACATCGTTATTGATACATGGTTATGTCATTTGGATATTTGTTATTATCTCTTCCTAGAAAGAAGCGCATAGTAGTGAAGAAAAGCCGTACCCATTCGAAAACCACCTAATTTTATAATAGAAGTATATAATAGTAAATCTTGGTGGGATGCGAATATTTTAAAGAGACCTCCACAGGTGCAGCTCTAAACTTAGGCACCACACATATTGAGAATAAAATGAATGACAACTGATTTATTTGTAATCGCCGCAACACCCAATTCTTATTTATCTGAAAATTCATTAATCTTTTTTCTTGGCAAGTTGTAGAACTCGATGTAGGACTCGACTAAGTATATATATATATATATATATATATATATATATATTTTTAAACAACTTCGTATAAGAAATATAATCATATCTCGCAATATTATAACCAAATGGGGATTATATTTTAATACTCGACAAACTCACTATTCCCTAAGTGAAAGGTGAAACATAAGTATGACATACATTTTCACATAATTCATATTGTCACATAAAAAAAATAATGTCAATTTTACCGTATCCAACATCTATTTCATAACACCATATATATGATTTATAATTATAACGAAGTATTGATATTTCCATTTATTTCTATGAAAGACTTTAAGGAATAAAATATTGCATTGTTTCATATCAACATATAAATCAATTATATAATAATAATACTTCATCATTTCATTTTACCCTATAACTAATTTAAGGAATTGAATAATGCCTTGTATCTTATCAACATATACATGAACTATAAATGTAATAATACCTTGATTATGTCATAATCTAATGAAATGTGAAATAAAGTATATCATCCTCTTTCAAATAGTTTTTATCAATTACATAAAAAGAATTAACATAAAATATGTTGATTCTTCAACTAATTTTGATATATAAATGAAGAATTAACTTTCCTAATCTATTTTAATTCGACAAGATAGGTATAGTTTTAATTAGGGCATACTAACAATGGTTGTGCTATGCAATGAACAAATATAACTTCGCATAAATAAATATGTGGTAATGCAAAACATACGAGTCAATTCTAATGGAATAATGTAATGGTTAAAGGACAGTATTACGTTAATACATAAATAAATATACACTATTTTAACAAATTAACTATCACAAGCATGGTAGAGCAAGCATAAGAACTATTCCACCTGGCGACTATCAGTGTTCTACTCCAAGTGTCACCAACGTTGAGCACAAACAGTCGAGCCTTCTGTCCAACATAAGCATCAATGTCGGAACGTGAGAACGCGTGGCACAACAGTAAGTCGATGGTGACTTAAGCTTTAAATCTACCTACTACCACTGTATAACGTACATATTACAGAAATTAATTATCCATACATTGGGCGGAGAGCATCTAGGTCATAGCAGGGAATTACTCGTTTTATCACAGATCTCGGTAGGCAAGATTCCCAAAAATTCCGGTACACCACCAAGGATGAGTGACGGTGTATTGGGCTGATGATAGGACGACCGAGTTCATGCTGCTCCAAATTTCTAATTCTTGACAGAAACTAAAGTTTTACGTTACCATCCAATTCAGATTGATTAGAAAGTGGTACAGAGGTCGAACATGGAGATTTCAGATTCGGTTGCTTGTGGTGTAAAATGAGTTGGTGGTCCATCGTTAAAATGAAACTAAGACATTGCACAATATGTGGTTAGGGATCAAATCAGAGATCATGGAAACGGTTACAGATGTTCAAACCACGTTGCTCAATCAGATCAACCCAGGATCTGGGCGTTTAAGCATCTACGTTCAGAGTACAGGGTCGTGGATTTTAAATCAGAAACGATGGATTCTAGTATTAAAAAGAGTACAAGTTTACAACGTATAAGAGTGGTATTAGAGTACAATGTGAAGATAGGTCACTCTAGATCTTGTTCGCACAGAGCATAACCCACAACGTAGCTGACATCTTGATGGAGGAGCTAGAATTCGATAAGGATAAATGGTATCAACAAGGTCCAGATGAATCGCCAAGACCTGGGTTACGCATTGAACTTTCGACAGATGCATGATTGGGAAATACTTCAAATTAAATAAATGTTTAACAACAGAGTTTTGAAGGGTCGCTCAATATCTATTCGCGCATTCGACCTTATACAAAAATAGTACAAGGATAAGATCCAGTTTAACTAAATGTCAACACCGAACTAGGGTGGATCGCTCAAGATCTGACTATTGATTTTCGACAGAAATACTATAAAATAAAACCAGCATAAACGAATGAAATCTTAACACAGAGCTCAGATGACCGCTCAGGATCTGATTATCTAATTGGATTTTCGACAGGAATACCATAAAATTGATTCAGCATAAACGAACGAATGTTTAACACAGAGCTTATATGACCGCTCAGGATCTGATTATTTAATTAGATTTTCGACAGGAATACTATAAAATAGATTCAGCATAAACAAATGAATGATTAGCACAGAGCTTAGATTACCGCTCAGGATCTGATTATTTAATTAGATTTTCGACAGGAATACTATAAACTAGATTCAGCATAAACGAATGAATGTTTAACATAGAGCTGAGATGACCGCTCAGGATCTGGTCACACAGTTTGACTCTCGACAGGAGTATTAAGAAAACTAAATCCAATAAAAAAAAACGAATGAAAGAAAACAACACAGGCTTTAGATGGATCGTTCAGGATCCAGTTACACTTTTGACATTCGACAGATGTATTGTGACAATGTTAAAGGGCTCGTTTACCCATAGTGTAATTAGAATCAAAAGAGATCTGTATGTAGGAACATGAAGGCCCCGGGGTAGTGCATAAAAGCGAATACGACACCCTACTCGAATTTCATATTAAAACTTCCAGTACACAAAAATAAATTATAATTATGTAAACAAAAACTATTAGAGAGATCGGTCGTTCAGTACTCTGATTCAACTACTAAATACACATGGATCAACATAAGATAATCAGTAAATCTTCTCACCAAATTGCATAAACTAAAGTATCTAAATCATTCACAAGGTAATAAGCCATAAACGATTTCTTAGCTAAATAAAATCCTTTAAAATTAGACAGTAACCTGAAATACACAATATTTACCTTTCGAGGCAGTTGCTTGTTATGGTTGACGTTGATACAGAAACCAAGAGAGGCAATCCTCCTCGACGAGTCTTGAACGATCCTTGCAAGACACCTCGGTTGGCCTCCGGTCCTTATTGGGAGTACTCTTCTTCCTCCGGAACCCCCTAGCGATTTGGATTGTAGAGCTCACACACACAATTCGAGAAACTTAGAAATGTGTTACCCCCCACCATAATTTCTAGCCAAATCCCAATAGTAGCAAGTCACTCACTTTTTCACTATTACGATAACCATCCAACAACTGGGTCCTTTACCCATTCCCAAAGCCTTCCATAAATGGAAAAATCCCTTGCGACACATGTCACTTGATGCAAAATACTCAATTTCTTAATAATAATAAAAGTAATTGATCTCAAAAATCCAGGTGTCAAGTTTTCTAGGAAAATGCACCAACTTTCTTAAATTTACTCAAGTTTGTCTCTAAGATGCTCACTCTAAATTCTATTTTGTGGGTGCATGTGGTGTTAGGTAAAAGCTCAATCCTAGGATTCCATTTTTCTCGTATTATAATTATTTCTATTATTTTAAACACTAAAAAGTAATTTGATGTGCTAATGTCTAAAGTAATCATTTCTATTATTTTTAATACTAAAATGTATTTTTCATGAGCAAATGTTCTATATGCAATTGTATATGTTTTATGCATAATGTTTAACATTTAATCTCTTCTAGGACTTAGGTACCACATCGTTGGGCCCATCTGTCCTTTATGCTCATCTTTCGACATGGTACCACTCCGTCGGGTCCAGTTGTCCATCGTATCCGTTTCTCGGCAAGCTACCACATCGTTGGGTCCTTCTGTCGATATCTTTTCATTGAATTACGGGAACTTGATGTAGGGATTGAGGATCCATTGCCTTCAATCCTCCGTCTACACGCTATTGGGGACCAATGGCGCTGAGGAGTAAGTCTGTTCTTACTGTGCGCCCCCCAAATCGTATGTGACCAACTCCGTCGTGCTCCACATCGCACGATGTCATGCTTCCCCTAAGTAAACAGATCAGTGCTTCTCTACTCATGCATCGAATTCTGTCAGAATTCGACATCGTCGTCGATCTCCCCATGTGTGATTTATCCATATTCTACGACCCTTCAATTCCCTTGTGTGTCCGTTGGTGAACCGTTTCACCTGTCGCTACACACATTTCTCAAAAAGACATATTAATAGTCCTATCCTCTTTTATCATAATTCAATTCATGAATTCACTAATAGTTAAGCAGTTATAGTTTACACGTCACTTTATACATTCTTCTAATTAGCAAGGCATTTTGTCAATACGTACTTCTTTTGTTCTTATCACATAATTACTCATACAGCTAATCGTTAAGCATCATCTATGTACATATAACACATTTTTTACAATCAAAGCTAATCATTAAGCAACATGTAATTATTCATTTATACCAACTATCCAATTCCACATACATAATTTATTTCATTAACTCGTAATCAATTGTGATCATTCACATACTCAATATAAAATCAAAGAGTTATTTTATTAGTGTTTTATTCAGTCGGGTCACTCAATAGGTGCCCTCAAGGTCTACAATAGTCTAGGGGAACTACATACACCCCTACTTATTTATAACTCCATCCCGAAGTTCAGAATAAATGCGGAAAGCTATGACGCATATCAGTTGCATCCTCCCAAGTCGTAGAGCTAGGAATGTAACTGTTCCACTGCACTTTGAATTGATCAATAACATGGTGCCTAAGCTTCCATGTTCACTAGTCCAAAATCCGGATCAGCTCAGCCATCACGACCCCATTGTCCATTATCTTCACATTGCTCAAATCAATGACATGTGAAGTATTGGGAACATAGTGACGTAATACAGAAACATGAAATACATTGTGAATCCTACTCAATGATGGTGGAAAGTCAAGGCGATAGGAAACCTGTAATGTCCCTTATTAGGAATTTTATTAAAATTACAATTTTCCACTTTTTTTCCCTAGTTCGACCTTTGACTAGTTTTGATCTCTAGGTCCCAAATTTGCCCCAAATGATCCCAAATCTTCTGAGAAGGTATATGAATGATATTAGAACATAAATATGTGTTTCAGGGATTCCTTTGAACCTTTAAAATACTTCTGCAAATCCTCTTTCAATTCTGATCAATGTAGGTAACTTTACTAGTGATTTTTCTTTGACTAGTATTGGTCTCTAGGTCTCAAATTGACTCCAAATGCATTCAAATATTCAAGGAAGGTGTGTGAATGATATTATAACTTGAATATGATGTTTATGGATGAAATATGGCCACCAAAAGACCTCTGCAAACTCTCTTAAGATTCTGGACCAATTATGCAATTTTACTAGTAATTTGGGGTTCAAATCCCCCTGGGGTAAGTACTGAAACTGGTTTCCCAAATGCCTCCAAACCCACTCAAATTTATGAACAGAGGTATGTAATGTGTTAATTATGTTATTAAAGTTTCATATGCACCATTAATGGATTATTACAATTGTTCTCACCCTCTCCCATTCAACTGCAAAAATCTCCAATTCGACCCTTGGGGAAATGACACTATTTCACCTCCCAATACAACTAAACTGAGTAAAAATGCTTCAAATGCTCAAGTACAGTACATGAAACTTGTAGAATACATCCATGGCAGTATATTGATCACAAATATATTAGAGAATCAGCCATTCATTCGAAATCATCATCAATACATTGGTTCACAACAAGGTAGTGGGGAAATGGCATTGTTCTTCCATTAAAAATGAGATTTATACACTTCTACTTGGAATTTCGACCTGAAAATTTCTGTAGATGAAGAACAGAGTATTTACTTCATATTACAAAAGAAATGGGGCATTAGAAGCTCCCCCAAAAAGTACAATAGCTCACCAAAAATGCCCTCCCTCAAGGATCAAGAATATGCCATCAAAACTGGAAATGGTTGAAGGAGTGAGTTGCAATAGAAGAAACCATGAGATGCCCTGTAGCTTACACCTGCAAATAAAGACTCCATTAAAGCTCCAAATGAAAGGTCTGAATGGCCTTTCCAATTACCAACTTGGATGGGAATCTTTCACCCTCGAAATTGGCTAAGGCAAGAAACTAGTCATCCACTAGCTCTCCCTCTTCACAAATGCAATTGCAAATTCTACAAATGATCAAAAGCTGGTTTCATTCTTTGTTATTGACATTTATAAACTTCTAATGTCCTCCATGGGTCGAATTCCTTCCAAGAGACTCATGCCAACTCATGTTGGGAAGAGATTCCAAAGAACGCCACTTGTACAACAATTCCTAGTCTCCCACTTCCACCAAATCACATGTGGAAGCATCTTAGCTTCCCTAACACCCTTGAGCGCCCTCTTGGAGCCTATTTTTAGCCCTGACATGTCATATATGTCATATGTCAGCCTTCAGGTCTGATTTGTGTCATAGGTGTCATAGCATCTTCATCATTGTTGTCATAGAGCTAGGGAATCTAGCCCAAGTGTCTCACTAACTCCAAATTGCCTCTTCCTCTTCCATGGGAGTTACTCTTCCTCTATATTTCGACCTTGGATGAGTCATGCAATGAATAATACCTTTTGGACTCCCCCAAGTATGTTACCATTCACCTTGAATTCGAATTGGTGAGAGAATGATGCCAAATGTAGTGGGGAAATCTAGACATATGTGGGTCCCACTTCCTCCATGTGTCTTCATGATGAAATGCCACTTTGATTTTCACTTGTATATATTTATTTAGATCCTTTATTAAATATTTATGCCATTCTAATGTTCAAACATCATTTATTATCCCCATTATTCCAAATCCCAAAGCTTCCACCCCAAACCTAGGAAACTAGTAATTTTCCTCCTTGGCAATTATTTGACCTTTAGCATCAATTTGACAAACTCTAATGAATAGGGCCAATGTGATTAGGCCATTGTGACCCAATTCCAAATTTGGGACATTACAAATCCTCCCTTCCCAATATTGCTTGTCCTCAAGCAATTTTAAACATGGGTGTTGAAGAACCTGCTTTCTATATAATTCTTTGAAGTTGCCATTGAATTACTCAACCTTGAGTCTTTGAGTTTCCATGAAGATTTTAGAGAGGAACCACCATGCTTGCTGCTGCACTACTCTGATTAAAATCACTTTATTAAGTGGGGAATCCATCTCCCATACTGCTTGCTTCCCCAAAAAATATGAAACCAATGAGATAAAAATTATTCCAGGGTCCCATTGCTTGTATTGCACCCCAACAATGAAGAGTGCTCTCCAACCCATACCATTAGATAAGATGATTCCTGGATCCCATTTTCTTGTATGCATTCTTCCAAGCATCATGAGTACAAAATATATATCATCAAAGTACATAACTACATAATGAAAATGTACATCAAGGAGGTGCTTCATCAAAGAATCATGAAAGTGCTTATACCTCCAAGCAAGTAGACCACCATTTTCCAAGTGCATACAAGCTTCAAGTGACCAATCAAATCTGCTCCAATGACATAGGTGAGGATCCCATGTCCTATAATGCTGCTCCAAAAGGATGTGATATGCATCAAAATATTCAACCATGTATTCTTTCATCCAAGAAGTGAATGAAGAATCTCCACTAAAATATGAACCAAATAATGAGCAGAAAAAACAAGGAGACTTCAAATGACTCAAAGAAGTCTCACCCATACATCCATGAATGTGAGAATAATAAAGATGTAACAAAGTAGGTGGCTTCCAACAAAAATGTTCTCCCATCATAAATCTATTCACCCAAGTGTTGGATGAAGTTCCTCTAACATCAAATGAACCCAGTGTTGAGCAAGAAAAACCATGAGTCTTCAAGTTACTCAAATCCATATCATAGGTGCATCCATGTAGATGTGAATCATCATAAAGTGACAAATTATGCTGCTGCAAATGTGAATAAGAATGTGTTCCAACCATGTCATCATAAAAGTTAAATCTAGGAGTTCCATACTCCTCATGTGGCACCATCAAAAAGAACCCTTTCACCCATACTTCATTGAGACTAATGTTGCAAAACATGGAATTGTAGGAAGTAGGAGAATGAACTAACTCACCCAAATGATCAAAAAGTGCAGAAGTTTCATCATGGGAAGGATCCATATGGGTAGTATCATGCAGCTCCTTCAAAAGTGTGAACTCTTTGTCATAGTTTGGTTCCAATGTAGAGGAATCATGCTCTTCTTTAAAAATTGTATAACCTTCATCAAGAGACAATTCAAATTCCTCTTCCACCACATCAAGTGTTTGGATCTCTTCAAGTTCATCTTCAAACACATCAAGAACATTCAAATTTTCACATTTCTCATGATCTACCATATCATGAGAATCCTCCAAACAATCTACCATTTGACAATCTTTGATGAGGCACATTGCTCTTTGAATCTTCTCCATGTCTTCAAGGAAGGATGTTTCCTCCAATGAAGTAGCTCTCCAACAAGAATTTGACACCAATGCTTGAGTGTCACGAAGAATGCTGAGGGACTCTTGGATCTTCTTTTCATTCATCTTTAAGGACCCTTCAAGAAAATGAGGCTCTTGCAAATGAACCTCCTCATCTTCTTCATTTTTTCTTGGACCAACTTCATGAAGCTCAAGTGGTGATGGGTAAGTTGATCTTAGTTCTTCTTCAACTACTACAAGGTCTTCATTATCATGCTTAATGAAACTTGTACTTGTAGAAACACTTTCAAAAGTGATCTCTATGTCACCAACATAGAGGTGTGAGCACCCATCAGTAGGTACTCCTTCATAGTTTAAGCATCCATCAGTAGATGCTCTTTGGTTCATGTCTAAGCTAGAAGGTGTCTCGAAATGATTTTCCATATTTTCAATAGAATCTTCTTCATGCTCTTGTGATGTCTCTTCCTTTTGCTCCTTAAAGCAAGCTGATGCATTTTGCCCCTTGTTTTCCTTAGGATCAGTATATTTGGAATCTCTTCTTGAATAAATCTCAAAAGCTCTCCTCAAGGAGGACATCATTTCATGCACACATATATGATACTCGCTCCAAGGGTTTTTACAAGAAGGGCACAAACCTTTCTTCACTAACTCCACATCTTCATTTTTGGGCCTATTTTCAAAAACATGTTCAGCATAGTACTCAAAAGACATGGCATTTTGTGTATTTTTGCTCGAAGCAAGATATTCTTGATATTTTTGATATTGTTGGGGCAAGGTTTTATATTTTTCTCTCCATCTTTGGAAATCGCTCATAGAATTATCCTTGGTTGGTGTGACACACTCATATTCATCAGATCTAAATTCATAAGAATAATCTTCATTTCTCTTGAAATTGTAGTAAGTGTTGCATGATGGCACCTCTTCCTCGTACCATTCACATTCTGCTTCATATTGCTCATAAGCATCTGCATATTCCTCATAAGAATTGTACGCATAGGATTCATCATAATAGTAAGACATGGCTGCCAATTATTCTTGAATGTATGTACCTAATCCACAGGTGCAAGGACCATGCTCTGATACCACTGTAATGTCCCTTATTAGGAATTTTATTAAAATGACAATTTTCCACTTTTTTTCCCTAGTTCGACCTTTGACTAGTTTTGATCTCTAGGTCCCAAATTTGCCCCAAATGATCCCAAATCTTCTGAGAAGGTATATGAATGATATTAGAACATAAATATGTGTTTCAAGGATGCCTTTGAACCTTTAAAATACTTCTGCAAATCCTCTTTCAATTCTGATCAATGTAGGTAACTTTACTAGTGATTTTCCTTTGACTAGTATTGGTCTCTAGGTCTCAAATTGACTCCAAATGCCTTCAAATATTCAAGGAAGGTGTGTGAATGATATTATAACTTGAATATGATGTTTATGGATGAAATATGGCCACCAAAATACCTCTGCAAACTCTCTTAAGATTCTGGACCAATTATGCAATTTTACTAGTAATTTGGGGTTCAAATCCCCCTGGGGTAAGTACTGAAAATGGTTTCCCAAATGCCTCCAAACCCACTCAAATTTATGAAAAGAGGTATGTACTGTGTTAATTATGTTATTAAAGTTTCATATGCACCATTAATGGATTATTACAATTGTTCTTACCCTCTCCCATTCAACTGCAAAAATCCCCAATTCGACCCTTGGGGAAATGGCACTATTTCACCTCCCAATACAACTAAACTGAGTAAAAATGCTTCAAATGCTCAAGTAAAGTACATGAAACTTGTATAAGACATCCATGGCAGTATATTGATCACAAATATATCATAGAATCATCCATTCATTCGAAATCATCATCAATACATTGGTTCACAACAAGGTAGTGGGGAAATGGCATTGTTCTTCCATTAAAGATGAGATTTATACACTTCTACTTGGAATTTCGACCTGAAACTTTCTGTAGATGAAAACAAAAGTATTTAATTCATATTACAAAAGAAATGGGGCATTAGAAGCTCCCCAAAAAAGTACAATAGCTCACCAAAAATGCCCTCCCTCAAGGATCAAGAATATGCCATCAAAACTGGAAATGGTTGAAGGAGTGAGCTGCAATAGAAGAAACCATGAGCTGCCCTGTAGCTTGCACCTGCAAATAAAGACTCCATTAAAGCTCCAAATGAAAGGTCTGAATGGCCTTTCCAATTACCAACTTGGATGGGAATCTTTCACCCTCGAAATTGGCTAAGGCAAGAAACTAGTCATCCACTAGCTCTCCCTCTTCACAAATGCAATTGCAAATTCTACAAATGATCAAAATCTGGTTTTATTCTTTGTTATTGACATTTATAAACTTCTAATGTCCTCCATGGGTCGAATTCCTTCCAAGAGACTCATGCCAACTCATGTTGGGAAGAGATTCCAAAGAACACCACTTGTACAACAATTCCTAGTCTCCCACTTCCACCAAATCACATGTGGAAGCATATTAGCTTCCCTAACACCCTTGAGATCCCTCTTGGAGTCTATTTTGAGCCCTTACATGTCATATATGTCATATTTCAGCCTTCAGGTTTGATTTTTTTCATAGGTGTCATAGCATCTTCATCATTGTTGTCATAGAGCTAGGGAATCTAGCCCAAGTGTCTCACTAGCTCCAAATTGCCTCTTCCTCTTCCATGGGAGTTACTCTTCCTCTATATTCCGACCTTGGAAGAGTCATGCAATGAATAATACCTTTTGGACTCCCCCAAGTATGTTACCATTCACCTTGAATTTGAATTGGTGAGAGAATGATGCCAAATGTAGTGGGGAAATCTAGCCATATGTGGGTCCCACTTCCTCCATGTGTCTTCATGATGAAATGCCACTTTGATTTTCACTTGTATATATTTATTTAGATCCTTTATTAAATATTTATGCCATTCTAATGTTCAAACATCATTTATTATCCCCATTATTCCAAATCCCAAAGCTTCCACCCCAAACCTAGGAAACTAGTAATTTTCCTCCTTGGCAATTATTTGACCTTTAGCATCAATTTGACAAACTCTAATGAATAGGGCCAATGTGATTAGGCCATTTTGACCCAATTCCAAATTCGGGACATTACAAAACCGGTCCTACCCGTTCCAAAATACTAAAGGGTCCCAGTAGCATAGGTGACAACTTGGTTCCCTTGCCAAACTTTATAGAAATATTCTGCGGTTTCACCCGTAGGAATACCCTATCCCCAATCTCATAGTTTCGATCAGTCCTTTGAGCATCCGCATAGCTCTTCTTATGATCCTTTAATTCCTTCAGTCGAGCACAAATCATAACCATTTGGTCCTCCATCTCCTGTATTACTTCAGGACCAAGCAATTCCCTATCCTCCAACCTATCCCAACTTATGGGAGTTCTACAAGGTATCCCATATAGAAATTCAAATGGTGTCATCCGAATAGAACTCTGATAATTGTTGTTGTAAGAAAATTCCACTAAGGGTAGGTATTCTTCCCACCTCTTATGTTGATCCATTATGTACATTCTTAGCATGTCCTCTAACACCTAGTTCACCCTTTTTGTTTGTCCATCCTTCTCAGGGTGATAGGCGGTGCTAAAGTTAAGTTGAGTGCCAAGATATTCTTAAAAGCTCGTCCAAAATCTTCCAGTAAAAACTAAACCTCTATTCGAAATAATCTTCTTCGGAATTCCATGTAGTCTCACTACCTCATTGATAAAAACCATAGCTATCTCAGGAGCTTGATATGTGTTCTTAATCAGTAGGAAGTGTGCTCTCTTGGTAAGAGTGGTGATGACTGCAAAAATTGTGTTGTGTCTCCTATTGGTTAAGGGTAAACCAGCTATAAAATCCATAGAAATAACTTCCCACTTGGATTCCAGGATTGCATGTGGTTGAAGCAATCTAGTTGGGTGTCGATGTTCGGCCTTCACCATCTGGCATTCCATACACTTCGCTACAAAACTTACCACATCCCTCTTCATACCATGCCAAAAGAACAAGGGTTTCATAGAGGAAGATTCTATGAGCTTCTGATAGTATCAATCTTTGGATTTCTTCATCATCCGGGACATACATGCGGCGTTTAGACCACAACAGTGCATCCATGTCCAAGGAGTACCCTTCATACTTGGGTATCCTCATCTGCTCATTCTCCAACTCTATTTTTACTTCATTATACCATGTGTCTTCCTGTTGTAGGGTCATGATCTTTTCTCTTAAGTTGGTCTTCATAGGGATGACAGAGAATATCCTGGATCTATGACTGAGTGCATCCGCCACTTTGTTTAAAGTTCCTTTCACATAAGTTATGTCGAAGTCGTACTAGCCAAGTAACTCCAATCATCTTCTCTGTCATGCATTAAGGTCGCTTTGAGTGAATATGTGTTGTAACCCACAATGGTCAGTCTTCAACTCAAACTTCCTTCCTATCAGATAATGTCTCCATAACCTCAAGGCATGCATCACCGCAGTCATCTCCATATCAAGGGTCGCATAGTTCTCTTCGTGCGGCCTAAGTATTATGGACACGTATGCAATTACCCTTCCATCTTGCATCAATACACAACCAACACCATCCCTTGATGCATCCGTACACACCAGGAAGTCTTTATCCATATCGGGAACTCTCAAAATTGGTGTTGTAGTCAACATTTCCTTAAGTTTAGCAAAGGCTCCTTCGCATTTCTCATTCCAAATGAAGGGACGATTCTTCTTTTGCAACTCCATAATAGGTCCTGCTACTCTAGAGAAGCCTTCCACAAAACATCTATAATACCATACGAGTCCTATAAAACTTCGTACCTCATGTACGTTGGTGGGTGCCGGCCATTCCCAAATTGCTTCAATATTTGCCAGGTCCACTGCAATTCCTTCACCAGATATGATGTGGCCAAGGTAGTGAATCTCCTTCTGGAAGAACAAACACTTGGATAGTTTTCCATATAGGTGATTCTCTCTTAAACATTGCAAAACTATCTTCAGGTGTTTTTCATGTTCTTCCTGTGTCCTAGAATATATCAGAATTTCATCCAGAAATACTTGCACAAACTTGTCAAGATACAGGATAAAAACACCATTCATTAGATTCATAAACACACTAGGTGCATTCTTCAAACCGAAAGGTACTATGATAAACTCAAAGTGTCCAAACCTAGTCTTGAAAGCGGTTTTTGGGATATATTCATCCTTAATTCTAAACACGTGATATCCTGATCTCAGATCTATCTTAGAAAATACCATCACACCCTTCATCTGGTCGAAAAGGTCATCAATCCTGGATAGAGGGTACTAATTTCTTACGGCCTCCTTGTTCAGTTGACAATAATCAATGCACAAGCGCCAAGACCCATCCTTCTTCTTGAAAAAAATCACTGGTGCTCCCCAAGGAGACACACTACGTCTGATCAACCCTAAGCCCAACAACTCTTGAAGTTGGATTTGTAACTCCTTCAACTCCAGTACTGACATTGGTAAGGAATTCTAGCTATAGGATCTGTTCCAAGCTTTATTTCTATAGTAAAGTCCAGTTCTTGCTGCGGCGGTAGGCCAGGTAGAACGTTAGGAAATACATCCATGTACTCCGAAAATAGAGGATGGTTGATCACTTCTATTGTATCCCATTCCTTGTTCATTCTTATCACCGCATAAAGTTGACACCCCTTCCTCATGCTCTTCTTTAGTTGCATGGCCGTTATCATTCTTAAAGAAACTTTCATTTTCCTTCCCGTTAGTACTCTCTTGTATCCATCATCATCATAGAAAGTTAGTTCCTTACTTCGACAATCCATCACCGCCGAATGTGTCTTGAGCCAATCCATTCCCAGGATTAGATCATAAGTACCTAACTCAGTAGCATAAAAGGACATTCTAGTAGAGAATACCCATATGTCAAATTCACAATCTTCCACCTTGAGATCCACGCTTTGGACACTACCGAAAGCCATTTCGACAGTGTCGAAATCCTCTTTACTGATTGCCACCATCTTACTATTTTCTAAATATTTTAAAGAAATGAAACGTTCTGTAGCACCAGGGTCTATAAGCAAAGAGAATACTTTACCATGTATCTTACCAGTGGTCTCGAGGACCGTAGATTGATGTTTATCTTGACGGTTGTTGACGGCCGCATGAATGTGATGCGCTCGTCCTAGCTCTACCGCGGTAGTTTGTCATGGCCCCTGAACTCTTCGGTTTCCTTGGTCCTACTGAGGGCATTCGCTTTGGAAGTGTGGTCCTCCACATTTCCAACATCTAGCTTTTGGGCCCTTAGAATTATTTCCAGTTGGTGCATTACTTCTCATGGGTCCAAACTGCGTCGGTTTTGCATGATCATTCCTCGGTGGCGGTCGGTATGGTGTTTTGTCGTCTCTGTTGGGCCCTCGGTTGAAAGGACCCTTTCCAAAATTCTTCTTCCCAAAGTGATATTTGGGAAAATGAGAATAGTGGCTTCCTCAGTCAACACTAGTAAAGCTCTTACTGGGTAGTCCTTTGCCGGGAAGCTCTTCCTAAACAACGAGAGCTTTCTGGACCGCATCATGTAAAGTTGTAGGTGTCAAAATGAAAACCTTGTCTCGGATAACTGGATTTAATCCATAGATAAAATTGCTGACCTTAATTTTCTCAGTACACATGAGGTGCATACCTTAGTAATTCCATATAACGGATCACGTACTCCTGCACCATCTGTGGTCCTTGCTTTAAAGCATAGAAATCATTCAACTGCCATTCGATGAACTCATCTGATAAATAATGTTGACGAAAATGTTCATCGAACAATTCCCAAGATATTTATTCAAGTTCCAGACCCAATTGAGGTCGTAATGTCTTCCACCAAAGGAGGGCTTCCCCCTTAAGCTGCAATATCGCCATGCATACCTTCATATTGGACATGTAGTCCATTAACTAAAAACACATGGCCATATTTTGATGCAGTAGCATCGGGCGCTAGGCAAAATAGTTGAAGTTAATCGACAGAAAGAAGGCCCACCAGAGGGAGTGCCGGCGACCACTGGTGTGGAAGAACACATGGGATTTCAAAGTCAATAAGTCATGCAGGAGCAGTCGATATACAATTGACAGAAGTGCGAAGGTTGAGAGTCGACATGTCAGAGGTCGACAAACGACAGAGTTGCAGCGGAGACGTCGAGGGTTGACATGTTGTCGAACTGCGACTCTGACAGGTTTGGGCATGAGCCAAGCGAGGAGGAAGGGGCATACTGGTGAAGCCTGAAGGTGCGAAGGGAAGCCGATGGGTATGTCGAAGGCTGACGAAAGATAGTATGCTTGACGCAGTGATAAGACCGATTACTGTAGCAGTGTCAGAAGGATGCGCATAAAGTCAAGGAGAGTACTTGGTAGCCATTTGGGGTTGCTAAGGAAGTTATGGGCAGTTATTGCAGGTGGTTGGGATCATGACGGATGTCGCCACAGGTGGATATTTTGTAGCACAACAGAGGTGCTGACAGTTGCAGGTCTTTAGGATCATGGAGATTGGCGGACAAAGGAAGAGTGTTTTGGGAGTCGGAGTAGACCTCGGGATGCACAATAGCATAGTAGAAGGCTAGGGATTTTTGATCAGTTGGATCACTTGGCTATTCGGTCAGCATAGGATCAAGATAATAGAGCCCTGTGAGAATTTTTGTAGATTGGATAAGAAAGTCACACATCTATAGAGAGTGAAGAAGATGGAGCCATACATCAAAGTTCCACAGTGAACCAGGAGAGGGTCAAGATCGACACACTGAGAGAGCACACAGTTATTTTTGTATTGTAATAGGATAAGACCGACAATAGTTAGTTGTTTACATTCTTTGCATTTCGCATTGTAACCATTTTCGGTAAAAGTAATATAAGCCAAATTTTGGCATCTTGTTTATATCTTGTTTATGTGAACGTGTGTGTTGTGTGTAATTGTTAAGCAAGAAACCTTGTCAGGGTGACCTTGCGTCAAGTGGTATTAGAGTGGAGGAATCCTGTGAATGGAAGAATCCTGCGATAAAACAGATCGTGATATCAACTTAACTAGGTCAAGTGATATCAGAGCCCGGAAGTGAGTCTGGTCGAGTTGAAACAATATCCTATTGATAGGAGAGACTACGAGTGTGTTGACAGCTCCAGCAGTGGTTGGATAGATTTGTGCACATCCTGTGAAAGTCCGATTGCAATTGGATAGAGTGGGAGTTTAAACCGAGGTTGAAAATGGCTCACAGAGGCATTAACGTTCGAGGTGTTGGATGAAGAGTGCGTGGCACAACATTCACAGTTGATCATGAGACGTTCGACGAGTGCGTCTGAACAATGTGAAATTTGACAAATGAAGTCGCATCAATCAAAGAAATCCAAAGGCGTGGTTGTAATCTTGATGTGTTAGAACACATCGACAAGGAGGTCGAAGAAGTGTAAGCACAGGAAGCAGTAGGAGAAGAGCCAGAAGACAAAATGATCAAACTTCTGACGGATATGAGAGGTCGGACTAAGATAGATGTACGTACCTACTCAGGAAGTATGGATCCTAAATACTTGATCGAATGGTTCAGAGAAATGGATAAATACATCGACATAAAGGAAGATTGAGGATCCTAAATGGGTTAAGACTGCATGTCTGAGGTTCAAGGGTCACGCCTCATTGTGGTGGGACAATGTGCAGGCTGAGAGAGTCAAGAAGGGAAAGGAGAAAATCAAGTCTTGGGATAGGATGGTCACCAACTTGAAAGGAAAGTTCTTGTTGAATGACTATGTAATTTCCTTGTTCCGGAAGATATAGAAATTTCGACAGAAAGAGATGACCGTGAAGGAATACACAAAAGAGTTCTACAGATTTTCGATAAGGTCAGGACAAACTGACGAAGGAGAGGAAGTTGTCGCGAGATATGTTGACGGCTTGAAATATTCCATTCAAGACGAGTTGAGCATGTCAATATTTAGAGCGGTCAATGAAGCCTACTAGTTAGCTTTGAAGGAAGAAGAGAAACTACCGAGGAAATCCGCAGTGACTAGAGTTAGGATGACTGGTCAGGGTGCGTAGACTGTTTCCACAAAAGGCCAAAGTAGTGGACACAAGACAGAATCCATCTAATACAATTTACGTGCGTAAGGGACATTGACTAGATAAAAGGCACAAGAAAACCAATGCGATGGTCGAGAGACACGCGGTTGAGGTGTGTATGGTCAAAGTGGTCCATCCGATAGAAAATGAGCTGAGAGACCAGCCATAATTTGTTACAAATGTCGAGGAGTCGGACACAAGGCTTATGAATTCCAAGATAACCTACATGTTGCAGAGAAGTCTAAGCCCAGATGTCAAAGAGATGAGTAAGTCGATGAGAGGACAGAGTCGACATCCGACAGCAACGAGGATGGCAAGAATAAAAGTCGAAACCTGACGGTCAGGAGAACATTGGTTTAGGAAGACCGACGCGATGAGAAAGAACCTGCACAACGAAAGGCTATCTTTCGAACTAAACTGGGAATCAGTGAATGGCATTGCAAGACCATAGTTGATGGTGGAAGCACTAAGAATATTGTGTCAACAGAGGTCATCGATAGAATATGGTTGAAATTTTGGGAACATCCACAACCATACAAGATCTCATGGTTATAGAAAGGACATCCTGTCAAGGTAACTAGATAGTGCCTGATTAACTTCAAGGTTGGGAAGCTTGAAAACAATGTACTCTGCGACGTAATCCCAATGGACATGTACCATCTGTTGTTAGGGAGACCATGGAAATATGATAGGAAAATGATCTATGATGGTCGAGCCAACAAAGTCATAGTGTGGAAGAATGGCCTGCGAAGGACTCTATAGCCAAAGCAGGAGGGGCAAGTCGACTACAAGTAGGACGAGAGAAAATTTTGGGAAAAGCGAGTGCTGATGTGTTCGGGGAAAGAATTTCTCGTGGAGGAGGAAAAGCAGTTCAGATGTTTTTCTATCATTCTGAAAGGGCCATGTGTCAAGATTTCGATATAGAAAAGATTTTGGTCGAAGATGGAAAGATGCTTGACGGGTTTCGCAGCATAATAGTCGATGAGGCACCAACAGGACTGCCACCGATGAGAAGCATATCCCATAAGATCGACTTGATTCCAGGGTTGAGTCTGCCAAAAAAGGAACCACATAGGATGAGTCGGATAGAAGGTCAGGAACTCAATCAATAGGTCTGGGAGTTGTTGGACAGGGGATTAATTAGAGAAAGTCTGAGTTTGTGCGCTGTACTAGCAGTATTAGCACTGAAGAAAGGTGGAGAATGGAGGATGTCTACAGACTCTAGAGCCATCAACAAGATCATGATCAAGTACCGGTTTCCATTGCCAAGAATGGACGACTTGATGGATTGCTTGAGTGGAGTGAAGTACTTCACGAAGATTGACCTGAAGAACGGTTAACACCAGATTTGGGTTAGAGAAGGAGATAAATGGAAAACAACATTCAAGACGAAGGAAGGGCTGTATGAGTGGTTAGTCATTCCATTTGGACTGACTAATGCATCTAGAACATTCATGTGGTTGATGAACGAGGTACTGAAGCCATTCTTGGGTAAATTTTCCATAGTGTACTTAGACGACATCTTGATATTTAGTCGAACCAAGACAGAGCACTTGGGACACATTCGACAAGTATTGCAGAAGTTGCAGGAAGGGAAGTTGATGGTGAACCTGCAAAAGTGTTTCTTCATGAAGGAAGAACTGGTGTACTTGGGATTTGTAATCTCGGGTAAAGGGTTAGTGATGGACACATAAATTGTGAAGGCAATATTGGATTGGCCAGAAATGACAAGTACGATTGGAGTAAGGAGTTTCTATGGAGTTTCCAGTTTCTACAGGATGTTCATCCAGGGATTCAGTCGGATTTTTGCACCTTTGACAGAGTGCATGCGAAAAGGGGAGTTCAAGTGGACGGAAGCTGCCCAACGAGCTTTCGACAAGTTGAAGGAAAAGATCACTGAGAGCCCAGTGTTGGCACTCCCAGATTTCGACAAAGTTTTCCAAGTCGATTGTGACGCTAGTGGAATGGAAATTGGAGCAGTGTTGAGCCAGCATGGCCGACCAATTGCATTCTGCAGTGAGAAGTTGGATGATGCGAAGCGGAAATATTTGGTTTGTGACCAAGAATTTTATGCTATTGTCCAAGCATTGAAGAAGTGGAGGCATTATTTGTTTCCCAAGGAATTTGTGTTGTACACAGATCAACAAGCACTGAAGTATCTGAATACTCAGTCGAAGTTGAATCAACGACACATGAAATGGGTTGAGTTCCTGCAAGGATATAATTTCATGTTACGACATAAGTCAGGAAAGTCGAATAAGGTTTCTAACGCATTGAGTCGAAGAGTTGCATTGCTGAACATGACGACAGTTCAGGAAACAGGAATAGAATCGGTGAAGGAACAGTATGCGACCGACGAGGATTTTGCGAAAGCATGGGAGGCTTGTCATGAACCGTGGAGTGTCGACACTCCATACTTGGATTATTTCATTCAGGAGGGATACCTATTCAAGGGACAACAATTGTGTATTCCCAAAGGATCCATAAGAGAGAACCTAATCTGGGAATTGCAGAGCGGCGGATTAGTGGGTCATTTTGGCATCGACAAGACCAAGGCATTGGTCGAAGAGAAGTATTATTGGCCAGGAATGACGATAGATGTTGGGAAGTGGGTATGACCATGTCGAGTTTGTCATTTGGAAAAAGGAAGAAGTCAGAATACGGGGTTGTATACACCATTACCTGTACCAGATACCCCATGGGAGCACTTGAGCATGGATTTTGTGCTAGGATTATTGAAGAGGTAGCAGGGAAGCAACTCAATCTTTGTTGTAGCCGATAGATTTTTGAATACGACACACTTTATTCCATGTCGGAAGACAAGTGACGCCACAGGAATTGCTGTACTATTCT
Source organism: Larix kaempferi (assembly GCA_027924585.1). NCBI lineage: Eukaryota > Viridiplantae > Streptophyta > Pinopsida > Pinales > Pinaceae > Larix > Larix kaempferi. The sequence goes on from BSBM01000528.1 coordinate 2,609,483, forward strand.
TCAAGGAAGTAGTCAGATTGAATGGGTTGCTGAAAAGTATCACATTGGACAGAGATACCAAGTTTATGGGACATTTCTGGAGAACCCTATGGAAGAAACTAGACACGAGGTTGCAGTTTAGCCCAGCATATCATCCATAGATAGACGGAAAAACCGAGGTGGTGAATAGAATTTTGGGAAACCTTCTAAGGTGTTGGACGACCGACAGACCCAAGTAGTGGGAGAATGTGTTGGCGCAAGCGGAGTTTGCATAAAACAATTCTATGAATCGGTCAATAGGTTTGATCCCATTCTAGATTGTTGAGGGAAGAATCCAACATGGAGTGGTGGATTTGGTTGAGTTACTAACAAAAATTAGGAAAAGCGCAGATGCAGAATCATTCACAGAGCACATGAAAAAAGTGCATGAAGATGTGCAAAGGCGCATAGAAAAGAGTAATGTGGCATACAAGTTGAGAGCTGACAGGAAGAAGAGGCTATGTAGTTGTTCAACTAAGGAGACTTACTCTATTCACATTTTTGGAAGGAGATATTTCCGATAGGAACATATAACAAGCTGAAGCTGAAGAAGATTGGACCATGTAAGATTCTGGAGAAGATTTCGGAGAACGATTATGTGTTGGAGTTGCCGAAGGAATTGAGCATTTCACCAATGTTCAATGTCTTATATCTATACAAGTTTGAAGAGGGTTCAAGCAGCAGAAGCACGAAACTGTCGAACATCGACTGGACAATGCAGATTCTAGATCGACACAAGAGGAAATCGTAGAAGTAATAGAGGAATGCGAAGTCGGGCGTAAGCACAGTTCGTGAAGGAAGGAATACTTAGTGCGACATTGATTTCTAAAGAAGAGTTCAGGAGACTAACGATGCAGTCGATTTCTTTTTCAGTTGGAGAGTCTGATGTAGGAGTATCGGGGCCTAGGAAGAACAGTCAAAATTAATCGACAAAAAGAAGGCCGACTAGAGGGAGTGCCGACGACCAATGGTGCGGAAGAGAAAATTGGATGTCGAAGTCAATAAGTCATGCAGGAGCAGTCGATATGCGATCGATAGAAGTCCGAAGGTCAAGAGTTGAGATGTCAGAGCTAGACAGACGATAGAGTTGTAGCAGAGATGTCGAGGGTCGACATGTTGTCGAACCGCGACTCTGACAGGTTTGGTCATGAGCCAAGCGAGGAGGAAGGAGTAGACTGGCGAAGCCTGAAGGTGAGAAGGGAATCCGATGGGTATGTCAAAGGCTGACAAAAGATAGTATGGTCGAGGCAGTGATAAGACCAACTACTGTAGCAGTGTCAGAAGGACGTGCAAAAAGTCAAGGAGAGTACTTGGTAGCTGTTCGGGATTGCTAAGGAATTTATGAGTAGTTATTGCAAGTGGTTGGGATCGTGACAAATGTCACCATAGGTGGATATTGTGTAGCACGATAGAGACGCTGACAGTTGCAGGTATGCAGGATCAAGGAGATCGGTGGATAGAGGAAGAGTGTTTTGGCAGTCAGAGTAGACCTCATGATGCGCAACAACAGAGTAGAATTCCAGGGAGTTTGGATCAGTTGGATCACTTGTCAGTTCGGTCAGCAAAGGATCGAGAGAACAGATCCCTATGAGAAGTTTTGTAGATTGGATAGGAGAGTCACACATCTACAGAGCGTGAAGAAGATCGAGCCATAGCTCAGAGTTCCATAGTGAACCAGGAGAGGTTGAAGATCGACACACTGAGAGAGCACACAGTTACTTCTATATTGTAATAGGCTAAGATCGAGAATAGTTATTTGTTTATATTCCTTTCATTTCTCATTGTAACTGTTTTCAGTAGAAGTAATATAATCCATTTCTCATTGTAACTGTGTAATTGTTAAGCAAGAACCCTTGTCGGGGTGACCTTGTGTCATATTTTCTAGCCATGCTTCCACTGCGGTTCCCTTAGTGGATCCCCAAAACTCTAAAAATTTTACTTTTTCGAGTTCCCGGTGTATGTTAACTGGTGGTGGTCTCTGCGACACAACAATAACTTGAGAACTGAAGTTCTCGCGTCCTAGTCATGTCATCAATGCTTTTTTCATCCTGTGATAGTTCCTCATCATTGTCATAACCTCGCCCATAGGTAGGTTAATAGTTTCTTTAGCTCTAGGAGGCATATTCACAAGGGTCATTGGGGTTGATGGACGTGCAACTCGTTCGCGTCCCCTTCCAACTTTACCTCTACGAGTTCTTCGAACCATGATGAGGTCTGTAAGAGGTAACATAAAGTTCATTAGTTTATATACAAGTATCAAAGTACTTTACGGAAGCACCTAGGTCCTATCTAATTTCGACCAGGCTCTAATACCAAATATAGGATTCGATGTAGGACTCGACTAAGTAAATTTTTTTTTTTTTTAAACAACTTCGTATAAAAAATATAATCATATATCACAATATTATAACTAAATGGGGATTATATTTTAATACTCAACAAACTCTCTATTCCCTAAATGAAAGGTGAAACATGAGTATGGCGTACATTTTCACATAATTCATATTGTCACATAAAAAATTAATGTCAATTTTACCGTCTCCAACATCTAGTTCATAACACTATATATATGATTTATAATTATAACGAAGTATTGATCTTTCCACTTATTTCTATGAAATACTTTAAGGAATAAAATATTGCATTGTTTCATATCAACATATAAATGAATTAAATATAATAATAATACTTGATCATTTCATTTTACCCTATAACTAACTTAAGGAATAGAATAATGCCTTGTATCTTGTCAACATATACATGAACTATAAATGTAATAATACCTTGATTATGTCATAATCTAATGAAATGTTAAATAAAGTATATCATCCTCTTTCAAATAGTTTTTATCAATTACATAAAAAGAATTAATATAAAATATCTTGATTCTTCAACTAATTTGATATATAAATGAAGAATTAACTTTCCTAATCTATTTTAATTCGACAATATAGGTATAGTTTTAATTAGGGCATACTAACAATGGTTGTGCTATGCAATGAACAAATATAACTTCACATAAATAAATATGTGGTAATGCAAAACATACGAGTCAATTCTAATGGAATAAAGTAATGGTCAAAGGACAATATTACGTTAAGACATAAATATATATACACTATTTTAACAAATTAACTATCACACGCATGGTAGAGCAAGCATAAGAACTATTCCACCTGGCGACTATCAGTGTTCTACTCCAAGTGTCACCAACGTTGAGCACAAACAGTCGAGCCTTCTGTCCAACGCAAGCATCAATGTCTGGAACGTGACAACGCGTGGCACAACGGTAAGTCGATGGTGACTTAAGCTTTAAATCTACCTACTACCACTATATAACTTACAAATTGGAGAAATTAATTATCCATACGTTGGGAGGAGAGCATCTCGGTCATAGCAGGGAATTACTCGTTTTATCACAGATCTCGGTAGGCAAGATTCCCAAAAAAATTTGGTACACCACCAAGGATGAGTGACGCTGTAATGGGATGATGACAGGACAGACGAGTTCATACTGCTCCAGATTTTTTATTCTTTACAGAAACTAAAGTTTTACGTTACCATCCAGTTCAGATTGATTAGAAAGTGGTACAGAGGTCGAATGGGGAGATTTCAGATTCGGTTGCTTGTGGTGTAAAATTAGATTGGTGATCCATTGTTAAAATGAAACTAAGACACTGACCAATATGTGATTAGGGATCAAATCATAGATCATGGAAACGGTTACAGGTGTTCAGACCATGTTTCTCAATCAGATCAACCCAGGATCTGGGCGTTTAAGCATCTACATTCAGAGTACAGGATCGTGGCTTTTAAATCAGAAACGTTGGATTCCAGTATTAAAAAGAGTATAAGTTTACAACGTATAACAATGGTATTAGAGTACAATGTGAAGATAGGTCACCCTAGATCTTGTCCGCACAGAGCATAACCCATAATGTAGCTGAGATCTTGATGGAGGAGCTAGAACTCGATAAGGTGAAAACATATCAACAGGGTCCAGATGAATCACCAAGACCTGGGTTATGCATTGACCTTTCGACAGACGCATGATTGGGAAATACTTCAAATTAAATAAATGTTTAACAACAGAGTTTAGAAGGGTCGCTCAAGATCTATTCGTGCATTCGACCTTAGACAAAAATAGTACGAGGATAAGATCCAGTTTAATTAAATGGCAACACCGAACTAGGGTGGATCGCTCTGACTATTGATTTTCGATAGAAATACTATAAAATAAAACCAGCATAAGCGAATGAATGTTAACACAGAGCTTAGATGACCGCTCAGGATCTGATTATCTAATTGGATTTACTATAAAATAGATTCAACATAAACGAATAATGTTTAACACCGAGCTTAGATGACCGCTCAGGATGAGATTATTTAATTAAATTTTCGACAAGAATACTGTACAATAGATTCAGCATAAACAAATGAATGCTTAGCACATATCTTAGATGACCGCTCAGGATCTGATTATTTAATTAGATTTTCGACAGGAATACTATAAAATAGATTCAGTATAAACGAATGAATGTTTAAGATAGAGCTTACATGACCGCTCAGGATCTGGTCACACAGTTTGACTCTCGACAAGAGTATTAAGAAAATTAAATCCAATAAAAAAAACGAATAAAAGAAAACAACACAGGCTTTAGCTGGATCGTTCAGGGTCCAGTTACACTTTTGACATTCGACAGATGTATTGTGACAATGTTAAAGGGTTCGTTTACCCATAGTGTAATTAGAATCAACAGAGATCAGTGTGGGGGAACATGAAGGCCGTGGGGTAGTGCATAACGGCGAATACGACACCCTACAGGAATTTCATATCAAAACTTCCAGTACAAAAAAAAATTATAATTATGTAAACAGAAACGATTAGAGAGATCGGTCGTTCAATACTCTGGTTCAACTACTAAATATACATGGATCAACATAAGATAATCGGTAAATATTCTCACCAATTTGCACAAACTAAATTATCTAAATCATTCACAAGGTAATAAGCCATAAACGATTTCTTAACTAAATAAAATCCTTTCAAATTAGACAGTAACCTGAAATACACAATATTTACCTTTCGAGGTAGTTGCTTGTCATGGTTGACGTTGATACAGAAGCCAAGAGACGCAATTCTCCTCGACAAGTCTTCAAATATCCCCGCCGAACACCTCAGTTAGCCTCCCGTCCTTATCGGGACTACTCTTCTTCCTCCCGAACCCCCGAGTGATTCAGATCGTAGAGCTCACACACACAATTCTAGAAACTCAACAATGAGTTCCCCCCACCAGAATTTCTAGCCAAACCCCAATAGCAGCAAGTCACTCACTTTTTCACTATTATGATAACGATCCAACAATGGGGTCCTTTACCCATTCCCAAATCCTTCCTTAAATAGGAAAATCCCTTCCGACACATTTCGTTTCATGCAAAATACTCAATTTCTTAATAATCAAAAAGTAATTTATCTCACAAATCCAAGTGTCAAGTTTTCTAGGAGAATGCTCCAACTTTCCTAAATTTACTCAAGCTTGTCTCTAAGATGGTCAGTCTAAATTCTATTTTGTGGGTGCATGTGGTGTTAGCTAAAAGCTCAAGTCTAGGATTCCATTTTGATCCTATTATAATGATTTTTATTATTTTAAATACTAAAAGGTAATTTTATGTGCTAATATCTAAAGTAATCATTTCTATTATTTTTAATACTAAAATGCATTTTTCATGAGCAAATGTTCTATATGCAAATTTATATGTTTTATGCATAATGTTTAACAACTAATCCCTTCTATGACTTAGGTACCACACTGTTGGTCCAATCTGTCCTTTATGCTCATCTTTCGACATGGTACCACTCCGTCGGGTTCAGTCGTCCGTCGTATCCGTTTCTGGGCAAGATACCACATCGTCGGGTCCTTTTGTCAATATCTTTTCATGGACTTGCGGGAACTTCATGTAGGGATTTAGGATTTGTTACCTTCAATCCTCTATCTACACGGTCTTGGGGACTAATGGTTATGAGGAGTAAGTCCGTTCTTACTGCACACCCCCCAACTCGTATGTGACCAACTCCGTCGTGGCCCACATTGCACGATCTCGCGCTTCCCTTGAGTAAGCAAATCAATGCTTCTCTACTCATGTGTGGAATTCTATCGGAAGTCAACATCGTCGTCGATCTCCCCATGTATGATTTATCCGTACTCTACGACCCTTCAATTCCCTTGTGTGTCCGTCAATGAACTGTTTCACATGTAGCTACACACATTTCTCAAAAACACATATTAATAGTCGTGTCCTCTTTTATCATAATTCAATTCATGAATTCACTAATCATTAAGCATTTATAGTTTACACACATTATACATTCTGCTAATTAGCAAGGCATTTTTTCAATACATACTTTTTTTGTTCTTATCACATAATTACTCATACATCTAATCGTTAAGCATCATCCATATGTACATATAACACATTTTTCACAATCAAAGCTAATCATTAAGCAACATGTAATTATTCGTTTATACCAACTATCCAGTTCCACATACATCATTTATTTCATTAACTCGTAATCAATTGTGATCATGCACATACTCAATGTAAAATCAAAGAGTTATTTTATTAGTGTTTTATTCAGTCGGGTCACTCAATAGGTGCCCTCAAGGTCTACAATAGTCTAGGGGCACTACACAAGTGGAGAGATCTTACCCACAAAGTCTGGATTCAGGATTTCCAAAATAACATAAATAAGAAGTTGTTAGGGTGTGGTCCCAACAGTCTTGTTCCGAGATGTAACACAAACAATTTATAATAAGACTACTTTTTCTCGATCAATTAAATCTCTATTTTCCTATATAAATGGATTCGCGCAACCGAAGAGAACCTCATGGTAGATACCAATAGATTTGTTTGGAATGGATAAAAAGACAAGGACCAGGGGACCGAAACATATTATCACTTCTCATATTCCAACATTCTCCTAATTAACCCACAGTCTGCGAAGGAGGAGGAGAGCGCTTATAGTGAAATACAAGAAAAAATTAAGTAAATGAGAGTAGATTTATTGGCATAACTAAAATTCCATAGCACTGTACTTATATTTTGCATTTGAGCTTCAAGCAGATAGATGTTGTTGGAAAGTAAGCACTTCAAACTGCTAACATTGGGCTTGGTTTGACTAACAAACCAAACAAGGAGCGCACAAAGGAGCGAGCATTTGAGCTTCAAGCTGATAGATGTTGTTGGAAATTAAGCACTTCAAACTGCTAACATTGGGTTTGGTTTGACTAACAAACCGAACAAAGAGCGCATGAAGGAGCGAGAAATTGCGCTAACAATCCCTCATTATTCCCCTCCTCCATTTTATAAGCCCCAATGTTAGATCTTGAATCAACTAAGAGGTAACATGTGTTCTGTATTTGAGGATATATGCCTCTTGCCAAAAAGGCATAGTAGGCATTAAAAACAAAACAAGAAGTAAGAAAAAATGAGGCATAAAGGAGACAACCAACTCTAATAGAAACCTTGCCACGTCTAAGCGCCATGCATTCAGAGTCCCTAATGAAACCACCAACTCCATGTTTAAGCCATGCAATGCTAGTCCCCAAAGAAACCACCAACGCCACATTTAAGCCATGCACCTTCGTCCTAAATGAAGCCACCAAGAGGATTGTCCTCGTCATGGAATATGGTATCGTAAATCTTCATAAGAACTAATCTGACTAAACATGTACTCCCACTAGCATTCTGTTGGGGTTCAACTATTCAATTTATAGAAAATGATTCAATGGATGATCTCTTATACTAGTCATGGAGATTTTCTTTTATGGGTTTCTTAAAGTTGTTTGGACCACATTGTCTAATGTAAAATCCATGTGTGTTTTTCAATTTATATCCTGAACAATTGGATTGTAATATTTAATTTTTGAATGACCCAAACGAAAATTTTCAATATGGTTGTTGGGATTGTATTGTAAATGAAGCAGATCAATAACACACACAAATGGAAGGCATTGCATGCTACTATAATGATCATGCAAGATGAAAATGCATACTTGTGCTCAAGTAGGCATAGTCTCTTTGCTTGAATTCTGGTTTTTGATTTCTTAGAGTTTGGATTATATTCAATTGGCTTCTTCTGTTGAGGTTAATTAATGGGTTACCATCTATCCCCTCTCCTTGGTACGATTCAATCTTACTTGTCATATAGTATGATTAGAACTTGTAAATAATGAGATTTCATTACTACATTGCCTGAATTATGGTCAATTTGATCAAATTGCCATTGTTTTTTTTTGTTGGAGTGTTTTGAGAAACATGCCATGAGGGGTTGCACGACGTCCTAAAGAGAATGCATTCTTATCCTTTGTTCCAAGCACTGGATTTTGAATTTTATTCCAAGCACTGGATGCAGGTTTTCCTCCAACCAAAAAGCAATGATGGTCAACTAAGAGAATCCCTTCTTGGCCTTCTTTGAACTTAATGCGGGCCTTCTTCCTGCTGATGCAAGAGTTAGTTCTGGAAATTGTAGTTCTGGAAATAGTAGTCATTAAATTGTCATAATGCATCTTTATTATTATTGTTAAATTATAATTAACTTTGGCTAGTTGTATTTTTATTTTTACTTATTTCTTGGAAGAAGTGTAATGTCTCAGCGAGCATGGACAGAGTTTGTATCATCTAGTCCAAGTTAGTACTAAAGTAAAAATTCTTACAACCATAACCATTTGGCAGATAGCACCAATCTGTATCATAAATTTAAGATTCTTACATCCATAACCATTATCCAAATAACACCAACATCTACCAAAAGGTCAATGTAAAAGAGAGATGTTCTAAAATGTCGTAAATAAAGGCAATTATTCTCATACTACGTCGTTTATAGTGATAATAACACTGCAAAGGATCGAATTTCAAAGTGAATTGACATGAACAAAATATCTATCAAACCATCATAACATTTTTTGAAGACAATCTAAAACAAATGCGATAAGATCATCATGATATCTAACCGAAATTTTTTCATGAAGTCCAAATGAAAAAACCATCAAATGATTGTATGTATGGAGAACGTTGGTAGAATTGTATGAATAATTCAATTTGTTCAACATGTTCATTAAGTGAACAAGTTTTATCTCTCTTACGGACATCCATGGAATCAAACTCATGTCTGCCACCGCCTACAGCACAACTCCATATATTTTGCTAGATTTTGAGTGTGAACATTCTTTCCTTTCCTGATCACAGTGCTACATCCCCATGTATATAATAATGTGCTACACACGAGGAATATTGTATTGTATAAGTATGAGTATGATTAGGTCTATCTTTTGTTTTTTTATTATGAATGTCATGTATGCCATGGTTTGGGGCAACCAGGTTTGGATAGTCACCTGACAAATTGTATTAATAGTAATGCACAGTAAGTGAAAACTCTATTCATTACTTAGCGCATATGAAATGCATACAGTAGGTAGGAAATCATGGAAAAGGTGGCAGGTAGGTAATGTTGATTTAGAGATGTTATTGGGAATATGAAGATAAGCTTCGAATTCATAAAGAGGAAAGAGACGGTCCATAGCCTTGTCTGCCACTACCATTCTCATCAACTTTACAACTTTGAAACTGTCAAAACTAAAACGCATGATCGTGAGTTGCGACCTCGCTTATATGGCCATGCATTTTGGACACACATATATATACACACACAAACTAGTCGTAGGGCACTCAATGCAGAATATGATGCCCCATTATAAATATATTAGCAGGAAAGCGAATTCGGTTGAGTGTGATTGATTGGTCAAACGAAGATGGAAAAATATTTTTATTGTATTTCCGATAATACCACCCAACAAATTGATAATTTAATACTTTAAAGCGGGCGATGTCTTTCCACGAGATTGCAAAGGTAACAAGGATGTGTGTTACGCAAGGCAACCATAACCCTGTGTTACACATGAAGTAATTACTTGCATATTTGTTTGTTTTTTGGAAATTATAAATAAAGGTAATTTCTTTCCTATTTGTTTTTTTTTCGCAAATGATAAAAGAAATAAAGTTGCATTATTTCTAGTTTCAATGTTGTTTCTCATAGTGATTATAAAACCACTAAATTTATGATCTCATGAATATTATTTATGCATAAGTCGGAGTTCAAAGCCCATAGGCCATATTTTGACCTTGTATATTTGAATTTGATAATATATATCGACCACTAAGTTGTACGAGTTCAAGTTCTACCAGGGAAGAGGCCACTTCTTGAAACTAAAGTCGTGTCTAATTCTGAAAATTTGTACTTGGAAGTTGATGCTACTACCACTTCTATACAAATCTCATGTTCGTGCAGGAACAATACCGCGCGACGTGAAGGTGGAAAACATAATACCTTACTTGTCTATTCAGAACAACAAATTTCGCCTTCCGAGTCTCCAAACCAATAGAAAACTTGGAAGCCAGACCTTTTCCTGGCACTGTGCGGCCCTCAGCCCTTGCCAGTTCCTGTTATCCATTAATTTTTGAATTTGAATAGAAATTTAGGTCGTGGAGTGCTTCTCCCAATTGTTCCAATGGCCTATTGGAGCTTCTATTTAGTATAACTGATCTAGCATGCCGATAATTTACAGAATCCCATCATGGTAAGGAAGCATTTTCAGACTATTTGCAGGTAAAGTTACTTCGGGGAATTTATGTTTCTCTTAATAAATTCTCTTGTCGACACTAAAAAATGAGAATCAGGAACTCGTAAAGCTTAAATCATTGATCATTAGGATTTATTTTCATTTACTGCAGAGAAATTTTCTGTTTTTTGTTAGAGTAATTTAAAATAACTAGCAAATCAAGTTGTTCATTGATCTCTTCCGAGTCTAATATTCATCTTTGGGGAAGATTAAATTATTATTATTTTTAAAGGATATTTTCAATGAGTTTGCAATGAAAAAATATGTCAAAAGCCAAGACTCTTTATAGGTTTGAAATTTCAATTCATAATGCTTTTGTTTCTTCTACGGATCTGCAAGACTATACATGCACTAAGGATGAAGACGAGGATACATTTCAAACATTTAAAGCAAGAGAGCATAAAAAACATCCGTTACAAAGTCATCTGTTGGTATCAATTAATTTATATAATTTGCCATTGATAATTCGTGTGTATTTCTTGCACATATAGTTTTTGAGTTGAATGTGTTGTTGAGAAGTGTTGGGACTAAGCCTTCTAATATTAGAGTATGCTAATTTTATTATATAATATAGCTCATATTTCTGTCATTCGGTAATTTGTAAAAGTAGAAGCATTCATTTGACTAGATTTTCTACTTTGTCATTGGGTGTCTATTTCATCACAACTTTTATAAGATTCACTTTTATAAATGCCATGCATGAAGGAAAAGTCTCAAGAGTTTAAGATTTTGTGGTAAAAAGTAAATTTATCACATGAAACACAAGTTCACGCTTGGTGATTAAGCTACAAGCATGGCTGCATCTTGGACACTTCCTATCAAGGGAAAAAGCAAGACACACTGTGCAGTCAATTCAAAATTAACTACGCAGTAAATATTTCTTTTCTTCGCTTTGAAACTTTGACAGAAACCCCAACGTTTACTTCGCCAAAGACTTCACTTCGATGAACATTAACTTCGCGGAACTTGACTTCGTAATACTTGACTTCGCATAAATTTACTTCCCACTAAATTTACTTCACACTTATGCGAAGCTCACATTTTGCAAAATACTTAACTTCGCGGACTTCTTGACTTGAAGATCCTTTTTACTCTGCATAACTTCTTAACTTTATCAACACATTTTGCACTTCGCAAAACTCTTTACTTCGCGGATTCAACAAGCCTACTCTTAAGCAACCTTTATATTAACATAATTCTTGCTAAGACATAAGACATGCAATAATAAACATTCTTGAGAATGAACACATATAACTATAGACTTATAAATTACCGCAGTAAAATGGGCAACTTGGCCGCATTACACATAGATGAGATTTTACTTGATCTTTCACTTCTTACAAAGCTTGGGCTCTCAAACACATCACTGACATATTCTTCTTCTCCTTTCTTTCACACATCTCTCTCTATTCCTCTATGAGTGATTTTCATTTATACATAAACTTGGTTTTGCTTCACCTGGAAGATACAGAGTTACATTAAAGACTGTAATTAATTTCTACCTAAAAATTTTGACTTGCGGAATGCAAACGCAACTGAATAAATAGAAGGAAGTGTGCACGAAGCCTTCTGATAGACTGACTGACTGTCTGACATCTCTGTGGTTCTACAGACTGACTGAGTGACTGACCGAGCCGGTGCAAACTAGATACGCAATCAACTCGTAATTACATTTTTCCAACACCCCCCCTTAATTATGAGTAAACGGGGATCATTAAACAAAAATAAATTATTACAAAATATTTCAGAGCTGAAACATGCTCTATGCATGATGAAGTTCACTGTGTAGAACTTGTCACTCCTAAACAAATTCACAGATATTGGAATGTGTCCCTTTCCAATGGTTTTGTAAAGATGTCTTCTACATGATCTTTAGACCTGCAAAATTCTACACATATTTCTTTGTTATTTATCAATTCTCTGATAAAATGATGCCTTGTGTTGATGTGCTTGGTTCTCGTGTGAAACACATGATTCTTTGACAGTGTGATAGCTGAATTGTTTTTGCAGTAAATGGTTGTGGGTTCTTGTTGGTTCTGTGACAGATCACTTACCATCCTCTGCATCCAAACGACTTGAAATGCAATGCTTGTAGCTGCGACATACTCTGATTCTGCTAAAGAAAGAGTTACAATGGGTTGTTTCTTTGAATCCCATGATACAACACCTGTTCCTAAATGAAATGTATTTCTAGACATACTTTTTTCTATCATCTATGCTGCCTCCATTGTCGCTGTTAGTGTATCCAATGAGTTTGAAATTTTATGAGGTTGAATACAAAATACCAAAGTCTTTTGTTCCACTTACATACTTCAGAATTATTTTACCTGCTAGCTAATGAGATTCCTTTGGTGACTCCATGAATCTTGAGATTAAACTAACTCCAGACATGATGTCTTGTCTTGTCGATCTAAGATACATAAGGATGCCAACAAGCCTTTTAAACAATGTAGGATCTACATTGGATCCATCATCATCCTTTCTCAATTTCAAACCTGTTATTAGTGGCGTTGGATTTGTCTTGCAATTTAACATCTTAAATATTTTCAAGACATCACTTGCATACTTCGACTGAGATATAAATATGACATTTTCAGTCTGTTGGACTTCAATGCCTAGAAAATACATCATAAGCCCCAAATTAGTCATTTCAAATTCACTTTCCATGACTGATCTAAATTCTTCTATGCCAAAATAACCAATAAATATTGAATCATCTACATACAGACAGATAATTAGCTTATTACCTTTCTTGTAGATTTTTGTGTACAGTGTTGGCTCACATTCACGTCTATGAAATCCATTCCGAATGAGGTAATAGTCAACGCGACTGTACCAAGATCTAGGAGCTTGCTTCAGACCATAGAGTGCCTTTTTCAACCTATATACTTTGTGTCCTTGTCCTGGGACTTCATATCTTTGTGGTTTCTCCACATATACTTCCTCCTCCAAATAACCATTTAAAAATGCAGATTTAACATCCATTTGATAAACAAGCCATTTCTTTTGTGCTGCGATGGCCAAAACTATTCTGACAGTGTCCATTCGTGCTATAGGTGCAAAAGTTTCATTGAAGTCTATGCCAAGCTGCTGTGTGATTCCACTTGCTACCAGCCTTTCCTTGTGCTTCTGCACATTTCCATCAACATCTTGTTTGGTCTTATAAATCCATTTGACGCTTATAACATCCTTGTCGATAGGAACATCGACTAATTCCCATGTTTGATTCTTCTCAATGCATTCCATTTCTTCATCCATGGCTTGTGCCCGAAATTTATCTTCAACAACTTCTTCAAATGTTAGTGAATCATTAATTTGAGAAAATAATGCAAAAAATGAGAATGAATTAGGTGTACCAGTCTCATATATCTCACGCAGACTTCTTGTCTTTGTTAGATTTGTTGATGTTTAACTTCGCAAACTACTTGATGGAGTTTGTTGCGATCTTGGTGTGCTTGTCAGAGTAGCTTGAGCTGCAACTTGTGTCGGAGTTCCTTGTGCTGAAACATGCCGCGGTGTCTTGGGAGTAGACGGAGCTGCGACATTCTGATTCACATGCGGAGTCTCAACCACATCCTCTGTGATGTCATCATTTTCGACATGTGACAGAATTTTAACATTTTTCTCTACAGTTCCATCCCATGCTTCATTTTCTACAAGCTGGACATCTCGACTGATAATAACTTTTCTTGCAACAGGGTCATACAACTTGTATGCTTTTGTGTCTTCAGAATATCCAACAAAGATACTTTCTTTCCTTTGTTGTCTAATTTCCTTCTCAGCTCATCTGGAACATGTGTGTATGCGATGCAACCAAAAAATTTTAAATGTGAAACACTATGTTCCATACATGTCGAAGCTTCCCGCGGAACTTTTTTCTTCACACTCTTCGTCAGACATCGATTCATGATGTATACAGTAGTTTCCACTTCCTGATCCTAGTATTCATTTGACATATGCATGGTTTCCAACATACTACACACCATCTCCATAATGGTTATGTTCTTCCTCTCTGCGACACCATTCTGCTATGGTGTATACCTCACAATGAATTTCTTGTGTATGCCATTATTCTTAGAGAAGTTTAAGAAATCATTTGAAGCATACTCACCACCTATGTCTGTTCTTAAGATCTTGATGTTGTAACCACTCTGCTTCTCCACAAGTGCCTTGAACTACTGAAAACATCCAAACACGTCAGATTTATGTTTTAGAAAATATGACCACGTTATGTCGATCTATACTCTAACTTTTTCCTTGTACCATGGATTCAATCTATACAGCATTTGCTTAATTGGATTTGCACCTAGTTTCAGTGGGATCCTCACTTCACCCAAGTCGCCAGCAATACCTTTCATTTCTGGAAACTTAGTAGGAAACAGATCTTGAAATTCATGCAACAGGTTAGTAATTTTTTTCCATTGTTTCATCATCCCAGTAATCTCCTATATTTTCAAACTTAGGATTTTCAGTAGAGCCAATATTTACCTTTTTAATCTTTAACAGATTCAAAAATTTGTCAAATGTAATTTATGGTCACTTCATATCACGAATTCCTTCTTTTTTTGGTATATGAATATCCCTTGGGTCACCATCTTCTAGTCCTCCACTGATATTGTAGCACTCCATCATTTTTTCCATTGTCATAGCCCATTGCAGAAGGTTAGATATTGGTTCCAGAATTTCTTCAAAAATAATTTCTGATAATATACAGAGCTGCATCTATCGTAGGACTTTCATCCTCATTATTAAATGTCTTCTTAAAACTCATTGCCAAATTCTCCCATTCTGCAGTTAGGCTTGTCGCAGATCTAGTGGAGTATACCAATTCCTTGGGATGGTATCAAGTATATGAATTAACATATGTACCCATTCTTGCTTGGGTATATTTTTCCAGATTATGCTGCGGGTAGCTATAATATCAGCACGACTAGTGAGCCCTGTGTATTTTTCTGAAATATGAGGAATCCCTTATCCAAACCGAATTTCTAGATATCTTTTGCACTGTGTCCAACTGGTTACAGAGTGATTATCAACAGCCCACCATCTCACCGATGTTTCGTTTAGGGAGACATCCAAGGCTAATAAAAAAAAATTCTTGGGTACTTTGTCTTCAAATTCATCATTGCGACCAACCGGTTACAGAGTGCTTATCAACAACCCACCATCTCATCGGCATTGCTTTTAGGGAGACATCCAGGGCTAATAAGCATTTTTGCTCAGGTACTTTGTCTTCAAATTTTTCCACGTTAGGTAAACATTTGCAAGTAGGGAGATCACATACCCCCTTCCCAACCCAGGGAAGTGATTTCATCACACAAGCACATCTCCTCATTGAAACTTCATGCAACATGTTCTGCCAGTTTTCGAGAGCTTCGCCAGAGTGAGAGGAATATGAACTAACACTCTTCCAACTGAGTGTTCCATGTGCTGTAGGATTGATATAGTCATTTATATCCTGGATGACACATTATAACTATTGTCTAGATCTTGCGCATCATAATCTCCTTTTATAGGTTCGACATACCTTTGTCATTCCAGTGGATCCAAAGGTGCGACAACTCCGATTTCTTCATTTTCAAATGTTAATAATATGTTCTTAAAGTTGATAATTGTATGATTTTGAATTTCCCAATCTATCCCCAATAAGGAAGGATACATATTAGTGGCATCGACAATCTATATAACTTTGAAGTTTGCAAACATTTGCAGTCCCTCCACTTCAACAGGGACCCCAACCATTCTATTGAATGGTATTACTTTATGTTGATTGGCCAACCACAACTGAATAGGCGACCATACTAGATTAGGATTACCCATATTCTCCCATGTATGTTTGGTCAAGATATTTACAGCTAAGCCCAAATCTACAATAACAAAATCCATGTCATAGCCACCAATCTGCGCATTAAGTCACAGTTCCCGACTAGTCTTGATTCTTTTCTAGACATGATTGACAACTCTTTCAGGTCTCATATCTTCCTCAGACTCCTCAATTAAATTTTGCAATTCCTTTAATGCATTCTCATATTTGACTAGAGCTAAAAATATTTTTAGAAAATAATGAAGAGCACTTACCTATCCTAGCTTCTTCTTTGTGGTAGACTTGTCAAAGCGAGGTCACATGTCATATACTGGTCCTTCTTCAACAATAGATGGTGGGGAGGATGTTGATGTTACCTTCATAAATTCATCTCAAACTTCAAAGAATGTGCCTTTCTCCTTTTGAACATCAAATTGTGGTGGCTTCTCGCTACTGGACTCACTCTCGGATCTCTTGGATTATTATAACTGCTCTTATATTCACCCATCGTGGCTCCACCTCTTGAGACTATAGAGACAATATGCTGACTTGGTCACAGTTCTGCTGAAATATTTTGCAAATTTTAATTTTGATTCTGGTTCTAGTTTTGCTTTGCCTTCCATTTCGCTATCAGATATGGACAGTCTTCAATGGTATGATCTAGTGCCCTATAATACGTGCAGGTCAAAGTAGGATTCGAGAAATATCTAGCATAATGTCTAAGGGTGCCACAATTATAACATATAACTTGTCCTCTCCCTTGAACAAATCATCCTTGTCCATGGCCTCTAAATCCACCTCATGGTTGATTGAATTGCACATTACTTCTTTCCTCTTGCTCCTCTACCTTCATAAGAAAGGTGTTTGTAGTGCGCTCAGTGAGCAGTTGATATGCCTAACAATTTTTCTCGTCATGTCCGACATATCGATAAAACTTTCACCATGAATTCTTATGAGTACTTACCATCTTCTGTAAGAAGTAGGATTCTTCTGGTTGTTAAGATATCTAATCATTCACTTATGTACTTTGCATGCATTCTGCATGCTACCCAGTCATGAGTATGGTACCTATAGCACCTAGTCCTTAGTCTCCCAGCATTCGGGAGCTACTTTACACTCAGTTTAAGCCCTCCTATCCTGCCATGCACCCAGTTCTCACCTTCCACTGAAGAAGGGCTCCTTTCTCACCTACCAGTCCAGTTACACTTCAATTATCACCCAGATTTACCTCCGATTGACCCATAGCTGATGTTATCACTCCGATTGACCTTCGATGAGACATAACTAATAGTTCTGAGTGTAGTTAACTCCTCATGCACCCTCCACTGAGCCTCCATCCCTAGATTAGTGCCACTTACCATCAGTTACACTTATTAGACTCAGTTAGACTCAGTTTGACACCTGTTTGACACCTGTTTGATAGTGACTTGTGCATTGATGACCACCACTGATTGATGATGAGGACTCCTAGTGGGAGCCAAGCTATGCCATTCAGTTAATTCGAATGACCTCCTTGGTTAATTCGAATTGCTCACTCATTGTGACAGTATTGTATTGTATTTTCACCCTTACTGGGATTATAGAGCACTGATGCATGCTTTTGCACAGTTTTACACCATATTTTATGAGTTTCATCTATTGTGATTGATTTACTTGTTCATTAGATCTGCTGTGACTAATTTTACATGGTATCAGAGGCATTGCAGGGACAAGATCTCTTTTCTACGGGTGTTCTAGAATAAGATTTGAGTGAATTTGCTCAAAATTACTGAAGTTTTAGCATGAAAGATCTCATGTGCATTTGCTCATGTGCATGCAAAGCAGAAAAATACACTCCAATCCACTCTAGAAGCTTGCGTTTTCCACATAATTCCTGGATTTGATACATTGGACCCATTCAACTTGTTTGATCTCTAATCCTAGGTGTGATGCAACTCTAAAAGGGTGTATTGTTCGACCTTACTGTTCTTGTTTTGATTGTGATTTGCAGGTTAATCATCTACATCATTTCCATTCGCTCTCTTGTGTTTGACAAGTTCTTCTACATCAAGTGCACTCGCCATTTGAAATGGAATACTCTTCTTCCAAGCTAGTTCTTACTCCTTTCAATTATTTTGAATGGAAATATGATATGGAGATTATATTGCACTCAAAAGGGTACTATGGAGTCACTATTGGCCTCGAATTGGAGCCAAGGACATTGTCGGAAAGAACCAAACACTGCAATAAGCTTGATGAAGCTTATGGTCTCCTTTGCCTCTCCATTTCCAAGGATCTTCACTTCCATCTCTGCGGATTGAAGACTCCAAAAGAAATATGGGATCAACTTGACAATCTCTTTGGCAATCAGGATGAGCTTAGGGCCTTTCAATTGGAAAATGAATTGATTGCCCTTAGTCTTGAGAATTTCGAGACCATCAATGAGTTTTTCATAAGATTCAAGCACTTGTCATTGTAGTTGAAGAACAGTGGTGTTGTGAAAGAGGATAAGCAATTGATCCTCTCCATTCTCACAAAGCTTGGGAAAGATTACTTGGTATTTGTCTCTACTTTCAATTCCAGTCGGCTAACTACCCCGAATTGGAAGATGCCTACCTTGAATGCCTTCATTGAGTCCGTCACAAAAGAGCATGATAAGTTGATTCAAATGGGGTCCATAAACTCCAAAGATTCAGCCTTCTTTGCTCAACGATCCAAGAATTCGAATGGTAAAGGAAAGCAAAGGAAAGCAAAGGAAAGAGAAGCCTAGATTCAAGCCTACCAAGCAAAGAGATAAAGGAAAGAAATCGGAAGCACCATCCGGTTCGAGGAACAAGTAGAAGGGTAAAGAGGGCAAGGAAAAATCTAAATGTTTATATTGCAACTGTGGCTTTCATCCTAAAAGTGTTTGGGTACACAGGGTACTACCAAAGGACCGAACACCAAGAGCAACCACTTCACACAAACAGATCACAGATCAACACATCGATGTTTTGACGTGGTTTAAACCCTCTTGAGGGAAACACTCCACGGCCCCGGCCAAATAGCTTCTACAGGACAATTTATTATGCAAAGAAAGAAAGTTACAAATGAGCTTCTCATAATCGATCAACTAAACAATGACCCTCCATGCTCTTTAAATAGAGATCATGGACCAATCGGGTGTTAAGCCACGGATCAAGGTTAGGTTTGATCTAAGAGAAGTTGAGCCGTCGGATCACTCTATGTCGGAAACATATCGTGACCGTCGGATTAAGTATTTACAAATGCATACTAATGCATACTAAAGAAACACACTATCCCTAACGGATATATTACACAAGTTGATCTTAACTAACTCCTAAGTGTCTAAATATCCTAACATCCCCCCTTAAGAACAACTTGGGATAGGATTGAAGGATTTACAAAAGTGACACTATTAGGAGAAGGAAGGAGGCATTAGAGCCTATCCCCCCTTAATGACAAGTTCCTGAACTCCTAACATAGATCGAAGTTTAGAAAACTTCGCTTCTGTAAGAGACTTGGTGAAGATGTCTGCAACTTGATCATCTGTAGGGAAAAAGAGCACTTCAAGAACATGATCATGAACAAGATTTCTGATGAAGTGCATATGTAGCTCAATGTGTTTGCTGCGTTGATGTAGAACTGGATCTTTGGCAAGCTTGATGGCACTTTGATTGTCGCACCAAAGTGGAGTAGGCTGCTGCTGCTCGAATCCAAACTCTGAAAGGATCTGTCAAAGCCATATTGGCATTAACTGCTGCTCGATATTCTGCCTCTGTTGAAGAAAGAGCAAGAGCTTGTTGTTTCTTACAAGCCCAAGTAATAGGTCTAGATCCCAGACTGAAAACATAACCTGCAGTAGACTTTCGATCATCAAGATCGCCGGCCCAATCTGAATCAGTGAAACCAACCAACAAAGGTTTCCCCCCTGTACTGTAATGAATCCCAAACTGAACTGTACCTCGAATATATCGAAGTATTCTTTTAGCTGCTTTCCAGTGACTTTCATGAGGTGTCTGCATATAACGGGCAACTCGACCAACGGCAAAGGAAAGGTCAGGACGGGAATGAGTCAAGTATAAGAGACTACCAACAAGCTGACGATACAAGGTGGCATCGACTTCAGGTGAAGTACAACTGGCAGAAAGTTTGACTCCAGACTGGAAGGGAGAAGGGGCTGGTGTACAATCTTCCATGTGAAAGCGACGAAGAAGGTCACAAGCATACTTAGACTGATAAAGAAAGATTCCTTCTTTGGTTTGCAGAACTTGGAGACCAAGAAAATAATGCAAATGTCCTAAGTCTGACATTTCAAAAGTTTGTTTAAGACTGAATTTCACATGGGTTATAAGCTTAGGGTCACTACCAGTACGAATAAGGTCATCAACATATAGAACAAGTATGATGAGATGGTTTCCTACTTTCTTGGTATAGACATTGGGGTCAGAATGGCATCTAGAAAAACCAGTGTCAAGGAGAAAGTTATCCATTTTGGCATACCAAGCTCTAGGAGCTTGCTTAAGGCCATATAAGGATTTCTTAAGGCGACAGATAAGGCTAGAGTTATTCTGAACATAGCCAGGAGGTTGTTCCATGTAAATTTCCTCCTGTAAATCACCATGTAAGAAGGCAGACTTGACATCCATTTGATGGACTTCCCAGTTGTGTAAGGCTGCAAGGGAAAGAACAAGGCGGATGGAGTTCATTTTGGCGATGGGAGCAAATGTTTCATTGTAGTCAATCCCTTCAATTTGAGAAAAACCTTTGGCAACTAACCTTGCCTTAAGTCTTTCAACACTTCCATCTGATGCATACTTAGTTCTGTAGACCCATTTACATCTGACAAGTTTTCTTCCTTTTGGAAGAGGTACAAGATCCCAAGTATCGTTCGTCATTAAGGAACGATATTCTTCATCCATGGCTGCATCCCAATCTGGATTCCCTGAAGCTTCTGCAAAAGTTTCTGGATCATGATTCTCGAAAACTTGAGCCAAAAGAGAAGAGGCTCACTGAGATTGAGAACGTGTTCGATGTTGATCTCTAGGATCACCGGCAAGATCACCAGCTGCTTCACATGTTGAACGGACCCATCGAGGAAGCACTTGTGCTGGTGAAACTGGAGGAACATGAGCAGGCAGAGGTGGATTTTCATCCTCACTGTCATCATCAGAAACTGGAGTTGGAAACCTGTCAAGGAAGTTGGAAGAAGAAGAAGAAGGCACAAACGTCGAATCAGGCTCGCAGGCCAAAGATGGCACACTCGCCGAGTTAGGCTCGCAGGCCAAGATATTTTCATCAAATTTAACATCTCTTCTAATGATTATAGCATGAGAATGTGGTTGAAGAAGTCTATAACCTTTTACATCTTCAGAATATCCAACAAATATGCACTTTTCACTTTTAGGCTGCAATGCTTTCCGTTTTTCATCCGAAATGTGAGCCAATGCTTCACTACCAAACACACGAAAGTGACTTACATCAGGTTTAATTTTACTCCATGCTTCTTCCGGTGTTATACCTTGTAATGCTTTTGTGGGGGTGCGATTAACTATGTAATTTGCACAATTTATGGCTTCAGCCCAAAATTGAAGACTTAGTCCCTTAGATTGGATCATACAATTAGCCATTTCTTTTAAAGTGCGGTTCTTCTGCTCAGCTACACCATTTTGTTGTGGTGTATATGGAACAGTGTGCTGTTGTTGGATGCCTTGTTCAGTGCAGAAAGTAGTGAACTGTTTGTTAACATATTCTCCTCCATTGTCAGATCTTAACTTAATAATTTGATGACCAGATTGTTTTTCAACAAGGGCCTTGTAGGCCAAGAACATGTTAAATACTTCGCTCTTAAGTTTTAGGAAATAAACCCAAGTGCGTCTGGTGTAATCATCAATGAAAGTTAAGAAATACTTGAAACCAGAAAATGAAGCAGATGGAAGAGGACCACACAAGTCACTATGCACAAGCTCCAAGGGAACCGAGGCGTGCCAAGAGGCACGTTTGTCAAAACTGTCCCGATGATGTTTTTCGAGTACACAACCGGAACAAACACCATCTCTGCAAGATACCATCGGAAGACCTGTCACCATATTTTCTTTACATAGTTGTTGCAATGAGCGATAATTTAAGTGACCAAATCGCTCATGCCAAAGTTTGCTCAAGTTATCACTATGAGCAACAAAAACTGAAGGGAAAGGTGATGACCCAAAGCTGTTAAACTTGTACAACCTGGTAATATCATCAACAATTCCGGTAGCTAGGACCTGTTGAGGATCTTTAAAATCCTTGATTACAACTTGGTGAGGTGTAAAGGTCACAATTTTACCTTCACCAGAATGAGTGATCTGATAGACTGATAACAAATTGTAGGAAATTCTTGGAACACATAGTACATCACTAAAATGACCATTATCTACTGGAACTGTTCCAGCTCTTACAACACTTAGAGATCTATCATCACCAACAAATATGTGTTTGGTGTTACATTCATGCATAGTAGAAAAGATGGCTTGATCCTTAGCCATATGATAAGATGCTCCAGAATCAATGAGCCATTCATTTGAAGTAGAAGAAGAAGATGCATTATAAGAATAACCAGAATCACAAAGTGCATGTCCATGAGAGGTAGATTTTGAAGGCGAATCTAGGCTGATGTGGTGCTTCTTCATTGCTGCTTCCAAGGCTGCCATCTTCTTGAAACACTTAGATTCATCATGATTATCTTTCCCACAATAGTTGCAATGACGCTCAGTCTTCTTGCCTTTTGGCTTGGATCCTTTGTCATTTTTTAAAGAAGGAGCCGACTGAGAGGGTTTTGGACCCTTGTTTGACTTATTATTGCGAAAATTTTGTTTCTTGGGAGGCTTGGACTTTTCTTTCTGTTGGGACAATAAGGCTTTCCCAGATGTATCTGCATTGTTGATTATTCCAAGATGAATGAGTTTATCTTGTTCCCTAATCAAGGAATCACAAAAGGATTCAAGACTAGGCTTTTGATAGCTAGCTGCATTCAATGATGCTTTTGTGGAGTAAAATGTAGATACAAAAACAGAATATGCAGGTCCAAGTTTGGAAATAATATGATAAATGCACTGTTTGTCTTCCCTCTCAATCTTACATTCTGCACATAAGAGTTTAAGAGTTTTGTACTTAGATAAATAATCTTGAATGCATGAAAAGTCACTTGGATTTAAAGAAATCAACTCATTTTCGAGTTGGTGGCCTCGAATTTCATTGTGTTTACCAAACACAGTTTCCAACTTGTTCCAAGCAGTATTAGGTTCATCAATTCCAGATATGTGGAATCGCAAATCAGTAGAGATTGACATCCCAATCAATCCACGAGCTTCATCACATCTATTTCCCATTTTATTTTCTTATCATCATCAATGGGTTCTTTTTCTTTCTCTGTTGTAATTCTGAAAAGTCCCCTACTTCGTAGAACATCCTCCATACGAGATTTTCATGAGAAATAGTTGGAACTGTTAAGTAGAATATCACAAGAGGCGGCCATATTTGTAAATTAATGGTTGTAAAAATAGAAACCAATAGTCTGGATGTGAAGATCTCGAAAAAATAGGCGGTTTAAAAAAAAACGGCACTGAAAACGGACTCTGTATGATGAAGTTATGCTTGAACAAAGAAACTGTTGAAGATGTCCCCAATAGTGATGTGGCAGCTAGAGAATGTCCAACAAAAAAAAAGAACCCCCCTCTTCCCAAGATGAACCTTTTGACAATCACTTTACAAAAAAGTTGCTTTAAGTGAATCACTTTTGTAAAATAAGTGATTTCACTTTTACAATGATTTACTTTTAAATAGTGCAACAATAAATAAAAAACTTAAGTGACTCACTTGTATTTTTAATTTTTATTATTTAAGTGAGATGCACTTTTACAATAGAGTAACTTGAAAATAGAAATTGCATGCACTTTTCTTTTTAAAAGTAACTTCCTAAGACTTGAACTCAAGACCTATTAAGGAATAAAGCAACTTTGAACCAAGTGAGCTAGATTAAAAGGTATGTAAAATATGGGAATGAGGAAGGGGTTTTTTTTTTTTTTTTTTTTTAACTCTCTTGCTCGGTTTGCGTGCTTGCTCTTTTTCCTGCAAAACAGACGACAAAACGAAACAAAAAAACTTTTCCACACTTGTGGAGTTAGATCTTGTTAGCTTGCCCGGAAAGTCTACGTTTTCTCTCTGTTTCTGATTTGCCGAGATCGCGCAAGGTGCACGGCAAACAGCATACGCAGCCGAGAAAAACCCTTTCCCTTTCTGTTTCTGATTTGCCGAGATCACTCAAGGTGCACGGCAAAGAGAATACGCAGACGGGAAAACAACAATCCGAACCCAAAAAAAATCTAACAGTAAAAAAAAATGAAATATGAGATTTTTTTCTTTTCAAAAAAACGAAATAAAAAAATGCGTCACTGTAACATTATACCTTCAGATCTGATGAAAAACGCGTTTCCGGAGCAACCGGGAACCGTTTTCGATCAAACGAAAACTATTTCCCAATGGAAACGGCGCTCTAGACGCAATGGAACACCTCCCAAATCCAAGAAATGCACAGAAATACCAGAACTAGAAACCCTTACGAGTTTCGGCAACAGCAGTTCAAGATCTAGATCATAACTGGAAGTGGCACTTCATAAAAGCTCTGATACCATGTTCGGGTACACAGGGTACTACCAAAGGACCGAAAACCAAGATCAACCACTTCACACAAACATATCACAGATCAACACACGGATGTTTTGACGTGGTTTAAACCCTCTTGAGGAAAACACTCCATGGCCCCGGCCAAATAGCTTCTACGGGACAATTTATTATGCAAAGAAAGAAAGTTACAAATGAGCTTCTCATAATCGATCAACTAAACAATGACCCTCCATGCTCTTTAAATAGAGATCATGGACCAATCGGGTGTTAATCCATGGGTCAAGGTTAGGTTTGATCTAAGAGAAGTTGAGCCGTCGGATCACTCTATGTCGGAAACATATCGTGACCGTCGGATTAAGTATTTACAAATGCATACTAATGCATACTAAAGAAACACACTATCCCTAATGGATATATTACACAAGTTGATCTTAACTAACTCCTAAGTGTCTAAATATCCTAACAAAAAGTTCATGCATGAAGAAAACAATAGATCAAATGGCCCTCCTTTTGGAAAAGAACAACATATGTCTTCCTGACGGTGCACGGAAGAAGGATAGGAATGATGATCATGAAAGAGGTAAAGCACTCATGGCAACTATTTTGAAACCGACCACTCTACTGATAGATTTCTGTGCCTCGAAACATATGGCTGCAAACATTGACTCCTTCTCTTCATTCGATCCAAGCAACTCCATCCCCATTCATTTGGGAGATGACTCAAAAATTTCTTCGAAGGGCAAAGGTACCATCCATGTAGAGCATGGAAGCTTCCAGAATGTTCTCTATGTGCCTTCCTTGGCTTCAAATCTACTTTCTGTGTATCAAATGACACCCACTGGTGAACCGAACCAAGCTACATTCATCCCTAACAATGTTGAAATTTATGATATCAAAAGTGGAAGACTTATTGCAGTCGGAAAGGCAAACCACACTACAAAATACTATGAGTTTTCTCACTTTGTGCCGCTTGAAAAGCCCACTGCTCTCCTCACTCATGGAAATGAGGTTAGTAGGATTTGGCATGAAAGGTTTGGACACCTTAATTGCAATTATTTTTTGCTGCTACAACAGAAATCCATGGTAGAAAGTCTTCCACAACTCCGTTCCTCGAAGGGAATTTGCCCCGGTTGCATTGTTGGGAAGCACCCCGAGCACAGGTTCGACTGCGGAAAAGCTAGAAGAGCTTCAACCATTTTGGGCCTCAGACATTCTGATATCAGTGGTCCATTGCCAAATATGTCCATGAATGGTTGAAGGTATGTTTTGACATTCATCGACGGCTTTTCCCGCTTTACTTGGGTAATTTTTTTCAAAAACAATTCAAAAGTGCTTGGAAAATTCAAGGATTTTAAGGATTTTCTTGAGACCGCCACTGAGAGCAAGATCAAATATCTTAGATCTGATAATGGTGGATAATATATCAAGACTAAGTTTCTGCAACTTTGTGCCGAAAGCAGAATTCAGATCCAACGTACATCTCCCTACACACCCCAGCAGAACGGTGTAGCAAAAAGGAAGAATCGGTCATTGAAAGAGATGGCTACCTGCATGATTGAGTCAAAAGGTTTGGGTACAAATCGTTGGGATGAAGCCATTAATGTTTCTGCATATATTTAGAACCAAGTTCCACATTCATCCATGAAAGGTAAAACTCCTTTCGAAGCATTCTTTGGTCACAAACCAGATGTGTCCAATTTGATGGTTTTTGGCTCCACTGCATGGGCTAGAATTCCTTCTGATAAGAGAAAGTCTTTGGATCCACAAAGTATTGAATGTATCCTGATAGGATATGGGGAATAATAAAAATCATATAAACTCATGAATATCATATCCAAAAAGTTACTCATAGAGAGAAGTGTTAAGTTTGAAGAACCGCTGCCAGATCTGAAACTAGTTGAGGAAAACACTGCCGATCTGCAACCTCCACAAGAAGAAGATTCGAGTGATTATGAAGAAAGCATTGGATATGATATATCTAATATTATATCAGAATTTGATGGACATGACATATCAGGTTTGGAATCATACCATAATGATCCTCCTCAGTTACCAAAGTGGGCCCAAAACACTCTACAATCTGCTGCTCCAAACATTGGAAATCCTGCTGATCCAAGGAGAAAAAGAGAAGACTATCAAAGAGCAGGTATGGCTCTTTATTTTTCTGATCCATTATTATCTGAGAAATGTTATTTGATGATTGATTCAGATACAAAATCGTACTATCATTCCCACTGAGATCCACGATGGAAAACCTCCATGGATGAAGAGTACAGTTCTCTTCAAAAGAACAATACATGGGAGCTAGTTTCTCTTCCACCTGGAAGAAAATTAGTTCAATGCAAGTGGATCTACCACAGGAAGGTTGATGCTGATGGTTCTATTAGCAAATACAAATCTAGGATGGTGGCAAAAGGTTTCTCCCAAGTCCAAGGCGTGGACTACACTCATACTTTTGCACCAGTTGCAAAGATGGATTCCATCCGCCTAGTTTTGGCCATTTCCGCATCCAAGCACTGGGAAGTGGATGACATGGATATGAAGAGTGATTTTATACATGGGTACCTTGATGAGGAGGTATATATGAAACAACCAAAAGGATACATATCAGATCCATCATTAGTTTGTAGGTTGAAGAAATCTTTGTATGGATTGAAACAGGCCCCAAGAGCTTGGTACGCAAAGATGGACTCTTTCATTCTTTCTCAGAAATTCAAAAGATGAAAATCTGATCCTAATGTGTACCTACAGAAATTTAAAGGGAATTTGTTGATTGTGGTTTTATATGTTGATGATCTTCTCATTACTGGTAGCACTCTCCTTACAATTAACAAGCTGAAAACCGCTTTAAATCTAGCTTTTGATATGAGCGATTTGGGCTTGCTTAAGCAATTTTTGGGCTTGGAGATAGCTAAAATTTTTGATGGGATAACATTATATCAGCAAAAGTATGCTAAATACTTACTATTAAAGTTTAATATGGAATAATGTAAGGCTGCTCCATTCTCATTCCTCTCAGGAATCAGTCTTGAAGAGGGAAATACTACACCGCTTGCATATTGCACTATGTATCGACAGTTGATTGGTTCACTACTCTAATTGACACACTTAAGGCCTGATATATCTTATTCTGTGAGTGATGTATCAAGGTATATGATGCAGCCCCATGAGCTTCATTGGCGGGAAGCCAAGCAGATCTTGCAGAATGTGCAAGGTACGAAACATTTTGGCATACATTATGCTACAGATTCTGAGCTAGATTTCATTGGTTTTACAGTTTCAGATTGGGAAGGTGATAGCATAGATCGAAAGTCCACTTCCAGATATGTTTTCATGATTGGAAATGGGCCTATTTGTTGGTCAATCAAAAAGAAAGAAGCCATTGCACTTTCTTCAGCAGAGGCAGAGTATCAAGGGGCAGTCAATGCCTGCATTCAGGCAGTTTGGTTGCAGGGTATTCTTTCCGAGTTTGATTTTGGTAGCACTACTTTGACTGTCCTATTTTGTGACAATCAAAGTGCTATTAAGATATCCATCGATCCAGTTCAGTAGCAGAGGACCAAACACATTGCGATTCATATGCACTACATTCGAGAGTTGGTGCATGATCGCACCATCATTCTACAATATTGCCCTACCGATGAGCAAATTGCAGACATCTTCACCAAGAGCTTCACTGAGAAGAAGTTCTATTACCTCCATTCACTATTGGGGGTGAGTTCCATCATGGTGGAGACAAATTAGATCCGTTTTTATGTTTAGCTTGAGGGGGGGCTTTCTTCCCACTGGGTTTTCCCTCTTTCCTCACTTAGCTTATTTTAGCATTTTTTGGATTATTGTATTGGGGTGACCTTTGGTCTCAGTAACTAGGGCCATACATTTTATTTTTTACATCATAGTATATCTTGAGGGGGGGTGTTAGGATATCTCATCATTCACTTATGTACTTTGCATGCATGCATGCATTTTGAATGCATTTCATGCATCCGCATGCTGCCAAGTCATCAGTATGGTACCTCCAGCACCTAGTCCTTAGTCTCCCAGCACTCGGGAGCTACTTTCCACTCAGTTTAAGCCCTCCTAGCCTGTCATGCACCCAGTTCTTGTTGAATATTGTAACTTCTAAGAATATTATAATTTGTACATTATTATTCCGGAGATTTTTCATCCTTCTGAGGTAACCCTATCATGTATCCGGAGATGATTATTCCTCCAGGGGTTTGTGGTAACTAGGTTTATTAGACCCACCATGTGGGGGTCGGCCCTGATCTTATATTTTAGGGGTTATTAGACTTCTCCAAGAGAGGTCGGTCCCATTAGGTATTTTGTTCAGTTGGGAGTTAGTATAAATAGAAGAGGTGAACTACTCATTAGACACACTTGCACAACTCAGAAAAGTAGCACACTTGTCTGGGAGATCTGCTAAGGAGGTAGAGAAGGAGGGAGCACATCTTGTATTTTGGTTGATCATCTTATTGAGAAAAGCTTTGCTGGGTTTTCTACCCCATGAGGGTTTCCCAGGGTAAATTCTGTGTCTATCTTGTGATTATGTTTCTTTCAGTGATCTTGCTAGTCTATTTGGTTTAAACTTAACATGGTATCAGAGCTAGACTGAACAGGACATCTTTCACAAGGTAAGAATACCTCTCTCTCTCTCTCTGGTGAAAGTTAGGATTTTAGCAAAACGTTAGGGTTATTGAATTCTGGTTACATGGCTGGATAGCCCTTCTAAATACCAATCTTTTTAGCCCTAGATAGAACTTTTTGGTTGGGTAGAAATCCGGGAAATCCAAACCCTAGTTTACCAAAAGTGCGATAAATCAGAAATTGGGTTCAGCAAAAAGTTGGCATTTTTTAATTCTGATTACATGGATGGATAGCCCTTCTCAATACCAATCTTTTGAGCCCGAGATCGAACTTTTTGGTTGGGTAGAACTCTGAGAAATCCAAACCCTAGTTTACCAAAAGTACGATAAATCAGAAATTGGGTTCAACAAAAAGTTGGCATTTTTTAATTCTGATTACATGGCTGGATAGCCCTTCTGAAAACCAATCTTTTGAGCCCTAGATCGAACTTTTTGGTTGGGTAGAACTCTGGGAAAGTCAAACCCTAGTTTTACCAAAAGTGCGAGAATCCAGAAATTCTGTCCCAGGATCCAGAAAGGTAAAAAGGTAATATTTCCGGGTAAGTACTACTCTGTCTCTTATCTCTTGGACTCCCCCAAGAGAAGATGGCTCCAAAAACTAAGCTTGAAGACAAGCTAGAAGGCATAGAGAATTTTCGAGCATGGAAATACATAATTGGTCTCATTCTTGAAGAGAATGATCTTGCTCATTATGTCAAAGATGAAGTTGCAGAACCAGAAGGAGATGAAGCCAAAGAGAAGCATAGGAAGGATTTGATTAGGAAAAAGAGAATCATAGATGATTCTATTAAAGACCACTTGATTCCCCAAGTGGCTTCCAAGAAGACTCCAAAGGAAATGTATGATGCCCTAGGAAGAATGTATGAAGGAAAGACCATCAATAGAAAGATGAACCTAAGGACTCAGTTGAAGAGTACCAAGATGCACAAAGGAGAATCCATTCAAGACTACTTCTCAAGAGTCTCTCTAATCAAGGAACAACTAGATGCCATTGGTGATACTCTTGATGAAGATGAACTTGTGATGACTGCCCTAAATGGTCTCACTAGACCTTGGGAATCTTTCATACAAACCATGTGTGCCAGAAAAGAAAGCATGAAGTTTCATGTAGTATGGGAGGATTGTGTTCAAGAAGAGGCTAGGGTAGCCAACAAAGAAGCTCTCCTCAAAGAGGATGACCAAGCTTTGGCCACCCACACCAAAAGAGGAAAGAGAGGCCACTTCAATAAAGTGAACTACAAAAGGTCTCAACCCTCTCATAAATTCAAGAGGAAAGGAGGAACAAACTCAGAAAGAGACCTCTCCACAGTCCAATGTTATAATTGTTTTAAACTAGGACACTATGCTAAAGACTGTACTCTTCCAGGAAAGAAGAAGAAGAAGTTTGTTCACAAAAGATATCATGCACATATGGCAGAATATGATAGTGAAGAAGAAGAAGGAGAAGAAGAAGAAGAATAAGAGGAGGAAAGGCCTCAAAGGAAAAGATCTAAAGTAAAGAAGGAAGATCCAGAAGAATATGTCCTATTTTCTGCACTCTCTGGATCTGTGTCCCCTAGTGAAGATACATGGCTCATTGACAGTGGTGCTTCAAAGCACATGACAGGTCAAAAGAAAACTTTCTCAAGAATTGAAGAAAAGCTCTCACCCCAAAAGGTATCTCTAAGAGATGATTATCAATATCCCATCAAGGGAATTGGTGAAGCAAGCTACAAGCTTGATTCTGGAACACTCTTGAAAATGAAAGAAGTCTTATATGTACCAGGTTTAAAGAAGAACCTTCTCTCTATCTCAGCACTATATAAGAAAGGATTTAGGGTGGCTTTCATAGATGGACAAGTACTCATGTGGTCCAAAGGAAAATCAATTAAAGATGCGGTTGTCATTGGTGAAGAAGAAGGAGGTCTCTATAAGCTCAAGGGTCATCCAGAAACTGCCCTTGCTCATGAAATCTCTAGCCCCAGTGAGCTATGGCATAGAAGATTAGCTCACATTAACTACAAAGCATTACCCTATGTAAGCAAGGTGGTCATAGGATTACCAGACTTGAAGGCTGATCATGATGGCTCATGTAAAGGGTGTAAGAAAGGGAAGAATGTCAAGAACCCCTTTCCAAAGAGTGAAACAAAGACTAAGAGCATTTTGGAGCTAATACACTCAGATGTATGTGGACCTATGCCCACCACTTCTCTAAGTGGGTTTGAATACTATCTTTCATTCATTGATGACCATTGAAGGAAAACTTGGATATACTTTCTAAAAGGTAAGAATGAATTCTTTGGAAAGTTCAAAGAGTTCAAGGCTCCAATAGAAAATCTCTCAGAAAAGAGAATCAAGATTCTCAAAACAGATAATGGTGGAGAATATACTTCAAAAGACTTTGAAGAATTTTGTAAAAAATCCGGAATTAAGAGAGAACTAACCACTCCCTACAATCCCCAACAAAATGGGGTTGCTGAGAGAAAAAATAGAACCATCATGGAAGTTGTAAAGACTATGATACATGACCAAGATCTTCCCATGTATCTATGGGCTGAAGCAGCTAAGACTACAGTATATGTGAAAAATAGACTATCCCATAGTGCTCTTGATTTCAAAACTCTAGAAGAAGTATTTACAGGAAAGAAGCTCGAGGTAAGTCATCTTAAAATATTTGGGTGTCCTGTGTACATCCACATTCCAAAAGAAAAGAGAACCAAGTTGGATCCTTCTGGTAAGAAGGAAATATTTGTCGGTTATTGTGAATCATCCAAAGCCTTTAGAATTTACATACCAGGCTTTCATCATATAGAAATAAGTAGAGATGTAACATTTGATGAAGAAGCAGCTCTCAAGAAATCTAGGAAGTGCCAACTTGAATAAATCTATGAAGAAGATCCATCTCCTAGAATCACAGAGGCTGTACACATCCCTGAAGATGATTCACCAGAGGATCATGACATGTTGGAACCACAAGAACCTCCTATTACAGATTTATCTAAGAAAAGAATGCCAGCATGGGCTAGATATATTATTCAAGGAGTTGAAAGATATGGAGCTCCTGAAGGCTCCACTAGAGAAAGAAAGAAACCAAAGCTAGTGTCCAACTATATGGATTTGATGTATGATCTTGTGGATCAACAAACTACTAGCTATGAAGAGGCAGCTCAGAAGAAAGAATGGATAGAAGCAATGACAGAAGAATATCAGTCAATAATGAAAAATGATGTCTGGGATGTAGTTCCCAAACCAAAAGATAAAAGTGTGGTTTATTCCAAATGGATTTTCAAGATAAAACATGCTACAGATGGTAGCATTGAAAAATATAAGGCAAGATTTGAAGCCAGAGGATTCTCTCAGAAGGAGGGAATTGACTATGAAGAAACATTTGCACCTGTTGCTAGGTATACTTCAATTAGAACTATCATGGCACTTGCATCTATGATGAAGTGCAAATTACACCAAATGGATGTTAAGACAGCTTTTCTGAATGGTGTAATTGAAGAAGAAATGTACATAGAGCAACCACAAGGGTTTGAGGTTAAATATGGAAGAACTCATGTATGCAAACTAAAGAAGGCATTATATGGGTTGAAGCAAGCTCCCAGGGCTTGGTATGGAAGGATTGACAATTTATTAACTAGCATGGGTTTTACCAAGAGTAAAGCTGACCCAAATCTTTATCTCAAGGTGATGGATGATGAACCAGTTATACTGTTGTTATATGTAGACGATCTATTTCTAACTGGAAATAAGAAACAGATTATTGAAAGCAAGAAGAAGCTTTCTTCAGAATTCGAGATGAAAGATCTCGGATTAATGCACTACTTCTTAGGTCTAGAAGTATGGCAAGAACCAAAAGGAATCTTTCTGAATCAAGGTAAGTATGCTGTGGAGATTCTAAAAAGGTTTGATATGTTGGAATGTAAACCCATGGCCACTCCCATGGACCCCAACCTGAAGTTATTAGTTAATGACTCATCGGAACTGGTGGACCTAACTCTATATAGACAAATAATTGGGTCATTGATGTATTTAACAAATACGAGGCCAGATATATGCTTTGCTGTAAATACTCTAAGTCAGTATCTAGTAGAACCTAGAAAGGTTCATTTAATAGCTGCAAAGCATGTGATGAGATACCTAAAAGGTACATTGGATTTTGGTCTATATTATCTTGGAGGTCATGAACTCAGGTTACATGGTTACTCAGATTCTGATTGGGCAGGAAGTGTCTCAGACAAAAAGAGTACATCAGGTGGATGTTATGGTCTTGGATCTGCCATGATCTCATGGTTCAGCAAGAAACAATCTAGTGTGGCCCTCAGTACTACTGAAGCAGAATACATAGCTGCCTGCTCTGCCAACTATGAAGCAATATGGCTTCAGAAGCTATTATCTGGAGTATTTGACCTAGAAATGGATCCCACTGTGATTATGTGTGACAATCAAAGCTGCATTAAGATGACAGAAAATCCTGTATTCCACGATAAGTCAAAACACATAGAGATCTGATACTTTTATATACGAGATATGGTGCAGAGAGGAGCTATCAAGATCGAGTATGTAAGCACTGAGGATCAAATTGTAGATATCTTGACCAAACCTCTGTCTCGAGTGAAATTTGAATACTTCCGAGACAAGCTTGGTGTAGTTCAAAAGGACCCTCCTCGAAAGGGGGAGTAGTATAGTTACTGATGATGAGATTGCCTCATCAAACAAAAGGTCGATGATAAGGTTACCTGTTCACCACACCTAGATACTTAGAAATATTTAGATTTAGGACTCTTATGCTCAGAATACTTAGTTTTTACTTATACATGCTTTTGATGTTAGATGTATTAGTGAGAATACATGTTTTTGATGTTAGATGTATTAGTGAGAATACATGCTTTTGATATTAGATGTATTAGTAAGAATAAATGCTTTTGATGTTAGATGTATTGGTGAGAATCCATGCTTTTGATGTTAGATGTATTGGTGAGAATACATGCTTTTGATGTTGGATGTATTGGTGAGAATACATGCTTTTGATGTTAGATGTTTTGGTGAGAATAATTCTTTTGATGTTAGATGTATTGGTGAGAATACATGCTTTTGATGTTAGATGTATTGGTGAGAATACATGCTTTTGATGTTAGATTTATTGGTGAGAATACATGCTTTTGATGTCAGATGTATTAGTGAGAATACATATTTTTGATGATACATGTATTGATTAAATGTACTTGTATGGTTGAGGATACTTGTACCTGTATTGATGAGAATACATGTGAGGATTGGATCATCCTTGAACTCAAGTTCTAAAGAGAGCCGTAGACATGATGTCTCCGAGAATGAAGTCCTTGGTGGACATGATAGGATTGCATCATCCTTGAACTCAAGTTTTAAAGAGAGTCGTAGACATGATGTCTCCGAGAATGAAGTCCTTGGTGGACATGATAGGATTGCATCATCCTTGAACTCAAGTTCTAAAGATAGCCATAGACAGGTGTCTCCGAGAAAGAAAAAGGATTGGATCATCCCTGGACTTCAGTCCTAAAGTGAGCCGTAGACAGGTGTCTCCGAGAATTGAAGATAGAACTTCATCGTCCCTGAACTATGTTCAAAATGTATGTGACAGGATTGCATCATCCCTAGACATGAGAATTGTCTTAAAGTGATAAGGACTAATCATCCTGGAACTGGATCGGGATTGCATCGTCCCTAGACATGAGACTTGTCTTAAAGTGAAAAGGACTAATCATCCTGGAACTGGATCGGGATTGCATCATCCCTAGACATGAGACTTGTCTTAACGTGATAAGGACTGATCATCTTGGAACTGGATCGGGATTGCATCGTCCCTAGACATGAGTCTTGTCTTAAAGTGATAAGGACTGATCATCTTGGAACTAGATTGGGATTGCATCGTCCCTAGACATGAGACTTGTCTTAAAGTGATAAGGATTGATCATCCTGGAACTGGATCGGGATTGCATCGTCCCTAGACATGAGACTTGTCTTAAAGTGATAAGGATTGATCATCCTGGAACTGGATCGGGATTGCATCGTCCCTAGACATGAGACTTGTCTTAAAGTGATAAGGATTGATCATCCTGGAACTGGATTGGGATTGCATCGTCCCTAGACATGAGACTTGTCTTAAAGTGATAAGGATTTATCATCCTGGAACTGGATCGGGATTGCATCGTCCCTAGACATGAGACTTGTCTTAAAGTGATAAGGACTGATCATCCTGGAACTTGATCTAGATTGTATCATCCATGGACCTATGTCCTAAAGAGAGCAGGATCGATCATCCTGTAAATTGATTGTATGATGATGACGATGCTAATGATTGTGCGATGACGATGCTGATGATCGTGTGATGACGATGCTGATGATCGTGCGATGACGATGCTAATGATCGTGCGATGATGATGCTGATGATCGTGTGATGATGATGCTGATGATCGTGCGATGACGATGCTGATGATCGTGTGATGATGATGCTGATGGTTGTGTGATGATGATCATACGATGACGATGCTGATGATCGTGTGATGACGATGCTGATGATTGTGTGATGATGATGAATTGAAGAAAGCTTCCGATGATTTATAGATGTATCATGTATGATGTAGTCGATGACTCCTTGCTCCTGCAGATGTTGTTATAATATCCTTCTCGTTAAGGGGGAGTGTTGAATATTGTAACTTCTAAGAATATTATAATTTGTACATTATTATTCCGGAGATGTTTCATCCCTTCGAGGTAACCCTATCATGTATCTGGAGATGATTATTCCTCCAGGGGTTTGTGGTAACTAGGGTTATTAGACCCACCATGTGGGGGTCGGCCCTGATCTTATATTTTAGGGGTTATTAGACTTCTGCAGGAGAGGTCGACCCCATTAGGTATTTTGGTCAGTTGGGAGTTAGTATAAATAGAGGAGGTGAACTCCTCATTAGACACACTTGCACAACTCAGAAAAGTAGCGCACTTGTCTGGGAGATCTGCTAAGGAGGTAGAGAAGGAGGGAGCACATCTTGTATTTTGGTTGATCATCTTATTGAGGAAATCTTTGCTGGGTTTTCTACCCCATGAGGGTTTCCTAGGGTAAATTCTGTGTCTATCTTGTGATTATGTTTCTTTTAGTGATCTTGCTAGTCTATTTGGTTTAAACTTAATAGTTCTCACCTTCCACTGAAGAAGGGCACCTTTCTCACCTACTAGTCCAATTACACTTCAATTATCACTCAAATTTACCTCTGATTGACCCATAACTAATGTTATCACTCCGATTGACCTCCGATGAGACATGACTGACAATTTTGAGTGTTGTTAACTCCTCATGCGCCCTCCACTGAGCCTCCATCCCTATATTAGTGCCACTTACCATCAGTTACACTTATTACACTCAGTTAGACATAGTTACACTCAGTTTGACACCTGTTTGATAGTGACTTGTGCATTGATGACCACCACTGATTGATGATGAGGACTCCTAGTTGAAGCCAAGCTATGCCATTCAGTTTATTCGAATGACCTCCTTGGTTAATTCGAATTGCTCACTCATTGTGATAGTATTGTATTGTATTTTCACCCTTATTGGGATTATAGAGCACTAATGCATGCTTTTGCACAGTTTTACACCATATTTTATGAGTTTCATCTATTGTGATTGATTTACTTGTTCATTAGATCTGCTGTGACTAATTTTACACTGGTTGGTGTCCTTTAGCCTGACAAATTCGGCACCATACAACAGGATTTAATGGACTCGGATTACCAGCATTAAGATAATCATGAAATGTTCTGCATTGATCTTGAGAGTGTCTGCCATCCTTGCATCTAGTGCACCAAACATATTATCACTTTCTTTACCTTTCTTGATATCTTGAATCTAAATAGACAAATTTTCTAACTGCAACTCGATTTGAGCCATACCATCTCCAGTGTCTCATATAGGTTATTCTTATGACTTAATAGCCAATTCCAAGGATTCTGTCTGCATCAAGATCTTTTGTTTCATGAGTGGAACTCTAATGTGGGATCTTAAATCAACTACAAACCAATCTTTATGTTGCAAATCATTCATCGGGAAAATTGCATGAGCCATTAAGGTTTTAAACCGCTGGTCTAAGTCCCAAATGGAATCACTTGGTGCTTTCTTAATCCTCTTCAATTCAGTAATACATTGAGATTCAGAGTTGGGATTCTTGAATTCCATTTTCAATCCTTCCTTGACTTTTGCTAAAGTATTCTCCAGTTGATTACGAATGAATTCATAAAATTTCCTAAACCAGTCTAAAGAGAGACCCCTAAAGGTCATGATTAACTATCCTAACTTGACGTTGTCATCTTGTACTTTTTTTATACTCCATACTGCATTGAAAAACAACCAGTGTTTTTCTAGAACTTCTGATCCATTCCCATTGAAAATAGGTAATTTCATGTCATCCCCAGCCATTCTAGGTTTCCGGGGCTTTGGTCGATTCACTACTAATGGAACACTACTTGAAGCCATTGCACTTAGCGAAGTACTACTTGTATTATTGCAACTACTCTCACTAGATCGAAAGAATTGTGAAGAATTATTAGGGCTTACCCTAGTCTCCGAGGATGTATGCGGAGTCATGGGTATGTCACAACCTCGGGTCTGGAACAGTTCCGTAGATGCTTATTCTTCCTCAGAAATAAGTTTTTATTCATCCTTCTCGTCACTAGAATCCTCATCAATATGTGCTACTGGTTCGTAGTCTCCCATTTTAGTCGCACTACAACCCTTATTTCCTATCACAGTTATCCTCCTCTTATTCGACCGAAACCATCTCCCACTCCGCAAAAACCCACACTCTTCACCTAGTTCACTTTCTGGTGCAAGGGTCACCCAACAAGGGTTCTTGTTTAACAATAAAACACGACACACGCATGTTCACATGAACTGGATGTAAACAGGATTCCAGAAGATGGATTCTATTGCTTCAAATCAAATCAAAGGTTACAATGCTAAATGAAGGGAATGGAACAAGTAATAGGTCAGCCTTAGCCTTTACAATATACAAAAATAAATGTGTGCTCTCTCAGTGGGTCTATCTTCACCCTCTCCTGGTTCTCTACGAAACTCTGAGCTATGGATCTGATCTCTAGTGCACTCGGTTGATGTGTGACTGTTCTCTCCAATCTACAGATCAACTCCCGAGTGACTGATTCTGCTAATTCCCCCTAGAAAAGGAACTAACTCTCCCCTCAGTTTTTACTGCCTAACTCTATGCCTGTGCACTGGTCTTCTACCCTGCTGGTGTTTTGTTGTTGTTCCTGAGATCACTACAATATCCAAGACATGCATCCTCTCTCCATCGAATCCTCCCCGATTCTGCAGACCTGCAATTGTCAGCGCTTCTGCCGTGTTGCACAACCTATTCCCATGGTGACATCTGGCATGTCCCAACCACCTTCAATAACTCTTCATAACTTCCTTAGCAACCCCGAATGGCTACCAAGTACCCAACTTGACTTTCTGCGCATCCTTCTAACTCTGCTACAGTACTCGTCCCCATCTCCTGCATCGACCATACTGTCTTTCGTCAGTCTTTAACTTACACGTCGGCTTCCTTTCGCATCGTCGGCTTCGCCAGTCCACCCCTTCCTCCACGCTTGGATTTCCCCTTAACCTATCGATGTTGCAGTTCGACAACCTGTCGACCCCCAACCCCTTTCGCTGTGACTACATCATATGTTGAACTTAGACATGTCGACTCTTGACTTTATCCTTCTATCGATGCACCTCGACAACTTCCTGCTCGACTTATTGTCTTCGTTAGCCAATCTTCCTTTCGCACCAGTGGTTGTCGGCAATCCGTTTGGTCAACTGCTTAACATCGACTGTTTTGCCTAGGCCCCGATGCTCCTACATTTGACTCCCCCGGTGAAAAATAACTCGACTGCTCCATCAGTCTCTTGAACTCTTCTTTGGAAATCCATGTCGCCTCCTGCAACTCACCATCTTTCCATCGCACTAAGTATTCTTTCTTTTGTGAACTGCGCATACACCCAACTTTGCGTTCCTCTATTACTTCAGTGATTTCTTCTTTGTGTCAATCTGGAATATGCACTATCCAGTTGATGTTCGACACTTCCATGCTTCCATTGCTTGAACCTTCTTCAACTTGTACAGATCTGAGACATTGAACGTTGTTGAAATGATCAAGTCTTTCGGCAGCTCCAACACATAAGTATTGTTCGAAATCTTGCTCAGAATCTTACATGGTCCAATATTCTTCAGCTTCATCTTGTTGTATGTTCTTGTCAGAAACATTTCCTTCCGCAAATGTGCATAGGCTAAGTCTCCTTCGCTGAATGACTATATCCTTTTCTTCATGTTGGCTCTCAACTTATATGTCGCGTTTCTCTTTTCTATGCGCTTTCACAAATATTCATACACTTCTTTCATATGCTCTGCGAATCATTCTGCATCCGCACTTTTCCTGATTTTTGTCGGTAACTTGACCAAATCTACCACTCCATGTGGATTTCATCCTTGAACAACCTGGAATGGGATCAAACCTGTCGACCGATTCACCGAATTCTTGTACAGGAACTCTGCTTGCGCCAACACGTGTTTGGATTTTCCTATACTCCATCCTAGTCCTAACAACATTCTCCATTTTTGCATTTTTAGTCATGCATGTATTTTTTCATGCATCCCAATTATTAGTCCCAGCACATAGTCCTCATTTAGCTAGCCCCGGGAGAGTCTTTCTGATTAGTTTTAGCCCTCCTAGTGCTTAGTGTGCCCTCCTTTCACTTACCGCTTGTGAAAGGTGCTCTCTCTCACCTACCACTCAGTTTCACTTCAGTTAGTTGAGTTATATTTAGATATTTCCTTGATTTAAGTCTTGATTGACTCCTCAACTGATGGTATCACTCCAAGGGACTTGAGACTAGACTGCCTATTTTGACTCCAGTTAGCTCCTCATGCACCCTACATTGAACCTACTTCACTACATTAGTGCTTCCATGTACCAGTTACACCTACCACACTCAGTTAGACTCAGTTTGACACCTATTTGACAGTTACTTGTGCATTGATGACTCCACTGATGATGATCAGGACTACTAGTTGTGCTTTGATGACACTCCACTGATCTTTTGATTAGTGCATGCAGGCTAATTCGAATTTCCACCTTCGAATTCGAATCCTCTCCACCATTGTATTATTGATTGTTCATATTATGATTACTGAATTAGCATGTGATGTTATTCTTCTTCTATATGAGTTCTATTGTATCATAATTTTGTTGCTCCTTTACACTGCACGACCACTCTTCTTCTATTTTCCTGCTTAATCTTAATATTTCTTGTGAGGTATACATCAACTCTTATATCTGCTGTGAGAATTTTCACATGGTATCAGATCGTGTTGAGAGTATAGTCTATCTCAATTCCTGAGAGTTTCTTTTTGTAGGTTATTATCAATATTTCGAGTGTAGTAGTTTTCTACAGTTTTGTAGTAGTAGCACTTTTCGATATTCTCTATTGTTTTTGGAGGTCTTCTGCAAGAGATTCCATGAATTTGGAAGGAATTCCTCCTCTCTCTCCATTCAACTATGATGAGTGGAAACCAAATATGATAGCATATTTGAAGAGACATGGTATTTTTTATTATTGTCTCGAAAGAGAGTTTGAATCCTCTAAAGAGGAGAATGATTGGTTAAATGAAGGTGACACAGCCTATCGAGCAATGTTGACTGCTATGTCTCGTTGTATGTTAATCCGCTTCCATGATTCTGTTGAATCTCCAAAATAGATATGGGCCCATCTGGATAAAATATTTGGAAAACAAAATGAAGGGATTGGTGCAAAATTTTTGGAGAGAAAACCCAGTGATGCATTCGTCCTCCTTGATGGTCTCTCTAATCATGATTCAGTATGAAACATATCTCATAATGAAGTTGTCCAAAAAGAAGAAGAACTTGCAGATTCAACACTCATCTTCTCAATGTCTTCTATTTCGAATTATGTGCCAGCTCACACTCTAGAAACTAAAGAGGTTCTTAAATCCTCTCTTGCACCAGAGTATGTTGGTTTGCATAATGATGATCTATTGAATGTTTCGTAGGTTAAATCAGCAATTGAAGGTGATGCATTTGCTCTCTTTGATCACTTTCCTCTTATATACTACTATATGATCATTTGTATATTCTCTCAGAAGTTCATTGAAGATGTATGGAATTACCATTAGCTTGGGATCATTTCTCATCCATATCATGGTTTATTTGGTTTTGATCTCACCCCTGCTGGTTCAAAGGATATCTCAAGAAACCATTCATCATTTCTTGGAGCTGATTCGAAATCCAATACATTATCATTGTTTCATGGTTCATTTGGTTTTGATCTCACCCCTGCTGGTTCAAAGGAGATCTCAAGAAACCATTCATCAAGTCTTGGATCTGATTTGAAGTCCAAGCAACCATTATCATGTGATGGTTCTTTTGGGCATGATCTCACCTATGATGGTTCAAAGGAGATATGTTATGTGGAATTTTGTCCTACGGATAAGCCAAAACTCTCTTAACTTTAAAGCAGACTTTAAACTAACTTTAAAGCAAGAAACAAGTCAAAACAAATGCTACCTTGAATCCCTAGATCTAACAAACATCTCAAGATTAAAGTGCTAGAAAGAGTAGAAGAAGTTTAACTAACCTTCTATCCAGACGCTTGTTTTTGTAGTTGCTCCAATCTCCAAGCCCTCACAAATGAACCTGTCAAAATGGAACCAAAACACAAGAATGCACTATTCTCTAGCAACCTGAAACATAAGTTAGAATCTAAATCTGTGAAAGATACAAATCATATCATTAAAACATAATTAACACAAATGATTTGGGAAAACAAGACAAGTTATCCCATTACAACTTGAAGAATACTTACAAAAGGTGCTTGATGTCCAAGCCAATCCTCCAGCTCCAAGTGTCTTCTCCTCTAGCTATCTCCACAATGCTGCAAGACCATAAGTTTGGTACTCTCAAGAGTCCTCCCCTTTCCCAATGGAATGCCTCTCTTTTATAGTGAATGGTGAGGTTAACCAACAAGAGAGATGGGTGGATCTAGGGAGAGATAAGTGGATCAGGGTTTCTAATCAAAGGAAATGAGTTGAGATCGAATCAGGGACCCCAATCTTCCATTATCTTCGAAAATCCAAAATCCCACAAGCCAAGGAAAAAAATCTAATAAAAGAGTACCGCGCTTTGCAGTCTTATCACAACGCGGTACTACCGTGTTTTGGGGGAAAATCATAGCGCGGTAGTGTCTAGTACCGGTTTTGATAAATGAGCAAGGCGCGGCAGTGTGTGTAGATAAAGTCTTAGGTGGGTCAGAACTTGTCAGGGTAGATTCACCTTCAAGGTTGACTCATCATCTGTATCTTCTGGATGGTTTAAAACAGTAGGGAAAGTGTCGTCAACTCATTTTTGTGATGGAGATGCGACACTGTGAAACATAGAGGTATAACAGATGCCCCCTAAAGTTTGAGGTCAGAAGGGACTGATGGCCGAAAGACTTTACGAATATAGTGTGCAGAGATAGCATCGAGGAGAGTGACACTGAGATGAAATAGAAACAAAGTGTTAGATATACCACCGAGGCGGGCATTCCCATGCTCGGAAACAGATGACTCAAAGCATGACTGCCGACCGATACATTGCAGATCCATGAAGACTGAGATGATGTAGACTGTGGACGGATCATGGCTACTATGAACAATCGTAGATCCATGAGACAATAATGACACAGCCACGACCAATACAATATGTGGATCTGTGTGACAATACAAGGGACATCTCCATCGCAGCCTGGACGCAGTCGAGATACAGCGATGCGCCCCAGGGTCTTCTACCCGATCGCAAAAGATACGAATCTAACCATGTGATTACAAGGTGTTGAAGTCGAACATGGTAGAAACCATTTGATTACCGGTCAATGATGTCGACCGTTAACAAATGCGAGGGAGATCACCAATGGTGATGATGATTCCCAAGGTATCAATAGTACATCTCAATGAAATGCGAATGAATGAGTTGATGTCGAGCATCCAAGAGTTCGCTTGATCAGAGGTCAATGATGTGAACCTACTGTCAAACACGAGGAAACCTGCCATTGGGGCATGTAGGTACCAAGGTACTAATGGTTGATCTCTAAGTCTAATTCCCGGATAGTGATTTGGTGTCGACAGGAATAGACTCGTCGAAGGTGGGCCATGATGATTCCCACATCATCGACACGAAATTGGCATAGATGATAAGATGATGAAGCAATGGAGTATGTACTGACACAGCGGAGGCCTG
This sequence comes from Larix kaempferi, assembly GCA_027924585.1. Taxonomy (NCBI): domain Eukaryota; kingdom Viridiplantae; phylum Streptophyta; class Pinopsida; order Pinales; family Pinaceae; genus Larix; species Larix kaempferi. Next base: position 2,653,575 of record BSBM01000528.1, read on the forward strand.
ACACAATAAATGACTCGAAACAATGCAACCCTTTGAACATATAACGGCATGTAACAGGACTTGGCAGCAGGGATTATTGATAAATAGAGGATAGACACCGGATGAGTGGACTCGTGGCCAGGGAGACGACTCATGATGATGACTATAACTCAGTGAAAAATGGATACCCAAATATAGACAAGAGACGGACACATGCCATGTTCAAAGGTAACGACTGATAAGCTGCCATAAATAAACTTGACTTATCCCCCCATATTTCCCCGACACGATGGACGAGTACCTCTTTCTTGTTTTGCGAGCTTGAAGAGGATAACAGATGCTTGGTGTAGCTCATCTCATGGATGAGTCCAATCTCACATGTTTTACGAACCTGAGAAAGGAGGGGTTCGTCCCAAAGTGGGGCCTTCGATGTTAACATTTTAACGAGTCCAAGGAAGGAAAACTCGGTAGTTTTTCATATTTAGAGAGCCTGAAAAAATTAAAGGAAGCTCCATAATGTACTTTTTCGTAAAATTTAGTCCCTCGATCCCGAAAAAGTGTAAAACAATTCCCGAGAGAACTCTCCCAGCCGAGATTGACTGAGGTATACCTTTCTCGTAAATAGTCTAGACGGGCCGAAAAAGGGGTAACCTATCACCGAATAGACGACCTTTCAAATACTTTTACAAGTGTGAAAGAGTCAAGATCACTTGGCAATCTTTTCAATTTTAAGGAGTCTGAAAAGAGCTTAACTATGGACTCCCATGGTCTTTTTCGTAATTTTAAATTATTCTTGTATGAAAAAAGAATAAAATACAACCAGGACAATACTTTCCTCACCGTTTAACGAGCGTGAGTAAAGCTGACCGTACTCGACACCATTTACTTGAGTTTGACAAGCACGACACAGGTGTAAAAGCGCTTGGAATCTTTTTCAAGTTTTAAATCCAGAGCACGAAAAAGATAAAGTGGGCTCGAAATGAAGGTCAAACCATGAATAAACACCAGTGTGAATGTATCGCATTTTTACCGAGGATCCTGTCAATAAATGCTCAAAAACTGGACATTAGCAATGTGAACAAGGGTTTATTTTAACTATTTAAAATAGTAATTAATTAATTAAAAAAAATGTGAAAAAATGCTATATAAGGAATGGTAAAAAATAGAAATTACTATTCATTTGTGTTTTTTACCCAAAGGAGACATTTTCACCCATTTAGGAGCAAGATTTCAAGGATCCATACCGGGAGTTCTGGGACACCATTTCGACAGCCGTCTGCACCAGGTAAGAGTGCTTGAGCCCCTCTTTCATTTTATGTAAGAATTTTTTTCTTTTACCAGGAAAAATTTTATTTTTTAGCAAGCCCTTTTGGGCAATAATCGCCCTTCACACTACCGCGTGGGGGCTCTATCGAAAAACGTGGTACTGTCTAACAGTACCGCGCTGGATCCCCAAACCGAGGCATGGTAGTGTGGACTGCCGCGCGGTAGAATGTTCCTCATGCGCGGCAAAGGCGAATTTTTAGTTCAAAGAATCAAATTTTCTCCAATTTTCTGCTGGAACCAAGTTGCTAAATAGTTACTAATTGCTTTGTTTGACCTTTTGTAGGAATTTGCAACTTATTCGGAGCAAAATGGTAAACTGGAAAGAAAGAGAGCACGAAGCGGATGATTTTGCAGCCGAAAATGACTTACCAACCGTGACCGCATTGCGAGAATGTGGTTTGCTAAAGTTCTTCAAAAGCAAAGGAATTCGTCAGTAACCCAAGCTTCTCACTCATCTCATCCAATTGTGGGACCCTGACATTCGAGCTTTTCGAGTGGGAGAGCATGTGCTTGAAATCCAACTCGAGGATATTTACTTCCTCACGGGCCTCTCGAAAAGAGGGGCCCGTGTGAACTTTACTGGATACTCAGCTTCAGAATCAAGCACAGATGACTTGATTGCTCGGTATTGCCACGCGGGTTCGAGTAAGAAAAGTGGGAAGGTGGCCATAAAGGAGGTCATAAATCTTCCTGTAAAAACCGTACTATTCACTATCATGCGTGCAGCAGGAAGCGTGAGTCCACATCAGGCATCCCGCACACAAGTGAATCTCGCAGCAGAGTGCATGGGAGGAACAGTTGTCAACTGGTGTGAGGCAGTGTTGTCCAATCTGAAAGAACAAGTGCACAAGTGTAGGACTGGGAAAAATACCCAGTTTGGCTATGGGAGCATCCTGGTCACTTTCTTTTTGGCGAGGGTGCCACTACTGCGTCCACAGATATCTATGCGCCCTCGTCCACCTACCGAGCCATGGATGGCTTGATGGAGTGACTATGCTGGACGCCTCGGGGGACCTTAGCGGCTAGCCTTTGGCGAGGACTTCTTCTCTTGGCTAGAGGAGCAGATAGTTATGATTGATGACTATCCCTACTCAGGGGTAGATTTCCATGAGGACATCGACTTGGCATTGCCGGAGGATGATGACTGGGATGACTCTGGTATGACCTTCATGGATATGTATTTTTTCCTTTTTGAATATTTAATTTTTATTGCTTTTTTAGAATGTGTAAAAGATGCCTAATGTATATTCGCATGCATGTTGCAGACCGTGGACCACAGAGACCAGCTGGGTACTTGTTAAATTTTCAAAATTTACTTCAATATGATCCAGGATCTTAACTGAGAGAACAACATGTACAGCATATCAATCATGGAGACAATAATGCAAGCACACAAGAGACACAAAGATTTACTTGGGGAAAACCATAAAGGTGAAAAACCCCAATAACTTCCTCAGAGATAGATAGAGCAATGATACAACCAACCAAGAGAGATAGCCATAACCTAGCAGCAGATCCTCCTCCTCCATAAGTGCGCCACTCCTCCTTGAGTGCATGTGTGAGAAGTGAGTGAGCAAATAGAGTGCCTCCCGCACTCTATTTATAGTTGACTTGACTTGCCTTTTTACCTAACTCATGTAGGCTCGAACTTTACCACATAACATAATGCTGAGTGGGCCGACCCCCAATAGGGTGGTCTAATAACCCTTTGACCCACATGGCCGACCCACAATAGGGTGGTCTAATAACCCTTTGACCCACATGACTTATACAGGGCCGACCCCAAATAAGGTGGTCTAATAACCCATCAAGTATAAGTTACGACACTTACAATATAAATGATGACACTTCCTTATAGAGGAATAATACCATCTCTATAGGAATACAATATACATATATGTGAAATACATTCTGAAGTTACATATACATCAACACTCCCTCTTAACTAGGAAGGTATTTCTCAGCACAGTTCTTCTAGCACAAGTCATCTTCTCTGGATCATCGTCACTGGATAATCGTCATCGAGTCATCATCATCATCATCACTGCTGCTGCTATCTCAATCAATCTCTGAATCTACTCGTCATAGGAAGTTCTACAGAGCCAGTCCTTTTTCATACTGGATGTAGGCCCACCACCTGCAGGTCTTCATCATCACTGGCCATACTGTGGAATCCTCAGGACTTATTACATGCATCACAAAACCTGGCTGCAGCATCCTAGGCTATTACGAGCACACAACTCTACCTGTAGGATCTCCCAGGAGCACATTACATGTGACCCATCACAAAACCTGGCTGAAGCATCCCAGGCTGTTACGAGCATGCAGCTCTACCTGTCGGATCTCCCAGGAGCACATTACATGTGATATCACCACAAAACCTGGCTGAAGCATCCTAGGCTGTTACGAGCACACAGCTCTACCTGTCGGATCTCCCAGGAGCACATTACATGTGGTCCACCACAAAACCTGGCTGAAGCATCTGAGGCCTTTTTCATCCTGTCCAGATCTCCCAGGAGCAAATTACATGTGGTCATGGCAAAACCTGGCTGAAGCATCTGAGGCCTTTTTCATCCTGTCCAGATCTCCCAGGAGCAAATTACATGCCATAGGACAAAACC